>JAOYRS010000100.1:0-459080 GCA_032432895.1 Dryadula phaetusa | reverse complement strand
CGGCGCGCCTTGGGTGTTTTCTAAGGGAGCGGAGTCACCAGGTCTTTTAGATCTAGTATTCAAGGATATATATTATATATATTATATAGGAGGGATAGTTTGAACTATATAAATTTCTCCATTTTTTAACTGCCCAAGAAACTATCATAAAATATGAAAAAATCCTTTACTTCTTACTACTCAAGTACAAAATACAATACAAAGTGTTGTAAGACACAGTTCATTGTCAGTGTCTAATAATTACCAACTACAGAAGAAATTCCATTGGTTTTGTGTTTATAAATATTACTGTTATGTTATTATTGTTATTTGATTAATTTTGTTTGATTATATTCTATTTGTTTGTTAATTTGTTATTTGCTTTTTCTTTTTTTTATTTATATTTTATATTTGTTACGAGTATTGTACATTTATATTATATAGTTAGTTAGTTTAAAAACTTTATTGTAAATTGATAAAATAGTACATAGGTTTAAAAAAACAAAAATGCAAAAGGCGGCCTTATCACTGAGAGTGATCTCTTCCAGGCAACCAAATTATAAGGATTACCATAAAAAGCGGGCATGATGCGGTGCAAAACAATAAAATGTAAAAAAAAGTAAAGAAAAAGATTAAAGATCTTAAACTAAATAAATTCTGCTTATATATACAAAAACATACATACATACAACATACACATATACATACATATATACATATTCTAGATTTATCCATATTTCATACATACATATATATACATACATACATATATACATACACATATCAATACTAAATACACTACCACCAACAGCATCGGATTTAATGGCTAATACTGTTTTTTTTCACTTCACTAGTAGAAACAATAGAAAAACAAAACGGGGACGGACAGAGGTGATAATGGATTTAATTGTATTCATTTTTACATCATGTTTAACATCTTAACACCTGTGAAATGCCTGTTATGTCGTCAAGATTAATTTTCTCGCTTAGAAAAATTGTATTCCTTGAGCGACCAATACCCATCGAATCCAAGAACTTCCACACCCCAGCAGAACTGCTATTTGGATAGAATTATAAATCAATTTGCGTTGTGCATCTCTGCAAGTTTTATTGCATCGGTTCCGTAGTGTTTTGTACCAATTAGATTTTCTTCAGTGGGATTTCTTTTATATTTAGACTTAGCAAGTTCCGTTCCTCATGAGTTTCTTTATATCATCAGTTAGCCAGGGGAGCGGGGAGATGTTTAAGTTTAACTGGTCTAAATGGAGCATATACGTCGAATAGTTCAATTAAGAGAATTAAATATGTCAATTTTGTTGCTTGTACTTGGCACATTCAAAACACTATCCCAGTCTATCCGGCTTTAATTTGCATAAATCCCTCATTATTAAATAAAATTTTAAAGCTTCTCCGCATAACAACTGTAGGCTTACTTTTGGTGTGCGAATATATATGCTAAATATAAGAGATCATGATATGAAAATGCTTCCGCGTTCAGTTGACCAAAGAAGGAGACGTGTTCATGCGAAGAAACTATCATTAATCCAGTTGTTTGGGGAGGTATTTGGAAAAAGTGGGTAGCGTTGGTAGGCAGGAGATTGAGGTTTGCACTGTTTATAATACTCATTAGACGTTTGGCTCTCGAGTCTTTTTAAAAATACATGTATTAAATCTCCCATTAAAATATAAATTTAAATTGCTCAGTCGGTAGATATATACCTCACTTTTAATTTAGTTTTTTTTAACTAATTTCATAATACCAGAACTTTGGAGCAGAACATATCTTACGATGAATTAATCATTTCCTTTTTATCTTTAAGCGGTTTTATTTAGCTTGCCCAGTTTGTTTGGATCATTTAGTATTATATAAGGAAATTCATGATTTTTTTCACGCTCTTATTTAATTTGCCGTATAGTTAGTTAGTGCCGTGTTAGTCCAACTTGGACCACTTCTCAGTCTCCGACTGAACTGAAATTAAGATTGTGACTTCGAAATTACATGTAATGAATGTTGTTGATAATTTAAAATGGCCGCCGCAACTATATGACTTGGTTATAAAAAGGTATTCTTAAATAATTATTACATCTTAATTTTGAAATTTTTTGTGTCCTCGTATTCCAAACAATGTGGAATTACTAAAAAATGTTGTAAAATGGTAAGAAAAGATATTGCATTCCATTATTGTTTACATTGTTATGAAAGTCATTGTACCATACTTCTGCACATCTTAGTATGAATAAAACTAATAAGTTTGTATTAGTTATTAAATAACAGTAAATATAGTTTGAAAAAACCTTATAATCTAGTTTACATGAGTCCTGTTAAACTTTGTATAAGAACTTATCTTGTTTCTCTTGCAATTTTCATATTAACTAGCGGCCAGCTCGCGGCTTCGCCCGCGCAAACTCACTTCTGTAGCTCGCTTTCACCTGCCCGCCTTCTCGTGTAAATCACAGACTTGGCACAATTTATCGATTTATAAAATTTATAAGCTTAAGAGATAAACCACCAACCAACCTGCTTTTAAATTAAAATCTCTACGGCCTACAACTTAAACACCGTTCTATCTACATATACATTTATACATATAATAAAAACAGTGAATTGTACCATGAACATTTAAGAAATATCTAACAAGATATATTAACATAATATAGTCAACAGTAGAATCTTCTGTCTGTGAGAGTCCGTTTATGCCAGTCGCGCTATTGGTATGGAGTCTCCAGTATATGGGCGACACCGTCAAATTACGATTATTGGTGTTATTTTTAAATTTAATTAGTAGTTATTAGGAAAATATATTGTAAAGGTTTATATCTCTTAGTAGAGGTCGCAGACAGAACCTAGTGCTTCATATACCGCTTTTCGCACCAGTTCAAGCCATTGCGTGTTTTGGTGGAACCCAACGCCGTGTTTTGACTAATCAGTGTAAAAAAATGAAGATAATTTAAATATGTCACTCTCCCGAGTGGGAATCAAAATCACAACAATTTACATTCCGTTACTTACAGACGCTGGCCTCATGGACTCTCATCATCATCAAAAATCGATTTTAAATAGTATTAGTTAGTATTAGCAGCCACAGAGTGATTGAATTAACTAGTTATTCGCAGCCACAGAGTAATATCAAAAACTAATAGTACATGATTTACATCTTTGACATTTGACGGCATACCACTTCCATATGCACGAAAAGTTAAAAAGCCAGGGCTTACATTGACTAATATTTGTCCTGGAAGCCTCGAGTAACGAGCTCTGTCGACAGCTTTTTAGAGCAGTTGCCTCTCTTCGTCGACTGCGAACTTCCTCCCTATATTGACAAAAACTGTGCTTGCAAACGTCCTCTTACTACCGATTTTCAATTATGCCGACATTTGCTATTTCAACATTAGAGAGAGCATTTAAGTAAACTTGAGCGACTCCAAAATCTTTGTATACGGTTTATATTTGGCCTTCGCAAATATGACCACATTTCCGACTTCCGCAAGAAATACAAGTGGCTTCATGTAAGACTTCACAGAATACTCATATAAGATATGAGTATTCTTCGGTCGGTCTTCGGTATGACGACTTTTTAATCCTTCAACTCCGTTTTACCTAAAAGATCAGTTTCAGTATCTAGGTCACTCACACAGTCGTTCTCCGATCCCATGAAAATCTAGTCCTCAAAATCTCTCCTCATTCCACTTCCTCTTTTCTCCTCCTTAACTCCTTCACAGTCAAGGCTGCTCGACTTTGGAACTCCCTTCCCATTAATATAAGAAGTGCTAAAACTCTTAATAGTTTTAAGTTCCTGGTGAAAGCACATTACTTAACTAAATAATTCCATATATACTAATTTAAATTAAACTGTAATATATATATATAATATATATATATATATATTATATACTATATACATACATACATACTAAATCAAGTACACCGCCTACCGATTTGATTTGTCATATGCCTTAAGAATGCCTTAAGAATATAAATTTATTCAATTTAAATTATTTTTATAAAAAAATAAGAAAATAATAATATAAATTTCATTTCCTCGCTCTGGTGAAGACAAAGTGCGGCGTTGAGTTCCACCACACAAACACACAATGTCTCATTCCTGTCATATATATATATATATATATATATATATATTTATATATATATATATAATATATATATTATAGATATAGTTATATTAGATCATTTTATAAATTTTTTGTATTTTTTTTCGTAAGCGGTAGCTTTTTGTGTAACAGAATTTTATAAAAAAACACCTCAAAATACAGAATTATAGAAATAAACTAAAAATCTTTTAAGTTCATCCCCTTAAATGATATTTAATTATTAGTGTCGAGTTAGTTGTACAACTTGTAAAAAATCCACCATTCACCTCCATTTTGGTTATAAAAGGTATCTTAAATTAATTATTTACGTCTTAATTTATAGCATTTATGTATTTAAAAAAACGTAAATAGGCTTTGAATATATAATTCTATTTTTTTTTAAGTCAAATATAAATATCAGGTTAGACAGAAAGTACCTAGTGTCAACACGTACGTACTCCGTACTTACCTATACTTTATTTCACGCGTGAAGCTAAAAAAAGTATAAAAGTTAAAGTAAATAAATTCGAGCAGTTCAGAGCCGGCGCGTCACGCGCTTTTGTATGACAACTCACGTCCTGTGCGTGTCAGTTGACAGTCTTCCATTGTATGTTACAAACATTGTTGGAACATTTAGAGATAATGGAAATACTAAAGCTACACTATAATAATAAAGCTTCATCTATAAAGTGTTCTTTCTTTCGTATTCCAATCAATGTGGAATTAGTAAAATAATATTGTAAAATGATGAGAACAGATATGCATTTCCATTATCGTGCTTACATTGTTATGAAAGTCATTGTACCATACTTGTACACATTTTATTATGAATAAAACTAAGTAAGTTTTGTATAGCTATTAAATAACAGTAAAATATAGTTTACAACTACCTTATAACCAGTTTACATGAGTCCTGTAAAACCATGTATAAAACATATCTTGTTTCTCTTGCAATTTTCATTATTAACGGCCGCTGGCGGCTTCGCCCGCGCGAACTCACATCTATGGCTATTTCGTTCTTTCCCGCCCGCGTTCTCGTTTAAACCACAGACTTTGCCACTATTAATAATTTTATCGATTTATAAAATTTATAATAACCTAAGAGATAACCCACCAACCAACTGCTTTTAAATTAAAATCTACGGACCTACAACTTAAACAACATATCTACATATACATATATACATAATAAAAAAGTGAATTCTGTACATGAAATATTTAAGAAATAATTTAATTAGGTATATTAATATATATAGTCAACAGTAGAATTTTGTCTGTCTGTGAGTCTGTTTGTGCCAATCGCGCTATTATGACAAAGGCACTGTGATGGCTTATACTCAATCTTAATAAGTAGTTATTAGAAAAAAAATGTAAAGGTATTCGTGTATGTATGTGCATGTTTTTATTAGCTTCACTTTTATTCCGTAAGTAGACTACGCAGACAGAACTAGTGTTAAGACACTTCGTTTCTCCGCTTTTTACATCAGTTCAAGCCATTGCATGTTGGTTGGTGGAATCTAACGTCGTGTTTTGGCTCATCAGTGTGAAAAAATAAAGATAGTTTAAATATGATGACTCTCCCGAGTGGGAATCGAACTCACAACCTTTACAGTCCGTTACTCACAGACGCTGGTCCACTGCGTCTCGATGGCCTCTCATTATTTAATCATCAGAAATCGATTTTAAAATAAATATTATTAAAGTTAAATAAACCCTGCTAAAAGTCAATCAATTATTATTCGCAGCCTCAGATTGATATCAAAAACTAATATAGTACATGATTTACCATCTTTGACATTTAACGGCACACCAATCCCATATGCAAAATGCAAAAGAGAAAGACCTCTCACACGCACTGGTGTGCGTCGCCGCTGCTGTGAGAAGTAGAGAAGTAGAGTCGGGGGGGACGCCCTAATATAATGCGTCCTGGTGCTCGCGGCGGATGGAATTTTGCAGCCTTACACAACTGTTGATGTTATGTAAGGCTGGCAGGGTCACTGCGCGCAAGTCTTCCATCTTCTACTTATTCTCAAGCATTTGTAACTACCTATCAGAATCTTTAAAGGCGATTTTGCATAGCTTGGGCGGTCAAAATATATCTTATCCAAAACATGTCTTCATTGTTATACTTAAAATATAGTTCAAATATTGAAATGAGAACGCGATTTCCATTCTGGTAAAACACAGCGCGGCAAACATAGTTACGGAAGGTGATATATTGAGTATCGCTTTATCCCTTGCAGGATAGTCAAAAAGGATGAAGTGAAATTGAATCATGTGTGAAAAACCTAATAAAAAAGCAATTTACCATTGACAACAGAACAGAACGCTCATATAATAATTAAAATAAATAATTTAGATATAGTACGAATGGGCCACACCAGACCATGATTAATATGATTGCATTGTGCAATATGTAAACAAAGTGTAAGCTTATCAGGAAATATTATAATACAATAATAACTTAAAATTATAAAATTCAATTGGTAAATTCAGTTCTTTTATCTATAATTAAATTATTATTTGATGGATAATATTTCCACATTTAAATGTTTTTAGTGACATAATAATAGCCACTTCATTGTTACTAAAGTATGTTTAATTCTTACTGTTCGCTATAACTTATATGAGAACCATTAAGTAAATAATTAAAATTTACTTTAACTTATCTAAACTAACAAATAGCGAAAGAGCGAACCGAAAGAGCAGTACAAAAGAAGGAATTGTCTAGGAATTATTAAAATAGTTTAAGGATTATTAAATTCTTAATTACTTTATATTTTTTTTCTGACATTTAGTTTGCAACTCTAATTAAAATGTTCTTATTGTTATTAAATTATACTATCTTTACAAAATCAGTTAAATAATGTAGTTAAAAAATAGAGAAAAGTTAGTTAAAAAAGAAGTTAAAAAATTGTAAAATACTCATTAAAAAATTATGCTAAGCGGTTGTAACACAAAAATTATATTTACATAATTTATTACTCAGGTAACGTCCAATTATTTTATTATAATTACATTAAAACCGCCTTTAACATGCCTATTTCTAATAATTTATGTCATTTTTCATTATTTTATTTGATTTGTAATTAAAAGTTTAAAGCTTTTAATTACAAATTTTGTTATTCGAAGTGTACTATTATTCTATTAGTGAAGCCTTCTCTTTGACATCCATATTAAAGTATGTAGTTATGATAAAAATGTGATCCGCCATCTTGTAGCGGCGGCCATTTTTGGATTTATAGTGATATTGAATTTATTAAATTGTATTGCCATTAAAAATAATTGTGTGTACCAGTATCAGATCAATCTGTTAATATGAAAAATATACATAAATAATAAGTAACTTTATGCTTTCATTCTTCTTTTGACGCACCCTCGTTTCGCTGCTATATAACGTCGGCATCAGTGTTGCATTGTGAATGGCAAACGTGCCGGTTTTTGCCGTCGCATAAATGCAGCAAGAGCACCGTTAATATTGATACCAGCAGCAATACGCCTTTCCACTTCCATTTCGTACTTTCCATCTCTACTAAACATACGTCCCAGATATACCACCTCACCTTAATCTTACATTCCGTTCTTTGTTCGTGTGACTTTTACTTTCATACCCTTCTTTTAGAGTGGTGATGCCTGTAACTCACATTCTGATGATGACATTAGTACTGCATCAACTGCATACAACAGACAGTTAAGTGTCAAACCGCCAACTTTAATTCCTATGACTATCACTATCTTTCACTCCTTGGAGACAGCTATCCAAATACAAATTGAACAGCCATGCCAGCCAGCTGACATGGCGCAGCCCTGTTTGACACCCAATTGAATATCAAACTGAAGCGACATGCCAGCTCCTACTCGTACACAGGCTGAGTGATCTCGATAAAGAGATTTTACAGCCTGCAACAAGAGTCCATTCACATGGTACCGCGACAGTATCTCCTATAACTCCTTTCTTAGATGAAGCATCCCATTCATTCTACAGGTTAGCGAGTGGTTCTTGAAGCTTCCAGCTTCTTATGCGAATATTCGCCTCCAAGCTTGGACACCTCGTGTCTAGCTTCTTGTAAACCCTTTCTTTATATTTCTCTCTAATCGGTGGTTCTTGAAGCTTCCAGCTTCTTATGCGTATATTCGCCTCCAAGCTTGGACACCTCGTGCGGCTGCGCCAACCGGGAAACAGACCCCTTATTTAGCAACTACTAGATAGTGATCTGTTCCCTAGTCCGTCACCCCTAAACACACGCGTGACCATAACTCGGTTACGAATACGCTGATCCATTAGGAATAGATCAATCATGCTTTTCTCTTCCGTCCATTCCCACGTGTACATGTGATTTCATTCACCATTCGAGAGGATAATAACACAACTTCACCTTGACACTCTCGTTCACTTTCTGGAACTCCCGCCCAGAAGGCGATTTGGTTGCCCGGCAAATCGGTTATGCTATTGCCCTTTCTTTTGATCTCAGTCACACAAACAAGCTAAATCTCTTCATGCATCACATCTAATAATTCATTCATCTTGTATTGCATTCCTCCTCTTACATTCCACGTAGCTATTTGTAGCTCCGTTCTCCAATTCCTGCCGTCCCGGACATGGCGTGTAGGTGGGGGTCCCCATCGCCGCATTCGTCGATACTTGTCACACGACGCGCACAGCGACGCACACCAGTGCGTCCCCGCTGGTGTGAGTAGAGAAGTAGAGTCGGGGGATCGCCCTAACATAATGCGCCCTGATGCTTGCGGCGGATGGAATTTTGCAGCCTTACACAACTGTTGATGTTATGTAAGGCTGGCAGGGGTAACTGCGCGCAAGTCTTCCACCTTTTACTTATTCTCAAGCATATGTAACTACGTATCAGAATCTTTAAAGGCGATTTTTTCATAGTTTGGACGGTCAAAATATATCTTATCCAAAACATGTCTTCATTGTTATACTTAAAATATAGTTTAAATGTTGTAATGAAGAACGCGAGTCACGTTGGGTTAGATTTCCACTCGAGGGATGATTTTTAAATTATTTTCTCCATTCTGGTAAAACACAGCCGGCGTCAAGTTTCACCACTTAACACGGCGATGCCTAGTCACGGAAGGTGATATATTGAGTATCACAATATATAACGCTTTATCCCTTGGAGCATAGTCAAAAAGGATGAAGCGCCAAACGCTAAAGTCCTTGCACATTTCTTTCGCCTCGTTCACAGTCATTAGTCTCTTTATACATGCCCTTCGGGGGTCTTCATGCTTTTACTTAATCTTCCTCCAGTATCTTTGATACTATGTGTTCGAAGGTCAACCGAGGTCTCCTCGAACTCTTGTACCACTCAATTTTGTTTCATAAATCTTAGTCACCATTCTTTCAACGTGCTCAAACCGGAGCACGTTTTTTGCACGTGTCTTACTATGACCTTCTCGCTTACACCTGCCATTTTGCGTGTCTCCTCGCCCCATATATAGACAGCTAAACTGGCCTCATACCTGGACACAGAGATCGTATCTCTACTGCATTTATCTTTCCTTCATTCTTCATTCTAATACAACAATGTACAGCCAAGCTGACATGGCGCAACCCTGTTTGACATCTGATCGAATATCATACTGATTCGACATGCCAGCCTACTCGTACACAGGCTAAGTGACCTCAATAAAGAGATTTTACAGCCAGCACAAGGGCCCTTTCACAATGTACCGGGTCAATATCTACAAACACTTCTTTCTTAAAATCCTGTCAAATGCCTTTTCTAAATCCACAAAAGAAGAGATCATGCGGAGAGAAAGAACTGATTCATGCACTCTCTTCCGGGTCATAATTCTCCTTGGGCCTCCCATAAAGGTCTTTCGGGTCAGCAGCGATAGTAACGTCTGTAAATGTCAAATGAAACAGGGAAACATCAAGGTAGCTCTGAAAAGAGCTTTTTCCACTGTCCTTCAAAACAGCATAGTTCTGAAAAGAACTTTTTGTATGTAATGTTCTTTTATATGTAAATCATCTTCAAAAATATTTTTCTCTTTTTCTACCTTCGCCAATGTTCATCGCAGTAAAAGGTTATACTATGAAAGCTCTGATAAGAGCTGTTTAATACGATCTTTATCTATTGAAACACAAGTAAGCTCTGAAAAGGGCTGTTTGATACGTTCTTTATCTGTTAAAACACAAGTAAGCTCTAAAAAGAGCTGTTTGATACGTTCTTTGTCTATTGAAACACAAGTAAGCTCTGATAAGGGCTGTTTGATACGTTATTTACATTATAAAACAGCAGCAAACTATGAAAAGAGCTGATTCTCGTAATAGACCATGATAAACAGCCAACAAGCTGTTGTTGTTTATCAAAGTTGTTAAATATTTTGAAGATAAACTCGCACCAATGAGGGCGAGAAATAAAAATACTGGGTATTTTGTTTATATAGATAATTTAATATCAAGACAATATGTAAATGTAAACACCATGATAGTAATTTTGTTCGCGTGTTTATTGCGACGTCACATCAAGCAGTTTCGTCTTATGTTTCCAACTAGATGATGATGGGATTTCTTTTGTTCTGTCCGTTGTCCGTAACTTGTCCAGTTGCAACTACTAACTGCATCACTCTACTCAGCGACAATACCGCTGCGGGCAGTAACAGCAATAGCAATGGTCGATCAAAGCAGTGCACTAAGCATTAGCAGTAGTTACATATCACAGTTTGTCTTGAAATATACACTACACTGATACATTGGTTTATTTATAACAGACAGACATTTTTTGTAAATCACAAGTCGCTTTCTGTAACCGAATGTGTTATAAAGAAGTGTATTTGCTAGATGCTAGTTAATTATTCACGAACTACACTATTGTCACTCTTTGTTTATCCTTGTTGCAAAGGCGGTTAAGATACTTTGCAAGGGATAATTTAAGTATTACGTAAGCACTAGTGCTTATTTTTTAAATTTTTAGTTTTTTAATATTTCAGGCTTTCTACAATTTTAGTCAAATCTGTTTTAACATATATTGTAACACCTATTAGCTACACGATCTTATGTAATCCATAAAACAATGAAACACAACGTTAAGGAGTGTCTGAGGGCTGAAAGTGAACAAACATGTCGACCAAGATGCATCTGTAATGGAGTGAAGACTGTGCATTTTAAACTTCATATATCAACATTCAAACATAATACCAATATTGACTATTTTTAAAAAGTTGTTCCACACTTAGGATTAGAAAATATTTTTGAAAAAACGTACGTATACGTATAAAATACGTATTTTCTATCTACGAGTGTAGATAGAAAATAATTACGTTACAAATAAAACTATTGCAAATGCGTTTTATCTATTGAACTAAGATAAAATTATTGGTATTATATTTTTGAGAAAACGTACAAAAATTTGAACGCAGCGGGATATCATCAGAGCAGTATTCTCGAGCACATCTGTTACATGATCCACACTAAATACAGTTCGCAATGGATGTAATATTCACCTCAAACAGTACGGTATTTTATCTGCTGCTTTTGAACATTACATTAGCTTACGTTAAGTTATAACTAAAAAAGAAAAGGCCATTTTTGTGATTAAATATCTAAAATCTTTTTGTTAGTGACAATTTTTGTTGATAATTTAATAAGATTCATTGGGAGTAAAACTCATAATTAAAAAAATCGCCATTTGCCTCGAGTGAAACAGTGAACAGCTCTTGAAAGAACTTACAAGATACATTATAGTTTCATGAAACAGTTTTAAGTCTCAGAAATATCTTCAGAACTATCCTCTTTATGTTCTGTTATGTATTTTTTGTGGTGTACAATTATAAAGCAGTATTTTCAGCGTAGACAATTGACAATAGTAAAACGATGATTAGCTCTGAAATGAAATTTCATACCCTACAGTGTCACGTGACAACAAGTAGCTCTGATACGAGCTTTGTTCTCACGTTATTTATCAAATAAAACAGAGATTAGCTCTTGAAAGAGCAATTTCTGTTGTGGGTTTAAGAACCTGTGGTCATATATATTGTAGGAGGACAGCTTTTTTCAATTTGAACTAAAACTCAAGTATCATCTACATTTTCAATCAAGTTCATAATCGTCAGTATTTTTGTACAACAAATTCCTTTGCTGCATGTTTCCGTCATTGGTCAATACCCTGCTTCTGACGTGACGTGTAATACCAGCGCTCTCTACTGTGTAAACTCACGCAGATTCTCTATAATTAGTCTTGATAAACCTGTTGGAGTAGCAGTGATAATAGACGTCACAGTACAGCCTACACACTGTTGGTTTCTCCTCTTGATCTATTACTACGAATGAGGCCATCTATACTGTTTCGATGTTATGTCATTATTTTCTTTCAAAGGAGTAGCCCTAAGAAGTATTTTAACATTATTAAAAGAAATAGTAGCTAGCTCTATGATTTTTATATGAAACTTAAGGGCAATTCAGCATTTCGTGTAAAATTTAAGTTCGGAATCGGTGATCAAATAGTTATTTTACCATTTCGGTCACATACAATATACATTGCACTCCTATGCTTGCACCATATTCTAATATTGTTTCTATCTGCTTCCCTCGATTCAGTTCACCCATCACTGTCCTATTACTTGAGCTGGTTGTTAATTATGGATTAGCAATGTTTTGTCCTTCAGGGCGGAAACTACGGTGCGAATGCCAGAAGTAGCAGTCGTATACTATAGTCTAGTAGTAGTATAGAGGCTGCAAGTAGACAGGGTTATAGTTTTCTTTTCTTTTCGATTGCGATAACCTTGATAGCGTCACCGGGTTTTGAGGGAGGCCAAGCTAGGAGAACTCTGACCACGAGGCGTGGAGACCTCGAGAGGAAACCAACTTCAACTTAGAACACAGTGTCACGGCTTGTGTACACCGTTTGTAGTGCGGGACTTGCCTGTCCGGATCAGAAGTCTACTCTAGGACGAAAACCGTTTTGCGGTAGACGTAATCTATGTGGGGTTTGAAGGATAGCTTACTGTCTAAAAGTACTCCTAGGTACGTGGCGGACTTAGCCCTTAGAGTTGATATGCCGTGCAGTTCGGGTAATAGTGGCTCGTTCCGTTTCTTGTATAATGTAATATGTAGTACAACTATGCATTGCGTGATCAGGTGTGTTCTTTAAGCAGGACTTCCATTTCGTTTAAGTGTTTATATCGTCGGAGACCCTTATATTCATAAATTATTGTTAAAATTAGATATTGTAAAAGGGCTAGAAAACGGAACAATGTGTGCTGATAACAAACAACTGATATACATCAATACAGTACAGTAAACTAAATCTTAGCTTTGTAGAAATAAATGTAACAACTTAGTAAAAAAACGAACAACGCTGAAAAAAAAATGTATAAATAAAAGTTTCTTTTTTTATTTACGTTAATATTTTATTAATGTAAATATAATAAGATATTTTTTATTCTAAATAAGTACTTATTATAATTCTACCGTTCCATTAATACTTGAAGGAAAATATTTACTGTTATGTTTATGCAAACAAAGTATGAAAATATATAAAGATATTGTGTGACACATACTAACACGCGCTTGACACACACATGGGTTATGGAACACACACATCGTCAACACAACGCGTGTTTAATGTTCTACAAGTTAGTTGTACTAGCAGTGTGTACCGTCATATCATTAGTTCAGCCGTGTTCTATGAATATCTAAAATAAGAGCACTTCGAGTTTCTGGACATTTTAAAGAAATAGAGTGATGGAATGACATGAACAGTACACAGTACGTAATAGACTTAAGTACCATCATTACCATCTGGTTACGTGGCGTTCTACTACTGTGCCGTTTGCAGTATCTTCCACGCACAATTGTGAAACAGCCCACCAGCGGCAGTGTTTTCATGTCGATACGACATAAATACCTTCAGAAAACGCGCTTTTCTCACTTTAAAGGCCGGGAATACACCTGTAATTCCTCTGGTGCTACACGGGGCCGTGGGTGACGTTGATCACTCACCATCAGGTAAGACGCACGGTCGTATGCCTTGCCTGTCCTGTGAAACAAAAAAAACAGTGTCGGGTAAAAAAACGTATCTACACATAAATTTCTTCTGTTCACAGTGACACTTATGAGAATAAACTGGTTCCCTTTTTAAATCTTTACATATACGCGTATATTTTAGTATTAGAAAATACATTTGTAAAAATCCGATGTTTCGAACACTTTACATTAGTCCGTGGTCACAGGTAAACTACCTCGAAACTTTCAAATACTAAAATATACGCCATTAATCCGTTCGAAATACTTTTATTTAAAAGGTGTAAGAATCGCAAAAATTAAAGATCTTATAATGTACTAACGGCCCGCTTACAGCTTCGCCCGCGCTAACTCACATCTATAGCTATATTTACTTTTTTTAAAGTGTTATTCCACGCTTAGGATTAGTAAACATTTTTGAAAAAACGTATAAGAATTTGAACGCAACGGGATTAGAACCCTCGCCTCTTGGATATCATCCAACCGCTCTTACCGCTAAGCCATGCGTTCTACTACCAGCTGTGTCGAAATTCTTATACGTTTTCTAACAACTTATTTATGTTTTTAGAGTTTCTGTATAGAGATTTTTACAAATTTCTACTACTTAAAGATTATTAAGAAATAATCGTTTAACAAGAGATATTGCTATTTTATTTTAATATTTACTATTTTTAAAGTGTTATTCCACAATTAGGATTAGAAAACATTTTTGAAAAAACGTATAAAAATTTGAACGCAATTCATTCAAACCCGCGCCTTAGGGATACCGTCCAAGCAGGTAGGTAGTAGAACGCATAGCTTAGCGGTCAGAGCGTTTGGAGGGTATCCAAGAGGCGCGGGTTTGATTCCCGCTGCTATATCTCCCCTCGCTGTTATAGTCATTGATAATTTAATAGTTATAATAATAGTTATATAAACTTGCTTAAATGTAGATAGTTCTAAGTAACAACAGTAAGTAGCAAGTTTACGAGAGAAATAACATAACAATAAGGAAAAAACAGTAAAGACCTAGTATAGTGAAACTATGTTTGTGTATGTGTACTGTCTGTGCTTAGAACCACTTTTTAGTTAAGCTTCGACAGGTGAAGGGTGCCCTTTGTCAGGACAAGCTGCCAGTTCCCCGCTGGCGTTGTATGAAGACCAACAAGCCACTTACAGAGGAGAGACATTCAGCACTTCTACCATTTGTGAAGGGAGTTACAGACAGGATTGGCAACATATTAAGAAGAGCTTCTATCAAAACAATATTTAAGCCTAATAAAAAAGTAAGCCAATGCTTGAGACCCGTGAAATGTAATATTCCTTTGCAGTGTGCAGGTGTATATATACTAGACTGTGACTGTCGTTTGTCATACATTGGCCAAACAAAGAGGAGCATCGGGGTTAGGGTGAAAGAACACATATACGATGTCAATAATGGGCGATGATTAAGTCCAACCACTACATCAGGTTTGATAAGCCACATCTCCTCGCTAGGGAAAGTAGATATATTCCTAGAATGATCCGCGAGGCTACCGAAATTCAAAAACATCCTAATTTCAATAGAGAAGATGGTTGGAAACTCTTTACCACCTGGGACCCATTCATAAAGAAATCAAAGTCACCACACCAGAGGCAAAGATACAGTCAGCTAATTCTGTAAGAATCTAGAGCAGTACGCGAGGCAATTAAGAAATAAATAACGGTAGATTGATATAACTAATTTTTGTATCAACTGACAGACGTATGCCATCTCTAGTCTACCCGTGACCACGGACTACTGTAAAGTGAAACGTCAGGTTTCGAAACGTCAGGTTTCAAAAATGTACTTTCGAATACCACAATATACGCGGTTAATCCGTTTAAAATAGTTTCATTTAAAATTTTTATATTTGTAATTTTTGTGTAAAATAAACGGTATTTCTGTTTGACGCACGTTTGTTTTTCTTCTACGCCAAAGCTCATACTTTGCATACTTTACAAAAACAGAACATATTTAACCCACATTTGATCCAATATAATACCAACATTTTTATCCAGCTTTAGCGCGATTAGTGCAGGAACGAACAGACTGACAGACAAACTGACATTCTGTTGAGTGTATTATTGACTAAATGTATCCACATACCCAATTAGTTTTTTTATCTTAAATATTTAATGTACAAAATTGACTTTTCAACTCTTTTATTACTTATATATGATATATTGGTAAATAAATGGTAAAGGTTGTTGGTCTGCATAGATTTTTAGTTATGAAGTAAATTGGTACGTGGGCTGTTTCCAAAACTTACTTTAAGTTTTTTTATTCGATAAAAATCTAAATATTGGCAAAGTCTATCATTTAAGCGCGAACCCTTAAATGATAAACACACGAAATTGTACACCTATTCTCAGAGATTTAAAAAAAAGGTTAGGTTAACACAAAAGGTACAAAACAATTATTTTATTAATAATTCTAAAAATAAATCTTTCAAAATTGCTGAAACTTTTAATAACTTTTTCATAGATCGAATAATTGACAACCAAAATTATAAATTTCAAAATAATTTACATAAATTAGAGTACAACACTAATTCAATATTTATTTCTTCTATTGATCCACAAAATATATTAAGAATTACTATTGACCTATTAAAAAATAAAAGAAAGTTGTTAAGTAAGTGTCTGACAGTATAGCAACGCCTTTATGTCACATAATTAACAGTTGCATTACATCGGGTAGTTTTCCTACTTCGCTTAACATGACATGCCTAAGTACAGACCTATTGCTTTAATTTTAATATAGTCTCTAAAATTATTGAAAAAATTTTGTATAAATCAATATAAGGATTTTTAATAAAATACAAAGTTATATATGACGAACAAAAACAGTTCATGAAAAATGCTAATATAAATATGTTTATTTATGATCTGATAAGTACTGTAATAGATAACGTTGATAAAATACAATATATACATATATCTAAAGCATCAGTAAACTCTATTCTTACGGAATTCGTGGAAACGCTCTCAACTTAATTAAATCTTATCTTAACGTATTGTTTGCGGATGACAGTACTGCTCTTGTTAAATGAGGTGACAATACAACGTATGAAAATGATATAAATAGTGCTATTCAGATGATGATTTATTGGTTAGGAAATAATAATTTAATTATAAATTTACAAAAAATTCAAATAATGCATTTTTGCCAGAGGCTACAAATTCAATCTTTAGATATAAATTACAATAATCAAAATATTCATCAAGTTAATGTTGCTAAGTTTCTTGGTAGTTTGATAGACATTCAGTTATCATGGAAACATCACGCTTAAAATATTTGTAAATAGCTTAACATATATGCTTATGCATTACATATTATAACTAAAAAAGTTAATAACAACACAATTGTAGTTGCACATCATGGCTTAGTAGATTCAGTTTTACGATTCGGCATCATATTTTGGGGCGTATGCTGTGAAAGACGGAATATTTTTAAGGAATGATGTTTAAGATCAATATTTAAACTAAAGGCCTCAGATAGTTGTGTATAAGTTTTTAAGAAAAACAGACTTTCGAAGTTTCCTTGTTTATATATATTAGAAATAGTTATATTTGGTAAAACAAATAAACATCGAAATAAACAAATACGAAAACTTATTAAGTACAAAAAATTGCAAAATAGGAGTGGAAAAAAGGAGTGTAGTAAGCATTACCCTTGGTATAAACAACAAAATACCTAAGTTGTTTAAAGATATGCCTCTTAACAATTCAAAAAATATTTAAGTAGTGTTATTAAGAAGTGTTATTATTCCGTAACAGAATTCCTACTGGATAAGTTTTAGCTGTTAGTTATTATAATAATGTTATAAATTTAAGCATGTTATTACTTGCATGTTTAAAGGCAGAATGTACATACATGGGATACATAACATTGTTAAAATGTAAATCTGCAAAATGCTTGTTACTTACAACTACATTCGAAGCAAATAAATATATTATTGTTATTATTATTATTATTATTAACGCGGGCGGGTGGAAAAACGAAATAGCTATCGCGATGAAAGCCGCGAACGTGCGCTAGTGTAGAGTGAAGCAAGCAGAGACAACACTCCGCGACATATTGCTCGAGTAAGTTGCAGACGTGGCGACTGCAACTCGGCTCGAACACGATATCATCGCGTATTTGCGGATGAAAACGCGCGTATATAAACAAAAACAATAACCCACTTCATAAACACTTTCTTAAAATTTTAAACTATAGTCTTTTATTACGTAAAAAATTATTACTTAATTACATAAAAAAAAACTTCTCAATATAAAATTGTAAATAGTTGTTTTAATATATTAACTTTAATAATATGTAATATAATCTATACTAATAATATAAAGCAGGAGAGTTTGTTGGTTTGTTTGAACGCGCTAATCTGAGGATCTATTGATTAGAATTGAATAATTCTTTCTGTGTTGAATAGTCCGTTTATTATCGAAGGCTATAGGCTATATAACATCGCTCTACGACTAATGACAGTGAGAAGCAGTAATGTAAAAAATTATGTATAACAAAATTGTTCCCCTCTGAAAATTCCATGAAAAGTCCGCGACAGCGTATGGCTAGCTTTTACGGTTGACTCACTATAACAGTTTTAATGTATATATTTTTAGTTTTAATATAATATATTATTTGCGAATGTGTTTTTGTAAACCAAATATTATTACTTTTCCAAACATAAAAGTTATTTATCACGGGCAATTAGTTTTTAATAAAATTGCCTTTGACAGTATGCAAGGAATTATTAAATAATAACGTCAAATACCACGCGCGCATTAATGTGCGGGGTGAGTAAAGCGGTGAGGCGGGTGACAGGCGAGAAGAATCTGGCTGACAGTGTCGATAGTCTTCTTACTAATATTATAAAAGCAAGTTTCTGAGAAACTCAAAATTTTCTAAGCAAAATTTTCGGGAAAAAATTTTTTGGATAATATAACGATAACTGTCAAGTACAAATATAGTCTTATCAATATCTCCACGCGGGCGAAACCGCGAGCGACATCTAGTATGTAATAATTCTAAATAGCCCCTGTAGTACGTATTATTACATCAGCTATCTGCCAAAGAAAGTACGTTTAAAATCGGTCCAGCCGTTCATCAGCGGGAACAACCAATAAGATTTACGTATTTAACTAGAACCTAATTGTTGGCTTCGGAATGAATACAAAATGGCCGACAAATATGTTAGCATTATGTAGTAGCAAAATTGTAAGATATTTATTGTTAAAAACGTTGTATCTATGTTTTAAATATTTATTTTATATGTAGATAATAAATGTAACTTACCCTTTATATTTAAACTTACGTAATGTTTTTATTATATCTAAATATATTATATCTATATCTAAATTTATATTAAACTTCTTTTAACTATTAAATAGTATTCATTAAAAAATATATAATGAAATAATGCAAAATAATAAAGAAAAACCATAAATGTAAAAAGCAAACAAAATGGCGGACAAAAGTTTAGTACTTAGTAAATAAATTCACGTTTCGCAAACTACAAAATTTATGATATAAAAACAAATGTAATTCTCACTACTAATGTATTAAATATGTTTTATTAACAGAAGCTACATTTAAAGATAATAAAGAACAATCAAATAACGACATGATTTGTAATATAAATATGAATTAAAATATTATTAGCACTCACACATCTCCACTCCCGACACAATACACACTTTAAACACTACGAGCAACTCACTACGGCAGTGACAAGACACTCCTTTATTATTATGAACTAGTCCACAATCCTCAACATCTCTCAAGCTCGCAACACAAGCGCTCTGCAGCGCTGTTCCACGACGAATGAAAGGAAACGCGCGAGTTGTGAAGCTCGACGTCTTAGTTCTCGACACCTCACGCGCTATTGTCGTTACTACATTCATGCAATAACAGTCTCTATTATTTGTATGTATCGGTTATTATTGCTTGCACGTTCGTGGTCATTATTCATTTACATTATTAAGTCTTTTTTATTTGCTACAATTTGTATTAATTTTGAGATCCAAAAGATTTTCTTTGTAAATGCAATTAAGAATGTTATTGTATAATATTCAAAGTAAGTATGTGATAAGTAATTAGTAAGAGTGAAGTTAGATTCGGTTTCTGCTTCATAGTTAAAGAACATGTAACGCTCTGACTTACATTGATTAGCGTACAATTGATTACCAAAAGACGTCAAACACCGAATGTGTTTTGATTGTTAAGACTGTGATGTGAGGTTTATTTAAATTAATATTATTTTTAACTTTTCAACACTTCACTAGCATTGTATTTTATTGTCTCAAATAAAAGATATATAGTGTAGATTTGTTCGTTATTGTTTTCTAACAATAGATGGCGTTAGGCACAAAAAATAATTTTAATTCTTCTAATATTATATAAATAATATAATAATATTGATATCTATTGATTCCTTTTAAAACCAATATCTACGATTGTTATATATAATATATTTAAGGACTAATACTTATTGTAACTTTGAAAATTAATAATATTTACATATATATATTACTTATTTTTCTCTTCTCGAATTCTATACTCACGTACTTAACAGAGCGCCAGTACTTAACGCCGCGCATTGTCTTACAATTTACAAATATATCTTTGTATTTATATAAGACTCCGAACACATATACCTAAGTGGTCGCCATTTTAAAGAAATATGAACTCACATTACACACTCAAAGCAGATAGGTTATAATATTCCTCAGCACTCACTTCATTTACTCATCTCCACTAGAAGTGGACGGAGCTGTCACAATATGTGCGAGAAATGGCATTAATAAATATATCAATGAATCAATCTTCATAGACGTTTTAAATTTCAAAACATTAGATTCACAATAACTACTTACTTATGTGTAAATGTTAATTATAGAAAATTATCTTATTAATATCACAATTTTATATAAATAATCAATTTATTATATTCTTATTCCTTTTCCTTTTCTACTTTTCATTATTATTTTATTTAGTAAGCACACAATATGTAGTACACACACAGTTGATACAATAAACAACACAAGAACAAGTGTGTGTGCAAGAAACAGAAGCGACTCTCTTAGGAGCTACTTATTTATAGGTCATTGTAGTTTGATTCTGAGCCTGTTAGATAACACTTGAAATATTATATACATATAGTTAAAATATAACTGAGCGCTGTCAGTACATTGAGCATATAGGGGAAAACTGTTATTGGAAGCATTTATTCATTTATTATAACCCAAAACAATATTTTTTTATCTGTCTATCTGTATGTCTGTGCGTTTGTGCACTGCGTCTCACCAGACGGTGAGTGATCAACGTCACCCACGGCCCCGTGTAGCACCAGAGGAGTTACAGGTGCATTGCCGACCTTTAAGGTGGAATAAGCGCGCTTTTTGAAGATATTTATGTCGTATCAAAGTGGAAACACTGCCGTCGGTGGACTGTTTCACAATTGTGCGTGGAAGATACTGCCTGCAAACCGCACAGTAGTAGAACGCCACGCATCCAGATGGAATTGATAGTACTTCAGTCTGTCACGTACTGTGTACTGTTCATGTCATTCCATCACTCTATTTCATTAAAATGTCCGGGACCTCGACAAATTGCCCTATTTTAGACATTTATAAAACACAGCTAAACTAATGATATGACGGTACACACTACTAGAACAACTACCTTGTGAAACAGTAAACACACGTTGTGTTGGCGATGTGTGGGTGTGTTTGTGTTCCTCAACCGAAGTGTGTGTCAAGTGCGTGTGTGTATGTGTCGTACAATATCTTTATGTAAACTGTACATATACCAAGTTTCATACTTTATTCGCATAAACGTAACTGTAAATATTTAACTTTAAGTATTAATAGAACGGTAGAGTTATAATAAGTATAATATGATATTTTTATATACGTTAGTAAAATATTAACGTAAATAAAATAACAAACTTTGTTTACACAATTTTTTTTCAGTATTGTTCATTTTTTTACTAGTTGTTGTTGTTACTAAATATTTCTACGTGAGCTAAGATTTAGCGTAATGGATACAAGGGCCTCCGACCATTTAAACTATGCGACCTTTAAAAACACTTAAATGAAATGTTACTTCTGTTGTTGTAGTTGTACTACATATACAAGAAACGGAACGAGCCACTATCACCCTAACTGTAAGGCAAATCAACTCCAACAGTTCTAGACAGTAAACTGTCTTCCAAACCCCATCTACTACTGGCTGCGTCGAAATTCTTATACAACTTATTTATGTTGTCAGCATCTCTGTGGAGAGACTTTTACTAATTTTATACTAGTTAAAGATTATTAAGAAATAATCGTTTAACAAGAGAGATTGCTATTTTGTTTTAATATTTATTATTTTTAAATATTTTAAGTTGATAGTAGAACGCATGGCTTAGCGGTCAGAGCGCTTGGACGGTATCCAAGAGGCGCAGGTTCGAATCCCGCTGCGTTCAAATTTTGATACGTTTTTTCAATAATGGTTTCTAATACTAAGTGTGGAATAACACTTTAAAAAAAGGAAATATTTATACAGACTTCTAGACTAGAAGTGGCCGGAGCTGTCACAATATGTGCGTGAAATGACGTTAATAAATATATCAATAGATCAATCTTCACAGACGTTTTATATTGATTAAATAACATTCACATTTAGTACTTACTTGCGTATAAATATTAATATGAATTCTACAAAATTTACCAGCACGTCAATAGTTTGACTTGTATAAATATAAATAAACCTAACAGAATCTTTAAAGGCGGCTTTTCCACATTTTGGTCGCTCAAATTAATTCAAAACCTTCAACAACTATCCAGAGCGATCCTTTACAGTAAATGCGAAGACAACAAAATATAATTAAAATATGCCTTCAATGTTATTCTTAAAATATAATTCATATATTAGTATATAATAATGAAACAAAAAGACCATCATGGCGTAGTGTGTAACCGCGAGTTGTATTGGGTTCGATTCCCACTCGAAGGATGATTGTATTTAAATGATTTTCATATATTCGGTTCATTGTTAATACAAACCTGCTCTTCCTGTCCAGTCCCTGCCCATACGCGCGTCGACGTTAAATGATATTATTCGAAATAAGAAGCCTATTATATATACTACAATACAAGCAGGTACTACACACGTACTTACCCTTATTATCTATCATTAGTAAGTAAGTAATAACACTGCATATGTCATTATGAAAGTAAGAAGAGGTGAAATATATAATGTAGACACATTGCATTTGCAGCGGTTTATATTTCTGATATGTATGTATGAGAAGTATAATAAATTACTTATTAAAATGAATACTCTAGTATAAAGTGATGTACTCGTTGCTATGGCTACGCGTACCTCAAGTGTCAACAAGGAGCCGTGTTTAATGAATTAACATAAGGAGGTATACTTTCAAAATGATTTCAAAACGTTTCATATAATATTATGACACTCGTATCACTTCCAAAGGTGTCGCTACTCTGAGTGTGACATCTGACAACTCGCTCTCATGTAGCTACAATAGATGGCATTGCTCTTCAATTACACGACGTGTGTTTTGTAATTGTTGAATTATAATAAAACACGGCGGCTTCATTGAACACGTACTTTACAATGTGAGTTATAAAATATATTAAACAAAGACTAAACAATCAATAGTGAAGTAATAGTAGTAATGATAATGTTCTAAGTCGCGCTATGAACATTTAGTAAGCAAATGTGTATATATATTAGTACAGTCAATACGACTGTGCCCCCGCCCGCTCGCCGACCGCAAGCCGAGGTTCGAGCCCCGCAGGGGGCGCCCTTGCGGTCGTCGGCTTCCTCTCAAGCAGACACGTCAGTGCTTGCTAATACTTCGCAGGGCTAGAATACCCTCTTCCCTCCCCCTCCCGGTGTCGCTGTAAAGACCATTAAGGTCAACAGCATTTAACTCAATGACAGAAAAAAAAAAAAAAAAAAAAAAAAAAAACGACTGTGTGGTCTGCCGCCTCGAGACGAGCCAGTCGCCAAGCTAGTCTGCGTTGGCGCATTCAGACGGAACCCTCGGGTTTGCAACTCATACTGCATCGACCACTGAGCTCGCTCGCACACCGACTCCTCGCACGTGTCGCTGACACCTCGTCGGTGACGGAAGCGTTAATTATTTGAACTAGTCATGTATTCACCCTAAAACTTAAATAAATCTTAATGTCTATAATACGGAAGATGGCGTATCATATGGAACTCGACTTGGTAGTAGTAGTACTCGTCAATAGAAGATGAAGCGGAGCTGGCAGCTCTCAAGCAGAGTGCTGTGATGTACTCGACTAGAATACAATACTATTTACTGCGACGCAAGTGTAAAAATTATTAAAAAAATAGTTTAACATTTACATATTAACATTTCAATTTATTTTGGATAACATTATTCGAGTTCGACTTTAAATGTTTATAATGAATACTCGTATTTGTCTTCATTGTGCTCGCGTCCTTATATTGTACTCATTCATGTCTACCCTCGGTTTGTTTAATAACTTATTTATTACTACCCACTTGCAACGCAAGCGAGATGTGGAACCGAGAGCAAGTAGTATCTACCTATATACCTATGTACGTGTGGTGAAATTAAATGGTATATTACCTACTTATTAACATGTTATTATTAAAATGGAAATTATAAAATTTAATTATTAAAATGTATATTTGTAAGAGTATTTGTTTCCTGACTTTACTGCTTTTCATTATAATCATCATACTTGCACAGTTCCTTTAATTCTTAAGTATTTTAGTAGTAAACATTTATGAAACATTTATTTATAACATTATTATAACACCTGTCTATTCTGACCATATATGGTCATTCGTACATCGCGCTATGAACATTTAGTTATCAAGTGAGTATAAATAATAGTAACATCGATCACTTCAAAGGAGACTTTTTCAGTTCCGATTTGGCACCGACCGGCGACGGTCGTGTGACAACATTGGGGCATCCCCCTTCTCGATTGTGCGTCCGAGCGCTGCTTTTCGTTTCGTTGTGCGTCAGTGAACAGTGTTCCAGAGTGCCGCCGCTGTGAGGACCACGCCGTGCCGTGCCCCGTGTGCTGTACTGCGCGTCGTCTAGCTGTGGTTGGCGTTTTCTGGGAGTAAGTTTTCACAGTTGTCCTTACACACCCCCGTTCACCAAACGGGCATATATAGTGTACGTAGTGCCACACACCCTCCCCCGCCGAAATGTGTGGGGAGACATTAACGTCGTCGTCGCCGCCGCTAATATGGAGGGTCTCTCCAAAGAGGACCTCATAAGGTACTTACGTACCTTCCACGTCGAGGCCTACGATGGCCTCCGTAATTTCGCTTTTGCGAAGGAGAACCCGCGCTCCCCCGACGCCGGCCCGAGCGCCGCCGAAGTGCCCCGAGGCACAATTAAGACGCGCACGACGTCCCCCGAGCGGGGGACTCAAGTAGTTCCGCGTCAGAAATGGACGTGTCTGGCGCCGAGTCAGACACGTCCTCGCAGGATTTCGAGACCGTAGTCTCAAAATCCGCAAAGAGGAAGGCGAAGAAGGCCCCTCAGGCCGTCGCGCCTTCAAAAGCGCGAAAACCCGACGCGCAAACGTCGGCCGTGCGGGCTTCACCCGCCCCCGCGTCTATCAAGCCGCTTCCCCCGACCGCTCCGGTGTCCGCGCACACCGCAACGGGCCCTCGCCCCGCGCCGGCCCCGCGTGCCGCTCCCCTTGCGCCCTCTGCGCCCGGTCCTCGCCCTTCAGGCGCAGCGACCGGAAATCAGCAACCGCCTCGCCCGAAATTACCGCCGCCTGTCTACATACAGGAGAAAGGAAAGTGGAATGAAGTATCCGCGTGGATGCTTTTAAATAAAGTGGCGTACAGCTCCGCGAGGCTGACGTCCATCGGAATAAAAGTCCAGGTCCCGTCGGCCGCGGACCACCGCGCCTTAACCCGCCGCATGCGGGAAACAAATATAGGGTTTCATACATACGCGCTAGAGGAGGAGAAAACTCTCCGCGTAGTCATTAAAGGCGTCCCCCGCGAATTAGACGCTGAGTTTATAGAGAGCGACCTTATGTCGCGGCTTCCGGTGCGCGAAGTACATCGAATGTACAACATGCGTACAAAAGTTAAGTACGACAGTATTTTAGTCGTATTAGACCGCACCAACGAGGGCAAGGAGGTCTTCAACCTCCGAACCATCTGCAACCTGACGGGGATCCGTGTAGAACCCCCCCGTTATAAAGGCTTAATAGGGCAGTGTCACCGCTGCCAAAACTACGGGCACTCGGCCAAGCACTGCCACGCGCGTCCGCGCTGTGTTAAATGCCTGGACGATCACGCCACCGCGGAATGCCCGCGGAAAGTTCCCGACCCGGAAATTCCTCCCAGCTGCGTCCTCTGCGAGACGCAGAGGACACCCAATTGAATATCAAACTGAGGCGACATGCCAGCTTCTCTGTAACATATCTTAGACCTGAAAGACGCATATTTCCGAATAAAAGTTCATAAAAAATCTGGAAAAAGATCAAGATTCTATTTTGAAGATAAATTGTTTGAATTTAATGTTTTACCATTCGGGCTAAGCACAGCCCCATATATTTTTATAAAAATAACCAAGCTTGTAGTTAAAGTGTTGCGATCTGTCGGCTTCTTTATAACTGTGTATAATAAAAAACACCCAGTGTGATGCCCAGGATGTTGAAGAATAATTATCCCAAATTTCACTGTAATCTAAGCGGGAGTTTCCGTGTGATGCTTAAACAAACAGACAGACAGTCAAAATTTTGTTAATCACATTTTTATGTTCAGTATCAATGTAATAAGACGTCGTGCTACTTTTTTTTACATTACCAATGTACAAAATTGACCCTTACGAGAAATTCACATGTAGATCATGATGTCATATGTGGATGGGTGAAATCACATGTGGACCAAAATGTCATGTGTGGATGGGTGAAATCACATGTGGACCAAAACGTCATGTGTGGATGGCTGAAATCACATGTGGACCAAGATGTCATATGTTGATGGGTGAAATCACACGTGGACCGTGATGGCATATGTGGATGGGTAAAATCACATGTGGACCGTGATGTCATATGTGGATGGGTGAAATCACATATGGACCAAGATGTCATGTGTGGATGGGTGAAATCACATGTGGACCAAGACGTCATGTATGGATGGGTGAAATCACATGTGGACCAAAATGTCATATGTGGATGGGTGAAATCACATGTGGACCGTGATGGCATATGTGGATGGGTAAAATCACATGTGGACCAAGATGTCATGTGTGGATGGGTGAAATCACATGTGGACCGTGATGGCATATGTGGATGGGTGAAATCACATGTGGACCGTGATGGCATATGTGGATGGGTGAAATCACATGTGGACCAAGATGTCATGTGTGGACGGGTGAAATCACATGTGGACCGTGATGTCATATGTGGAAGAGTAAAATCTCATGTGGACCATGGTATTATGGGTGAAATATATGAGGACCACAGTGTCATGTGTGGATGTATGAAATCAAACAAATGTGGGAGTAGAAGAAATTTGTTAATTACGTATTTTGACATATATACAAATGTAAGAATATGAAAGTTAAACCTTCATAATTTTACCCTCGGGGTTTTTGCAAGTTTATTTGAAGTCTTAGGTTTTATATGCCTAAGTAGGAACAGGTTTTATGATACCAGAACGGCCGATTTAAAGAAATATTACAAGGGTGTAATATTCCTAGCGAAATATTACAATTATATTATGGGTAATTCTACTGAAGAAGGACTGCAATTCAAACAAATTAAGTAGTTTGAATTATAGTTTATATTGTTACTACATAAATCTGAAACGTACCAGTAAAAAAACAACATAAATATTAACAAAACAACATAAATAATAACAACATAAATAAACAACATAGACATTTTTAAATTAAATTTTCTCTTCTAAATTTAATATTCCTCATATGTCACTATGTGTATTAATAAAACTGGTGGTAAAATCGTTCATTTATTTACTACGTAATGATATTGTAATGTAATATGAAAGGGTTCCAATAATGATGCTCGGTATTAAAGTCACCCATAAAAATAACATGCGAATTGAGTCCCATTGATTTGGTGAGTTATAGGCAGAAACGATGGTAGTTTCCTTGCCAGAGACAAGTATGCTACCGCCAACACATTCAATTAGTTGCACAAAAGGCAGTGTCAGTTGATTGTGGGAGGATTTCGGATCTAATAAGAAGTATTACCCCTTGACCAGTGCCATCTAGTCTTTTATCCTGTATTATACATGAATATCCTGGTAACTAAGGTAACTGATTAAGGGATATTTAGAAGTCAGTTATATTTCGCATAAGGCGACAACATCTATTAATAATTCATTTAATAAGTTAGATAGTCCATGCATTTTAGATCGAATACCATTCTTCATTCACCAGGCATTCCAAAATAAAAATGGATTTCTTTGTACAACTAAATATATTGCCCTAGGTGGTTTAGTATCAACATTACCTTGTCTATTAATGTGTGACAATTAAGAAATTATTGTTTAATGATTTTGATGGTTGGTAGATATTCTAATCCTTTCAGCCGTGGCTTCATCAGAATGGTGTTCACCAACTGGAGGTATTGAAGAGCCCTTAGGCGGCATAGTGTGAAGTTGAGTGGTGATTTGGCTAGCGGCAACAGAAGACCAAGCTCGGCCATCTAACACAGCATTACGTAGAAGACGCTTAGCTAATTAGACAAGTGTTTGTTTCTTTCTTTCTTTCTTAACAGCAATGGTTTTCAGATATTTTTGTCTCTCGTGATATTATCTGTAGTTTGCTAGATGATTTTGACTACAGTTGCAACATTGGACAAGAGTATCACCATATTTTTTTGGGCAATTCAATGTAACGTGGGGCTCAGTGTATTTAAAACATCGTAGTGATAGATTGCAGTGCTTAACTGAATGTCCAAAAGCCGGTAGCATTGAGGACCAAGATAAGTTTTAGCTTTATACTTTCTTATTTGAACTGAACAACTATTAAAATATTTAATTTTTGGAAAGCCTCTAATGTTGCTTCCCGGTGGTAGTTGCACGAGGACTGGCGGATAGCGCTTTGCATTTTTCGTGTGGGTATTAACAAAGCCAAGAGAAGTTAACTCAATATTCAATTGCTCTTTGGCAGAGGCAGGAAGGCGAAATATGACGTACTTGTAAGTACGCTCATCTTTTCGGCAATAAGTATAAAACGCTACAATATTGCAGCGTAATCCATTTTGTAAAGCAGCATGTCAAGTTGAATAACAAAACACATATAGTATTTTACCCCAAATATTTAAAATGAAAATTTTTAATATAACGAGTGACTAATGTCTTAACCTAGTCATGAGTCCAATTTGGATTTATGTCTAAGTGTATAGGTGATAACTTCTTCTCCTCCCAGAGCAGTGTAGTTTCTAAAGCATTTTTACTTGGGCCATCCGAAAGCACTTACTGGAGGATTGGTCTGCAAATGAGCAATAAGAGCGGCGAGCTTGGATGTCTTTTAGATCTAGTATTCAAGGATGGGATAGAATTTGAACTATATATAAGTTTCTCCATTTTTATTAGCTGCCAAAGAAACTATCGAAAACGTAGGTGCCATAAAATAGGAAAAAAACCTTTACTTCTTACTACTCAAGTACAAAAATACAATACAACGTTTGTAAGACACAGTTCATTGTCAATTCTTAATAATTACCGACTACAAAAGAAATTCACATTGGTTTTGTATTTTTTAAACATTATTATTATTGTTATTTAATTAATTTGTTTGCTTTTTCTTTTGTTTTTATTTATATTTTATATTTGTTATGTGTATTGTACAATTACATTATATATTGCAACAGCAAGGACCTCTCCCAACGAAGGCCTCCTCTAGAGATGACCAGTGTCTTCTGTTTCCTGCAACTCGCATCCAGTGGGAACCTGCTATTCTTATAATGTCGTCTGCCCAGCGTGCATACAGCCTACTCTCTTTTTTGGCCAGAGATAGCATATATTTTTTATGTGAGAGCCAATACAAAGAAAATAGTGAACTATCAATTTAATTAAAATGAATATTTTTTATAATGCCATTTCGTTCCAATTAGTCTTCCTTTTTGTAATTATAATAAATTATAAGTATTCAAAGTCCGTGTGGAGAGCTGATACAGATAATATAATATATATTCACAGAATGTTCCGGACGTACTCATCACTTTTAGTGTTAGAAACGTTCGTTTCATCTTCACTTCCAGAAAAAATATTTAGTTAATCTTCAATATGCAATATACCATGATTTATTACATTTACTATATAGGATGCGATTTTTAAAAGGTATTAGGTAGTAATAATTTTTTTTTAATTTGATAAACGTATAGCAGATATATATTTATAAATACGTGTTTGACGCGCGAACTCACGACTATAGTTATTTTGTTCTTTCACCTGCGCGCGTTGTTCACAAGTAATAATTGTATTTACTCTGCAAAGTAAGAAAGTAATTGAATGCGAAAATGTAATTAGAAAACAAAATATTGTATAGGACTAAAAAAACGGGGCGGCGTGCCGTATGCCGCCGTTTTGTTAGTAATATGCATTAGTGTAAACGAGACAGCATGATAGTATAATGATGTGAGTAAGAGGGAGAGCAAATCTCATCTGTATATATAATAAAATAGAAGATATCTACTCTGTACATGAAATACTTAAGTAAATACTTTACTATAGTTAATAGTTGTTCAGTTCAAATAAGAAAGTATAAAGCTAAAACTTATCTTGGTCCTCAATGCTACCGCTGTCAGGCTTTTGGACATTCAGTTAAGCACTGCAATCTATCACTACGATGTTTTAAATACACTGAGCCCCACGTTACATTGAATTGCCCAAAAAAATATGGTGATACTCTTGCCCAATGTTGCAACTGTAGTCAAAATCATCTAGCAAACTACAGATAATATCACGAGAGACAAAAATATCTGAAAACCATTGCTGTTAAGAAAGAAAGAAAGAAACAAACACTTGTCTAATTAGCTAAGCGTCTTCTACGTAATGCTATGTTAGATGGCCGAGCTTGGTCTTCTGTTGCCGCTAGCCAAATCACCACTCAACTTCACACTATGCCGCCTAAGGGCTCTTCAATACCTCCAGTTGGTGAACACCATTCTGATGAAGCCACGGCTGAAAGGATTAGAATATCTACCAAACATCAAAATCATTAAACAATAATTTCTTAATTGTCACACATTAATAGACAAGGTAATGTTGATACTAAACCACCTAGGGCAATAAGTTTAGTTGTACAAAAAAAATCCATTTTTATTTTGGAATGCCTGGTGAATGAAGAATGGTATTCGATCTAAAATGCATGAACTACCTAACTTATTAAATGAATTAATAATAGATGTTGTCGCCTTATGCGAAATATAACTGACTTCTAAATATCCCTTAGCGTTACTAGGATATTCATGTATAAGACAGGATAAAAGACTAGATGGCACTGGTCAAGGGGTAATACTTCTTATTAGATCCGAAATCCTCCCACAATCAACTGACACTGCCTTTTGTGCAACTAATTGAATGTGTTGGCGGTAGCATACTTGTCTCTGGCAAGGAAACTACCATCGTTTCTGCCTATAACTCACCAAATCAATGGGACTTAATTCGCATGTTATTTTTATGGATGACTTTAATACCGAGCATCATTATGGGAACCCTTTCATATTACATTACAATATCATTTCGTAGTAAATAAATGAACGATTTTACCACCAGTTTTATTAATACACATAGTGACATATGAGGAAAATTAAATTTAGAAGAGAAAATTTAATTTAAAAATGTCTATGTTGTTTATTTATGTTGTTATTATTTATGTTATTTTGTTAATATTTATGTTGTTATTTACTGGCCCGTTTCAGATTTATGTGGTAACAATATAAACTATAATTCAAACTACTTAATTTGTTTGAATAGCAAGAAAAAGTCCGTGCCGGAATTATCATGATTCTCGTCCTTCTTTAGTAGAATTACCCATAGTATAATTGTAATATTTCCCTAGAAATATTACACCCTTATAATATTTCTTTAAATCGGCCGTTCTGGTATCTAAAAACTTGTTCCTACTTAGGCACATAAAACCTAAGACTTCAAATAAACTTGCAAAAACCCCGAGGGCAAGATTATGAAGGTTTAACTTTCATATTCTTACATCTGTATATATGTCAAAAAACGTATTTGACAAATTTCTTCTACTCCCACATTTGTTTGATTTCATACATCCACACATGTGATTTTACTCTTCCACATATGACATCACGGTCCACATGTGATTTCACCCATCCACACATGACATCTTGGTCCACATCTGATTTCATCCGTCCACATATGACATCTTGGTCCACATGTGATTTCAGCCATCCACACATGACGTCTTGGTCCACATGTGATTTCACCCGTCCACACATGACATCTTGGTTCACAAATGCTTTCATCCATTCACATATGACATCACAGTCCACATTCCATTTCACCCATCCACATATGACATCATGATCCACATGTGATTTTACTCGTAAGGGTCAATTTTGTACATTGGTAATGTAAATAAAAGTAGCACGACGTCTTACTTCATTGATACTGAACATAAAAATGTGATTAACAAAATTTTGACTGTCTGTCTGTTTGTTTAAGCATCACACGGAAACTGCCGTTTAGATTACAATGAAATTTGAGATAATTATTCTTCAACATCCTGGGCATTACACTGGGTACTTTTTATTATACACAGTTATAAAGAAGCCGACAGATCGCAACACTTTAACTACAAGCTTGGTTATTTTTATAAAAATATATGGGGCTGTGCTTAACCCGAATGGTAAAACATTAAATTCAAACAATTTATCTTCAAAATAGAATCTTGATTTTTTTCCAGATTTTTTATGAACTTTTATTCGGAAAAATGCGTCTTTCAGGTCTAAGATATGTGACTGAGAAGCTGGCATGTCGTCTCAGTTTGATATTCAATTGGGTGTCTAACAGGGCTGCGCAATGTCAGCTTGGCTGTTCAATTTGTAATTGGATAGCTATTTTCAAGGAGTGAAAGTTAGTGATTCGACAGTTAACATTCTGTTGTACGCAGATGATGCAGTGCTAATTGATATTCATAAAAGTTCGACACTTTTAACTTAAATTAAATTTTAAAACCAAAAGGCAAAAGGTGGAGTCAACACGAGTCGCTGTTGGTGCGTGAACCATCAGCGCTGGCCTTCCTTGAAGGGAGAAGAGAGAACGACCGAAGTCGTCCCTGAGATCGGACGCGGACGAGACGTTGTCGCGCACGTGGCAATCAATAGGGAGTGATCTGAGTCACTGTGGCCACGGAGAGACCGGGCACTGTGAGTGTGGTCTCTTGAGAGTGTATAAACTAGAAGGCTTCATCTGAACGGCGCCAAAGTAGACCAGCTTGGCGAATGGCGTACCTCAAGGCGACAGACTCCATTGATGTGATCGATGTTACTGTCATTTATACTCACTTGATAACTAAATGTTCCTAGCGCGATGTAGGAATGACCATATATGGTCAGAATAGACAGATGTTATAATAATGTTATCTGAGTTTTATTATAAGAGTGACTTTACTTGTGGTAAATGTTTCATAAATATTTACTAATAAAATTACTTCAGAGTTAAAGGAACTGTGCAAGTATGATGATTATAATGAAAAGCAATAAAGTCAAGAAACAAATACTCATACAAATATACATTTTAATAGTTAAATTTTATAATTTCATTCTTTATCAATCATCAATTCATTTTTTAATAATAACATGTTAATATGTAAGTAATATACCATTTCATTTCACCACACGTACATAGGTATATAGGTAGATACTACTTGCTGTCGGTTCCACATCTCGTTTGCGTTGCAAGTGGGTAGTAATAATATCAGCGTAGTACAAAAATACTGAGTTATTAAACAAACCGAGGGTAGACATGAATGAGTACGATATAAGGACGCGAGCACAATGAAGACAAATACGAGTATTCATTATAAACATTTAAAGTCGAACTCGAATAATGTTATACAAAATAAATTGTAATATGCTTCAGTTGGTGAATGTTAAACTATTTATTTAATAATACTTACACTTGCGTCGCAGTAAATATAGTATTGTATTCTAGTCGCGTACATCACAGCACTCTGCTTGAGAGCTGCCAGCTCCGCTTCATCTTCTATTGCCACATGGAGCTGCATCGGAGCTACTCTTACAGTTGTTGGTCAGCAGTACTTGTATTGCAGTACTTTACATTACTCGCGAGCAATATTGAAACATTACATTGAAGGACTACTTCAATGAAGCCGGGCAAGGCGGGACCGGGCAGGCCACTAGGTATATGTTAATGAAGTAGTTCACTTTGTTACGTTTCTATACGTGACTTCGAATTTTGTTTTTGTTCGAAATAAATCCGAGTTTATTTTATATTATATGTTACTTATTTATTAAAATTATAACAACTGTTATAAATAACATTGCAAAGGTCTCTCTGTGACACAGGCCTTACATTGTGCTTTAGCAACGATAGATGTCGGAACTCGACAACTGTGAACTTAGCATTTCCGTGTAAGTCGTGACTCCGAGTCAGGGTTGAAAGTATTACCCTCTGACGTCACTGTTGCTCTTTGAGAGTAAGTATCTACGTCATAGACACTTCTTATTTTATTTAATCTCTCATAAGTACCTATAAATAAAGTATGACACGTATTGTATTACTCGTAAAGACTACACGCCTATAGCTCTCTAAATAATCCTTACAAATACCTAAAGAGGTTCCTCAGTTATACGAAGGACTACCAGCCTCTCACTACTACTACCGAGTCGAGTTCCATGTGATATGTTATCTTCCCTATATATATTATAAAAATTCCGATTTATGTTAGTTTACTTTGACTAAGCGACTAATTCAAATAATCAAGCAACTTTAATATATTCAAGTAAAAAGAATATTTAAGAAAAAGAAATACGAGTAAAATTAAAACTCAAAAATGACTGCCTTGAAAAGTATGCATTTCTGATTTATTAAACTGTCGACGCCTACAGTACGGACGACCGACAGTATATAATAAATAAGTTGAGTTACAAAAGACAAAAATGTGCAAAAAGTGGGGTCAACACGTTACTAGCCGTACATGAGAGCGAGTTGTCAGATGTCACACTCAGAGTAGCGACACCTTTGGAAGTGATACGAGTGTCATAATATTATATGAAACGTTTTGAAAACATTTTAAGGAGTATACCTCCTTATGTTAATTCATTAAGCACGGCGCCTTGTTGCCACTTGAGGTACGCGTAGCCATAGCAACGAGTACATCACTGTATACTAAAGTATTCATTTTAATGAGTCATTTATTATATTTCTCATACATTCATATCAGAAATATAAAACCGCTGCAAATGCAATGTGTCTACATTTATAGTTCACCTCTTCTTACGTTCATAATACATATCCAGTTTTTACTACTTACGTAATGATAGATAATAAGGGCGTACGTGGTAGTACCCGCTTGTACTGTAGTACACTATAATAGGCAGATAAAAGTGTCTGTACAATCACTTCACAAAGGTCAATATTGATATATACAAACCAATAAGTTGTACATAAGTGTATGATAAATTATTCAAAAAATAAGATAAAAATAAATTTAGGAGTTTTAATTTGAATTTGTGTAAGGTATTCTTGTTTGTAATTACCATCCGCCCTACTGCCTCCTAATTAATGATACTGATTCCTATTGCGGACGACGAAATGGACGGAACCCTTTCTACTGACACGACCTATATATGGTAAAGAGAATGTTAGACATTAGCCGGGGACATCCATACATTCGGCACACTCATGTCAGATTACTTGATCCCTCCCCCGTCTCGTTACAGCTGGTCGCACTCTGTAACCGACACACGCCACCCTCCCTTTGACATGTGATTCATTCATTGATGACCCCAATAAGGTAATCATCTTTTCTGACTCGCCTGTAAATTTTTCGACATATAAAACATGATCATTTAACTCTTATTTCGACTTAATACATTTGATCTTCGACGCGCGATGGACTTGGACTGGACAGGAATAGCAGGTTTTGTAATTACAAATGTCCGAATATTAAAATAATTTAAATCATCATCCTATGGTTGTATTCAAACCAAAAACAATTCACCTTTTTACACACTACCCATGATGGTCTTTTTGTTTCAATTATGGATATACTAATCGCTGAATTATATTTTAAGAATTAACTATAAAGGCCTGCTGTTAATTACATTTGTTTGTCGGCTTCGCATTTACTGTAAAGGATCGCCCTTGATATTTGTTGTAAGGTTTTGAATAATTTGCGCGTCCCATGGTTAAAAGGTAGCCTTTATAATTCTGTTAGGTAGTATATATTCCAATAGCTGGTAATTTTATATAATAATATTTATTCCCCCAGTCAAGTACTAACTGTGAGTTTATTGTCCCTTTCCAACTCTATTCAGCTTGATCTATTGATATCATTTATCACTGTCTTTCTCGCACCTATTGTCACGCTCCGTCCCCTTTCTAGTTGGTGCGGTGTGAATGAATTTGAGTGCTGAGGAATATTAGAACGATTCTGCTTCAGTGTTAATTGTGAGTTTCATATTTGTTTAAATGGCGCGACAACATTAAGTATGTGTGTTCTGAGTCTTATATAAAATACAAAGATATATTGTAATTGTACGACATGCTCTGCGGCGTTTAAGTACGGTCGCTCTGTTACCGTACGATAGAAAAATAAGTAATATAATATACTGAAATTATTACTTATTTAATTTCATATAATATATTATTAGGTTTAACTTAAGCTTTCCCGTAAAATTATTAAGAACATTTTATAAGTTTAATAACTGTATCTGTAAAAAAAATCTTTATTAAATTGTATGACTACTTGCGCCATCTATGGACGGAATGGGAGTACTCAAAGAACAGTATACGCGTTGGATAACCTTCAAATCGTTTTTTAACATTTTCAAAGTTACAATACACTTGTAGTCTTCAAATATATTATTATATTCATGTAAAAATAGATTTTTCATAAGAGTCCGATAAATATTCTTATAATTATTTATTTAAATAATTTAAAGAAATTAAAATACATGTATTTTATTTGAGCAATAACATACGCTAGTGAGTATCGAAAATTTAAAAATATTATTTAATAAACCCTCACATCACAGTCCTAACAATCAAAACACCTTCGTGTTTGCGTCCTTTTGGTAATCAATTGTTCGCCTAATCAATGTAAGCCAAGTTTACATGTTCTTTAACACTATAAGCAGAAAGCTCTGAATCTAACTATTACTCTTACTAATTACTTACTTTGAATGTAACACTATATTCTTAATTGCATTTACAAAGAAATCTTTTGCATCTCAGAAGTATACAAATGTAGCAAATAAAAAAGACATTAATTCATGACTACAAATTTTCAAGCTATATGACCGATACGCACACTGTATAGAACATTTAATAGCATGAATGTAGAACAACAATGTCGCTGTGAGGTCGAGACTACGACATCGGTTTCAGACTCGCGCGTTTCCTTTCATCTCGGCGCGGAACGCGCTCCAGAGCGCTTGTGTTGCGATCTTGAGAGATGTTGAGGATGTGAACTATTTCATACTAAAAATGGAGTGTCTTGTCACGCCGCGTGCGTTGCCTCGTAGTGTTTTTAAAGTGGTATTGTGTCAGGAGTGGGGAATGTGTGAGTGCTAATAATATTTAATTCATATTTCATATCACAAATCATGTCGTATTGTTGATTGTTCTTATATCTTAACATGTATCTTCTTTTAATATCTAATAAAAAATATTTAATACATTTAATAGTGATAATTACACTTGTTTTTTAATTGTAGTTGGTGGTTTTGGAAACGTGAATTTATTTTATTTGCCGCCATTTTGTTTGCTTTTTACATTTTGGTTTTTCCTTTATTAAAACAACATATGCTTATATATCTAAATGATTTTAGGCGATTTGTTTAAGTTCTTACATTTTTGCATATTCTATCATATATTTCTTAATTAATACTATTTATTTACTTAATAGTTTTAAATAACGTTATCTAAATGCATATATTTAGATATAATAAAAGATTACAGAAGAATAAGTTACCTTAAATATCTACATATTAAATAAATATTTCAAACATAGCTACAACATTTTGTGTATCAATAAATAAGTATCGTATAATTTTCGCTCCTACAAATACAAATCCATATTATGTCGGGCCATTTTGGTATTCCATTTCGAAGCTCACAATTGGGTTTAATAACGTAAATCTTATTGTTGTTCCCGCTGATGGGGAAAAAAACCGGCTGGACCGATTTTACATGTACTTTTTTGGCAGATAGCCGATGTAATAATACGTACATAGGCTATTATGGCTAATATATAGTTAGAATTATTACATACTAGATTTCGCTCGCGGTTTCGCCGCATGGTGATTTTGATAAGACTCTATTTTACTTGACAGTTATGTTATTATCTAAAAAAATTTTTTCCCCGAAATTTTGCTTAAAATTTTGGAGTTTTTTCAAAAAACTTTCTTGTTAATTATATTAGTAAGAAACGATCGACACTGTCACCACGTCCCCCCGCCTCATCGCCTCCCCGCTTACCAACCCCACCACCCACAACACCGTTATTAATTTTAAAACAATAATAATTCCTGCATACGTCAAATGCAATTTTGTCAAACTAATTTGCCCGTGATAAATAACTTTTGTTGGGACAATTAATAATATTTGGTTTACAAACACTGTAAATATATATTATATTAGAACTAAAAATAATACTTTAAATTGTTATAGTGAGTCAACCGTAAAAGCCTATCCATACGCTGTCGCTGACTTTTCTTGGAACTTTCAGAGGGAACAATTTTGTATACATAATTTTTGCGTACTTTCACACCGTTTACTACCTCGGCGCACGCGAGTTAAGCTTTAAAAATATACATGTTTTGGCTCTTTTTACACTATTAGTACTGTTTCACACTCTCGTTAGTCTTATAGCGATGTGTATAGCCTAGAGCCTTCGACACAAGCGAACTAATAAACACAGAAAGAATGATTCAATTCTAATCAGTTTAAATATTAAAAAAACAATGTTATATTTATTTGATAAGTTTTTTATAGTAAGTAATAGTTTTTTTACGTAATAACAGACTATAGTTTAAAATTTTAAGAAAGTGTTTATGAGTGGGTTATTGTTTTTTGTTTATATACGCCGTTTCTCCGCAAATACGCGATGGTATGGGTTCGAGTCGAGTTGCAGTCGCCCACGTGCAACTGCTCGAGGAATATGTAGCGGAGTGTTGTCTCTGCTTGCTTCACTCTACACTGCGCAGCTAGGCTTTTTTTTTTCCCCTCTAATAGCTATTTCGCTTTTTCCACCCGCCCGCTCTAATATAATAATTTATTTGCTTCGACTGTAGTTGTAACAAGTATTTGCAGATTTAAATTTTAACCAATGTTATGTATCCCATGTTGTACAGTCTGCCTTGAACATGCAAACATTAACTTACTTAATTTTATAACATTAGTATAATAACTTACAGCTAAACTTGTCCTAGTAGGACTTCTGTTACGGAATAATAACACTTCTTATAAGAACTTACTTAATATTTTTTGAATTTGTTAAGATGCATTTTTACACAATTTTGCATTTTTTGTTGTAGATATCTGGGTCATCTTACTACCGTCCTTTTTCCTTCCTACTAATGTTTTGGCAATTTCTTGTAATTCTTAATTAATTTAATAACTTTTCGTTTGTTTATTTATATGTTTTGGTTTATTGTTTTTACCAAATACAGCTATTTTCTAATATATATAGTCAGAAACTTTCGAAACTCTGTGTTTCTTAAAACTGATTACACACTATCTGAGCCTTTAGTTTAAATATTGATCTTAAACATTGTTTTTGTTCCATAAAAATAATTCCTGTCTTTTCACAGCATTCACCCCAAAAATGATGCCGAATCGTAAAACTGAATCTACTAAGTCCATGAGTGCAAAACTACAATTGTGTTTTTGTTATTACTTTATTGTTAAATATGAATGTCAGCATAAGCATGTATGTTAAGCTTTACAATATTTTAAAGCGTGAGGTTTCCCTCTATCAAACTACCAAGCAAACAGAAAGAATGATTTGTACCCTCTGGCAAAAATGTCTTATTTGTGTTTTTTGTAAATTTATCATTAATTGTTATTTCCAACCATAAATCATCATCTGAATAGCACTAGTATCTATCATTTTCAATATTGTATTGTCCATCCGTCAATTTAACAAGAGCAGTACTGTCATCCGCAAACAATACTTTAAGATAAGATTTAATTAGTGGAGAGCGTTTCCACGGATTCCGTAGAATAGAGTTTACTGCTGCTTTAGACATTCGATATATTGCACAGAAATATAACTCCGCCGTTTATTAGAAATCCTTAATTGATTTATACAGAAGTTTTTCAAAATAATTTTTTCTGAGAATTATTAAAATTAAAGCAATAGGTCTATACTTAGGCAAGTCATTTTTTACTTGTATGTTGGCGGAGAGGTTTCACTATTATCCTTTTAAGGCGAAGTAGGAAAAATCCCCGATGTACTGCAACTATTATTCATGACATAAGGTGTTGCCGATACTGCAGACACATACTTAAAACTTTTCGTTTACATTTTTTAATATTAATAGTAATTTCTTATATCTCTTGTGAACAATGGCGTATATATATATATTGAATTTGTTGTTGTGAACCTAATTTATGTACTTTTTGGAAATCTAAATTTTTTGGCTGTCAATTATTCGATCTATGAAAAAGTTATTAAAAGTTTCAGCAATTTTGAAAGGAAAGAAATTATTATTTTATTATTCGTTTTTATTTGAGTTATACATTAATGTTCAGTTTTATTGTTATTAATTACCTGCCAGGCCGTTTCAGATTTATTTTTAGAATTATTAATGAAATAATTGTTTTATACCTTTTGTGTTAACCTAACATTTTTTTTAAATCTGACAAAAAGGTGTACAATTTCGTGTGTCTATCATTTAAGCGCGAACGCGCGAAATGATAGACTTTGCCAATATTTATATTTTTATCGAATAAAAAAACCTTAAAGTAAGTCTTGGAAACAGCCCACGTACCAATTTACTTCAAAACTAAAAATCCTTGCAGACCAACAACCTTTACCACTTATCTACCAATATATATCCACATACATATATAAGTAATAAGAGAGTTGAAAAGTCAATTTTGTACATTAAATATTTAAGAAAAAAACTAATTGGGTATGTGAATACATGTAGTCAATAATACACTCAACAGAATGTCAGTTTGTCTGTCAGTCTGTTCGTTCCTGCACTAATCGCGCTAAAGCTGGATAAAAAGAATGTTGGTATTATATTGGATCAAATGTGGGTTAAATATGTTTTGTTTTTGTAAAGTGTGCAAAGTATGAGCTTTGGCGTAGAAGAAAAAGAAACGCGTAAAATGTATACGAAATACCGTTTTTTTTACACAAAAATTACAAATATAAACATTTTAAATGAAACTTTTTTAAACGGATTAACCGCGTTTATTGTGATATTCGAAAGTACATTTTTGAAACCTGACGTTTCGAACACTTTACATTAGTCAGTGGTCACAGTTAGGTAGATGAGCTGACTGTATCTTTGTCTCTGGTGTGGTGAATTTGAATTGAGCTAGCTTAGGATTGATAATGGCTTATCAAACCTGATGTAGTGGTTGGACTTAATCATTGTATGTTCACACACAGCTGACTGCAATACACGCCCATTCTTGACATCGGATATCCTTTCACCCTAATCCCGATGCTCCTTGTCCCGATGCTTGTTTGGCCAATGTACGACAAGCCACAGTCTCAGTCTAGTTTATATACACCAGCACACTGCAAAGGAATATTAGGTTTCACGGGTCTCGAGCATTGGCTCACTTTTTTATTAGGCTTAAATATGGTTTTGATAGAAGCTGTTCTTAAGATGTTGCCAATCCTCTGTAACTCCCTTCGCAAATGGTAGAAGTGCTGAATGTCTCTCCACTGAGGGTGGCTGGCAGCTTGTCCTGATGTGTGATTCACCTGTTGAAGCTCGTCCCCTAGGTCTTCAGCGTCGAAAAATTGGTATGCTCTCTGAAACAAAGATTTGCCAACGGTAGATAACTGTGTAGGGTGGTGGTGTATATAAAAAACTGAAGTCTTTAATAATATTATTCACTATATTTTATACCATATTAATAAAAAAACAGTATGAATGTGATAATGACGGCTAGTCATTTACTTCACTTAAAAACCCTAAATATTTAAGTTGTAAACTGTAGTTTAACTAAAAAGTGGTTCTGAGCACACACAATACACATACACACATTGTTTCACTATACTAGGTCTTCACTGTTTTTTCCTTATTGCTATGTTATTTCTCTTGTAAACTTGCTACTTACTGTTTTTACTTAGAACTAAGGTCTATATTTAAGCAAGTTTTTATAACTATTAAATTATCTCAACTATAACAGCGATAGGAAATACAGCAGCGGGAATCGAACCCGCGCCTCTTGGATACCCTCCAAGCGTTCTGACGGCGTTCTACTACCTACCTGCTTGGACGGTATACAAAAGGCGCGGGTTTGAATCTCGCTGCATTCAAATTTTCATACGTTTTTTCAAAAATGTTTTCTAATCCTAAGTGTAGAATAAAAATAGTAAATATTAAAATAAAATAGCAATCTCTCTTGTTAAACGATTATTTCTTAATAAACTTTTAGTAGAAATTTGTAAAAAATCTCTATACAGATACGCTTTCAAATTTTTAAACGTTTTTTCAAAAATATTTACTAACGTTAAGTGTGGAATAACACTTTAAAAATAGTAAATATAGCTTTAGATGTGAATAGCGCGCTATTCACATCTACAGCTGAAGGTGCGGGCGGGCCGCTAGTACATTTTACACCTTTTAAATGAAAGTATTTCGAAAGGATTAATGGCGTATATTTTAGTATTCGAAAGTTTCGAGGTAGTAGACTACCTGTCGTCCTGTGACCACGGACTAATGTAAAGTATTCGAAACATCGGATTTTTACAAATGTATTTTCGAATACTAAAATTTACGCATATATATAAAAATATAAAAAAGGAACCAGTTTATTCTCATAAGTGTCTCTGTGAACTGAAGAAATTTATGTATAGATACGTTTTTTTCTCCGACACTGTTTTTTTTGTTTACATTACAGGCAAGGCAAACGAACGTGCGTCTCACCATACGGTGAGTGATCAACGTCACCCACGGCCCGGTGAAGCAACAGAGGAGCAGGTGCATTGCCGGCCTTAAAGGTGGAATAAGCGCGCTTTTTGAAGGTATTTATATCATATCGACCTGGAAACATTGTCGCAGGTGGGCCGTTTCACAATTGTGCGTGCAAGATACTGCAAACGGCACAGTAGTAGAACGCCACGCATCCAGATGGTAGTGATGGTACTTTAGTCTGTTACGTACTGTGTACTGTTCATGTCATTCCATCACCATTTCTTTAAAATGTCCTGAAACTCGAGGAAGTGCTCTTATTTTAGATATTCATAGAACACAGCTGAACTAATGATATGACGGTGCACACTGCTGGTACAACTAACTTGTAGAAAATTAAATACGCGTTGTGTTGACGATGTGTGTGTTCCTCAACCCATGTGTGTGTCAAGCGCGTGTTAGTATGTGTCACACAATATCCTTTCAACAAAGTATTTTCATACTTTGTTCGCATAAACATAACGGTAAATATTTTCCTTCAAGTATTAATAGAACGGTAGAATTATAATAAGTACCTATTTAGAATTAAAAATATCTTATTATATTAACATTAATAAAATATTAACGTAAATAAAATAAGAAACTTTATTTATACTTTTTTTAGGATTGTTCATTTTCTTCACACTTAGTAAAGTTGTTACGTTAATTTCTACATAAGCTAAGATTTAGTATACTGTATTGATGTATATCAGCTATTTGTTATCAGCACACATTGTTCCGTTTTTTAGATAGATTAAGATCTAAATAGATTAAGACTGAAATTTTAACAATATCTTATGAATATAAGGGCCTCCGACCACAAGAAGCGGAACGAGCCACTCTTACCCGAACTGCTAGGAGTACTTCTAGACAGTAAACTCCTTCAAACCCCACATAAATTACGTCTACCGCAAAACGGCTTTCGTCCTTAGTAGACTTCTGATCCGGACAGGCAAGTCCCGCACTACAAACGATGTACACAAGCCGTGACACTGTGTTCTAAGTTGAAGTTGGTTTCCTCTCGAGATCTCCACGCCAAGGTCAGAGCTCTTTTATCTCGGCCTCCCTCAAAACCCGGTGACGTAGTCAAGACCGGTAGGGCCAACAGCATACTATACTACACAATCTAAAAGAAAAGAAAACTATTACCCTGTTCACTTGCAGCTTCTATACTACTACTGGACTATAATACGACTACTACTTCTGGAATATGCACAGAAGTTTCTGCCCTGAAGGACAAAACATCGCTAATCCAAAATTAACAACCAGCACATGTAATAGAACAACAAAAAAAAAATAGACAGAAACAACATTAGAAAATGGTGCAAGCATAGGAGTGCAATGTATACTTCATGTGACCGAAATACTGATTTGCCCTTCAGTTGCATTCGAAACTGCATCCATTGCCCCATTGGTAGATAAAGATGTCAAGAGGGGGGAGAGGCACTGTGTGATTTATCTAGACTGATTATAGAGAGTCTGCGTAAGTTTACACAATAGAGACGGCGTAGAGAGCGCAGGTAAAACACATCAGGAACAGAGTATTGACCAATGACGGAAACATGCAGCAAAGGTATTTATTATGCAAAAATACTGACGAATATGAACATGATTGAAAATGTAGGTGATACTCGAATTTTAGTTCAAATTGAAAGAAGCTGTTCTCCTCCAATATATGTGACCACAGATTCCTAAACCCACAACAGAAATTGCTCTTTCAAGAGCCAATCACTGTTTTATTTGGTAAATAACGTCTCACAAAGCTCGTATCAGAGCAACTTGTTGTTGTCACGTGACACTGTAGATATGAAATTTCTTTTCAGAGCTAATCATCGTTTTACTATTGTCAACTGTCTACGCTGAAAATACTGCTTTATAATTGTACACCACAAAAAATACATAACAAAACATAAAGAAGATAGTCCTGAAGATATTTCTGAAACTTAAAACTGTTTCATGAAACTATGTATAATGTATCTTGTAAGTTCTTTTCTGTTTCTCTCGAGACAAATGGCGATTGATTTTATTTATGAGTTTTACTCCCAATGAATCTTATTAAATGATCAACAAAAGTTGTCACTAACAAAAAGATTTTAGATAATCACAAAAATGGCTTTTTCGTTTTTAGTTATAACTTAACGTAAGCTAATGTAATGTTCAAAAACAGCAGATGAAATACCGTACTGTTTGAGGTGAATATTACACCCACTGTGAACTGTATTCAGTGTGGATCATGTAACAGATGTGCTCGAGAAGACTGCTCTGATGATACTCCGGAGTGTTTCAAAGCAAGAATGCGAGGATTCGTTGCGACACAAAACAACGCGTTCACTATTTATTATTAGAATGTCTAGTTACTCAAAACATTTAATAGCCTATCTGAAGTTAATTATGTATTTTTAGTTCTTCTAAAACCTTAAGTTTCCGGTATATGTAAAATAATGTAATTTATTTCATTGTTTTAATTATTAACGTCTTTTAGGGGTCGTTCAAGTAGTACGTAAGATTTTTTAAGAATTATTATCCACTCTCTTCATGTCAGGAAAAAGTAAGCACTAACGTCTATATGTAAATCTATTTAGGTGTATCATGATCTCTGGAATGAATTACTTTTATATCCGACTCTGTCGATGTATCGTGTCGCGACTGTCCCGCAATCAGTTGCACGTCTCTCGTGATCAGAGTAGTTATTAACCGAGACTCGGGCAACTCGTTTAGGAATAGTAAATATTTTTTTTATGGTCATCATTGCTATTACCAAGGTTATTAACGATCTAATTTTTATATCTTATAAAATTATAAAATGACGTCAACTACCACCATCACCTTTTACTATTTGTGTCACTTTCCAGGACACGATTTCCAAACATTTTTAAAAACCTTTATCACGTTACTAACTAAAAATGAACTAATATTGCATGTGCACTATTCTTTCATTTTTAATTGGTAATGTTAACTGGGCTTTTAGTTGCAAAGTGTTTTCCTATTTTAAATTAGGTATATATAGAGAAAAATATTGTTTTAACATTAAATAAGTATATAGGTTTACATTTAAATCGCAATTACAAAACCCAAAATACGTATTTCTATCTACGAGTGTAGATAGAAAATACGTATTTTGGGTTTTGTAATTAAGTTATAAATAAAACTATTGCAATATTGCGTTTTATCTATTGAACTAAGATAAAATTATTGGTATTATATGTTTGAAAAAACGTACAAAAATTTGGCCGCAGCGGGATTAGAATCTGCGCCTCTTGAATACCGTCTAAGTGCTCTGACTGCTAAGCCATGCGTTCTACTGCTAGCTACGTCGAAACTCTTATACGTTTGTTACAACTTATTAATGTTGTTTGCATCTCTGTAGAGAGGTGTTTACAAATTTCTACTTAAACATTATTAAGAAATAATCGTGTAACAAGAGAAATTGCTATTTTGTTTTAATATTTGCGCGTAGATAGAAAATACGTATTTTATACGTATACGTACATTTTTTCAAAAATATTGTCTAATCTTAAGTGTGGAATAACTCTTTCAAAATAGTCAATATTGGTATTATGTTTGAATATGAAGTTTAAAATGCACAGTCTTCACTCCATTACAGATGCATCTTGGTTGACATGTTTGCTCACTTTCAGCCCTCAGACACAACTAAAGGTTTTGTTTCATTGTTTTATGAATTACATATGATCGTGTAGCTAAGAAAATAATAATAAATGTTACAATATATGTTAAAACAGATTTGATTAAATTTGTAGAAATCCTGAAATATTAAAAAACTAAAAATTTTAAAAATAAGCACTAGTGCTTACGTAATACTTAAATTGTCCCTTGCAAAGTATCTGGGTAATCACCTATGCAACAAGGATAAACAAAGAGTGACAATAGTGTAGTTCGTGAATAATTACCTAGCATCTAGCAAATACACTTCTTTATAACACATTCGGTTACAGAAAGCGACTTGCGATTTACAAAAAAATGTCTGTCTGTTATAAATAAACTAATGTATCAGTGTAGTGTATATTTCAAGACTAACTGTGATATGTAACTACTGCTAATGCTTAGTGCACTGCTTTGATCGACCATTGCTATTGCTGTTACTGCCCGCAGCGGTATTGTCGCTGAGTAGAGTGATGCAGTTAGCAGTTGCAACAGGACGAGTTACGGACAACGGGCAGAACAAAAGAAATCCCATCATCATCCAGTTGGAAACAGAAGACGAAACTGATTGATGTGACGTCGCAATAAACAAGCGAACAAAATTACCATCATGGTGTTTACATTTACATATTGTCTTGATATTAATTATCTATATAAACAAAATACCCATTATTTTTTACTTCTCACCCTCATTGGTGCGAGTTTATCTTCAAAATATTTAACCACTTTGATAAACAGCTTGTTGGCTGTTTATCATGGTCAATTATGAGAATCAGCTCTGTTCAGAGCTTACTTGTATTTCAATAGATAAAGAACGTATCAAACAGCTCTTATCAGAGTTTACTTGTGTTTCAATAAATAAAGGACGTATCAAACAGCTCTTTTCAGAGCTTACTGTTGTTTCAAAAGATAAAGAACGTATCAAACAGCTCTATTCGGAGCTTACTTGTGTTTCAATAGATAAAGAACGTATCAAACAGCGCTTATCAGAGCTTTCATAGAGAAACCTTTTACTGTGATAAACAATGGCGAAGGTAAAAAAAGAGAAAAATATTTTTGAAGATGAATTACCATATAAAAGAACATTACATACAAAAAGTTCTTTTTAGAACTATGCTGTTTCGAAGGACAGTGGAAAAAGTTCTTCTCAGAACTGTAATCGTCTGGGCTCTTTTCAGAGCTACCTTAACGTTTCCTTGTTTCATTTGACATTTAAAGACGTTAGTGTCCGAAAGACTTTTATGGGATGCCCAAGGAGAATTTAAACCCGGAAGAGAGTGCATGGCAGCATCCAGAAAATTTTCTGTGCTTTTCTGGATTTAGACAAGGCATTTGACAGGGTTGTAAGAAAGAAGTTATGGGACATACTGCCCCGGTACAATGAGAACCGACCCTTATTGCAGGCTGTAAAATCTCTATCGAGATCACTCGGCTGTGTACGAGTATGCTGGCATGTCGCTTTAGTTTCATATTCGATCGGGTGTCAAACAGGGCTGCGCCATGTCAGCTTGGCTGTTCAATTTGGATACCTGTCTCCATGGAGTGAAAGATAGTGGCATAGGAGTGAAAATTGGTGATTTGACAGTTAACTGTCTGTTGTACGCAGATGATGCAATGCTAAATGCACCATCGGATTGCGAGTTATGGGCATGGTCACCACTCTAAAAGAAGGGTGTGAAAGTAATAGTTTAGACCTGAATGCGAGTAAAACTAAAATTCTAATATTTAAAAGAGATGAAGAAAGAACGAAATGTAAGATTAGGGTAGATAGAAAGATATAAGAATAAGTGAATGAGGCATATCTGGAAATTATGTTTAGTAGAGATGGAAGATACGAAATGGGTGTGAAAAGGCGTAATCCTGCCGGTAACTAGGTTAACGATGGTTTTGCTGCATTGGTACGACGGCAAAACGTCAGCATACCTACACGTCTTGCCGGTCACAATGCAGTATCGATACTGACGTTTTTATACGGCAGCGAAACGTAGGTGTGTCATAAGCTCAGTTGGTCAGTTTGGGCACGTTGAGATAATGAGTGATGAAAGAATGTCAAAAAAGATTTATGAAGCAAAAGACCTTCGAAAACACAGTATCGAAGATGCTGGAGGAAGGTAACGTAAAAACATGACCACTCAATGTATGAAGAGGCTAATGACACAGTCATTAGACGAGGTGAAAGAAATATAAAGAGACCGTGGCGTTTGGCGCTCCATCCTTTTTGACTATTTATATATATATATATATATATATATATATATATATATATATATATATATATATATATATATATATATATATATATATATTGTGTGACTAGAGATCGTGTGTTAAGTGGTGAAATTTAACGCCGCGCTGTGTCATACCAGAATGGAGAAAATAAGTTAAATACCATCATCCCTCGAATGGGAATCTAACCCAATATGACTCGCGTTCTTCACTTTTTTTTTAGCTTCACGCTTTTATCCCGCATAGCAGGGTAGACAGAAAGTACCTAGTGTCAACACTTCGCTTTCCACCGAATTCGAGACATTGCGTGTTGAGTGGTGGAACTCAACGCCGCTCTTTGTCTTTACCAGAGCGAGGAAGTGAAAATAATTTAAATATAATCACTCCCCCGATTGGAGATCGAACCCACAACCGATTTCTTCATTACAATATACTAATATATGAATCATATTTTAAGTATAACAATGAAGGCATGTTATGGATAAAATATGTTTATCGTCTTGGCATTTACTGTAAAGGATCGCCCTTGACAGTTGTTGACATTCTTAAATAAATTTGACCGTCCTAGCTATGAAAAAATCACCTTTCAAGATTCCGTTGGGTAGGTATATATCCAGATTTAAACTCAAACTACAGACCGACAGTTCAGTATTAATTTAAGGGCAGTGTCAACAGAAATATATAAGCGCGAAAATACAAAGCGAAGTAATAAGTGATTCAGAATAAGTGCAGTTTTCGAAGGTCAAACAAGGTCTCCCGCGACCTCTCGTACCCCTCACCTTGGCTACATAATTTTTTCTTACTATTCTTTCATCGCTCATTCTTTCAACGTGCCCAAACCACCTGAGCACGTTCTTCTTCATTCTTACTGTGACATTTACGCTTACACCTGCCATTCTGCGTATCTCCTCGCCGCATATACGGTCAGCTAAACCGACTCCGCGTATCCCACGACGAGATCTCATCTCTACTGCATTCATCTTTCTTTCATTCTTCTTTTGTCACATCTACGTTTCACTGCCGTATAACAACGTCGGTATCAGTACTGTATTGTGAACGGCAACACGTGCAGGTACGCTGACGTCGCATCAATGCAGCAAGAGCACCGTTAACCCTGTTACCGGCAGCAATACGCCTTTCCACATCCATTTCGTATGTTCCATCTCTACTAAACATACTTCCCAGAATTATCACCTCATTCACTTGTTCTAATATCTTTCTATCTACCATAATCTTGCATTCCGTTCTTTCTTCGTTTCTTTCAAATACAAGAATCTTAGTTTTACTCGCATTATAAGTTTTTTAAATCGATAAAATTATGAATTGCCACAAAGTCTGTGATTTAAGAACGCGGGCAGGTGAAACAACGAAATAGATATAGTTGTGTGTTCGCGCGGGCGACGCCGCAAGCGAGTCGGTAGTATATAATAAGAACTTTAATTTTCGTAATTTTTACACCTTTTTAATGAAACTATTTTGAACGGATTAACGGCGTATATTTTAGTATTCGAAAGTTTAGAGGAAGTCTTACCTGTGACCACGGACTAATGTCAAATGTTTGAAAATGTATTTTCGAATACCGAAATATACGTAAATGTAAAAATATATAAAGGAACCAGTTTGTTCCCATAATTGTGACTGTGAACTAGAAACGAAACACGATAACATGCTTTTTAGTATTTATTTATGTATAGGTACGTTATCTTATATGATACTATTTTTTTTGTTTTACATTACAGGCAAGGCAAACGAGCATGCGTCTTACCTGACGGTGAGTGATCACCGCCGCCCACGGCCCCGTATAATATCAGAGGAGCTTCAGGTGCATTGCCGGCCTTTAAAGTGGATAAGCGCGCTTTTTAAAGGGATTTAGATACGAATATCGACCTGGAAACACTACCTGGAAACCTGTGTGGCACGATTTAATTCGTATATTAATAATAGTACTAATAAAATTAATTGCACCTAAAATAGAAGAAATTCTGACTAAATGTAAAGAAAAAAATTAAAGAGGTTTGTCAATAAAATTAAAGAGGGGGAAGAAGTCAAAAACTTATATTATTTATTCGACGGATAGCTATACCAGGGGCTCCAAGTGTTAAAGGTACTAATCAATTTCCAAATTCTTTAATTATAATAGGTATTACTATAAAAAAATTATAATAAATGCATGACCTGTGACAATAGTATTATAAAATTGATCATCTCCAATTAAAGATCCTGGATTACCTAATTCTATTCGAATTAAAGTACTTAGAGATGTTCCTACTATTCCTGCTCAAATTCCAAAAATAAAATATAAACTTCCAATATCTTTATGGTTTTAAAGTCATTTTTGCAAATAAAATGGCTGAAGTTAAAAGAATTTTGTCTTTTATTAATTTTTTTATTCAAAAATGATTTAAAATTGCAAATTTTGGAGTAAAATTGTAAAAATTATTAAGTTTTGAATATTACTAGTTTATGTCAACTTAAAACCTTATTTTTTAAAAAATAAGGTTCTAATAATTATGCCTGTTAATGGAATTATATTAAAAAAATAAAATGCAATAAATAAATTAATTTTAATAAAAATTTTATATAATTTTATTTTTAAAGAAAAAAATATAAATGATGAATAAATAATTCGGATAAAAATAAATAATATAATTAAATTAGTTATGATATAAAAAAATAACAATATAAAATTATTGAAAATTAAATAATTAATGATTTAGGGAAAAATCCTAAGAAGGGGGAAGACCTCCTAAAGGCAAAAAAATAATTATAATTGAAATTATAATTCAAAATTTAATTAAAAAATTAAAATTATAATTAAATAATTGATTAATAAAGAAAATATTAGTAATATAAAATAAAAAAAAATAAAAAGTATAATATTCATAAATGTTCTCTAATTATTAAAGCTGAAATTAATCATCCGACACTATTAATAGAGGAGAAAGCTATTTGCGTAAAGAAGTTTCATTAAATCTCCCAATAACTGCAATTATAACATTTAAAATTATAATAAAAATTAAATTTATATTATTAGATAATAAAATTATAGGTAATATTTTTTGTCAAGTTATTAAAATAAATGTATTAAATGAATTTAGTCCTTCTATAATATAATATTAGGGAATCAAAAATGAATGGGAGCTGAACCTCTCTTTATTAATATTGCTGAATTTATAATAATTTATAAAAAAATATCAAATAAGAATATTTTTATTAAAAATAAATTCAATAAAATAGAAAATAAATAATTTATTAAAGCACAAGATTGAGTAAGGAAATATTTTAAAGAGGCTTCAGAATTAAGAAGATCATTGGGGATGAAATAAATCTTAATAAATTAATTTCTAACCCAATTCAACATCCTAATCAGGAATAAGAAGAAATAGAAATTATAGTTCTAAAGAACGAGATAAATAAAAAAATATTTAAATAGAATTATTAATAAATAAAATTCAAAATAACAAAAATCTAAGAATGAAAATTAATTCATTATTACAAATTATATTTGAGTGTAAGATGCCCAAGCCGCTGACCATTCCGTGGTGCCAGAGCTCGATGCCCGACATTAAGTTCAGCCAAAAAGCTGTTCAGCGAGCTCTATTTTCTCTGGACATCCACAAGTCAAGTGGGCCGGATGGCATTTCTCCATTAGTGCTAAGTGTATGTGCTCCTGAGTTGTCACCGGTGCTAACGTGCACTCGGCGTAGTCCTTGATTTATTATTTTTGACGTAATTTATTTGAAATAAAATATCAAAATACAAAATATCGATTAGGTATAAATCAGAAAGATAAACCCCTAATGAAAAAATAGTTCATGAATGAATTTCATCAGCCGCTGTAACTAAAATACGAATTTGATTATTTATGGGTAAAATAATTCGATTATCTACATCAAGAAGACAAAAGTTAGATAAATTATCAGGTTGAATTATATATGAATCAAATTGTACATTATTAAAATGAGAATATTCATAGCTTCAGTATGATGACCAATTGATTTTAATGTAATTAGAGGGTTTATCTAATAAATAAAGTAAACAAAAGAAGAGAAGGTAATACACTAAAAATTAAAGTAATAGCTGGGAGAATAGTTCAAATTAATTCCATTATTTGACCTTCTAATAAAAATCGATTACTATGCTACTAAAATTGTAATTATAATTATAATAATTAATGAATGACCATGGAAAAAATAATTTGTTCTATTAAAGGAGAAGATCTATTTTGATAGTTAAAATTAGATCAACTTGCCATTTCTGAAAAAAACGAGAATCCTTTAGAAGTGGGGTTTAAATCCATTACATATAATCTGCCATATTAGAAGTTACTTAAAATAGGAAGTTCACTATAAGAATGTTCAGCAGGAGGAATATTTTGATATCATTCAATAGATGATGGTATTATTAGGGAAAAAAACTTATTTGTTGATAAGTTATTGATTCTCAAATACGAATAATAATTGAAATTATTGAGAATAGAGAAATATAAAAGCTAAATGAAGAAATTACATTTCAAGATATGAAACTGTCAAGATAATCAGAACAACGACGGGGTATTTCTGTTAATCCTAAAAAATGTTGCGGAAAAAATGTTAAATTAACACCAATAAATATTGAAATAATTTGAACTTTTAGTAAGTTAGGATTTAAAATTAGTCAGTAAATAACGGGTATCAATGAACAAATCCACCTAAAATAACAAAAACAGCTCCTATTGATAGGACATACTGAAAATGGGCAACAACATAATAAGATGAAGAGTAATATCAATAGAAGAATTAGCTAATACTACCCCAGTTAATCCTGCTACTGTAAATCAGAAAATAAATCCTAAACTTCATAATATAAAAGGTATATAATTGATTTGAGTTCCATGCAATGTTGCTAATAAACTAAAAATTTTAATACCTGTAGGAACAGCAAAAATTATAGTTGCTGATGTAAAGAAGGCTCGAGTATGAATATCTATTCCTACTGAAAATATTTGATGAGCTCAAACAATAAATCCTAGTAATCCAATAGCTACAATAATCCGAAAGTTTCCTTTTTTCCACTTTCTTGAGAAATAATATGAGAAATTATTCCAAATCTGGGAAGAATAAAATATAAACTTCAGGATGTCTAAAAAATCAAAATAAAGGTTGATATAAAATTGGGTCTCCTCCTCCTGCTGGGTCAAAAAAGAAGTATTTAAATTACGATCAATTAATAATATAGTAATAGCTCCAGCTAAAACTGGTTATGAAAGTAATAAAAGAAGAGCTGTAATACTTACAGCTCATACGAATGAAGGTAACTGATCGAAAGATTATTAATAGTGGTAATAAAATTAATTGCCCATGTATTAAAGGTACTAATCAATTTCCAAATCATCCAATTATAATAGGTATTACTATAAAAAAAAATTATATTAAATGCATGAGCTGTGACAATAGTATTATAAATTTGATCATCTCCAATTAAAGATCCTGGATTACCTAATTCTATTCGAATTAAAGTACTTAGAGATGTTCCTACTATTCCTGCTCACATTCCAAAAATAAAATATAAAGTTCCAATATCTTTATGATTTGTAGAAAAAAGTCATTTTTGCAAATAAAATGGCTGAAGTTAAAAGGATTTTCTCTTTTATTAGGTTTTATATTCAAAAATGATTTAAAATTGCAAATTTTAGGGTATAATTGTAACAAATATTAAAACTTTTAAAAATAAGGCTTAAAGAATTTCTTTATAAATAGTTTTGAATATTACTAGTTTATGTTAACTTAAAACCTTATTTTTTTAAAAAATAAGGTTCTAATGATTATGACTGTTAATGAAATTATATTAAAAAAATAAATTACAAAAAATAAATTATTTTTAATAAAAATTTTATATCATTATATTTTAAAAGAAAAAAATATAAATGATGAATAAATAATTCATATAAAAATATATAATTAAACTAGTTAATTATATTATTTATTTATATACCAATAAAGTAAATTAACAAAAAGAATAATAATAAAAAAATATTAAAAATTAAATTTATAATAATTAATCATTAAGGGAAAAATACTAATATTAATTATGATTGAAAATTTAATTAAAAAATTAAAATTATAATTAAATAATTGATTAATAAAGAAAATATTAGTAATATAAAATAAAAAAAAATAAAAAGTATAATATTCATAAATGTTCTCTAATTATTAAAGCTGAAATTAATCATCCGACACTATTAATAGAGGAGAAAGCTATTCATTTGCGTAAAGAAGTTTCATTAAATCTCCCAATAACTGCAATTATGACATTTAAAATTATGATAAACATTAAAAAAATTATACTTATATTATTAGATAATAAATGTATAGGAGATTTTTTTGTCATTTTATTAAAATGAATCTATTAAATCAATTTAGACCTTCTATAATATAATACAAGGGAATCAAAAATGAAAGGGAGCTGAACCTATTTTTATTAATATTGCTGAATTTATAATAATTGATAAAAAAATATCAAATAAGAATATTTTTATTAAAAGTAAATTCATAAAAATAGAAAATAAAAAATTAGATTAGATGAGGAAATATTTTAATGAGACTTCAGAATTAAGAAGATTGTTGGGGGATGAAACAAGGGGAATCTTAATAAAATAATTTCTAATTCAATTCAATATCCTAATCAGGAATTAAAAGAAATAGAAATGATTATTCTAAAGAATAAGATAAATAAAAAAATATTTTATTTGAATTATTAATAAATAAAATTAAAAATAAGAAAAATGTAATAATGAAATTTAAATTCATTATTACAAATTATATTTTACTGTAAAATGCACTATAATTTTTAAAATTATTAGATACAGTTTAATTCTATAAAATATAAAAAAGGTAAAATATTACATTATATATCCTATCAGAATAATCCTTTTATCAGGCACTTTATTTAAAAAAAAGAGATTTCCTATATATTTGGGTATGAACCTAAAAGCTTATTGTAGCTTATTTTTTAAAAAAAAATTTTGGTTATATAAAAGATATTAAGAATGGTTTATTAAAAATTTATATTAATTTTATCTACAAATTTTTGGGTCTATATTAAATTATAAGTATATTAATTGAATTATTCTATTAATATTTTTCTATTTAATTGATTATTATAGGATTATATTGATATAATTTCTTAATATAAATTTTATGAAAAAAAATAGAGGAAAATAACAAAAATTTCAAGTATGCATCGTTTGATACGCAGAGCTTAGCTTCGAATATGTAAAAATTACCTAATAAACATTAGGTAAATTGACGGTGAAACTTTGATGTTACGAAAAGTGCTTATGATAATTTGTATGAATAGGTACGTCTTTTAGTTATTTGTAATAATTTATTTGACCTTCTAACAATATAAAGTAGCATTTTATAATATCCGACAACTTGTGCATAGTTCCAGCTTATGTATATATATATATATATATATATATATATATATATATATATATATATATATATATATATATATATATATATATATATATATATATATATATATATATATATATATATATATATATATATATATATATATATATATATATCCTGAGATACCTATGGCGGTATCTCAATGGCGAATCTGTTATCTACCGTTGGCAAATCTTTGTTTCAGAGAGCTTACCATCTTTGCGACGCTGAACACCTAGGGGACGAGCTTCGACAGGTGAAGGGTGCCCTTCATCAGAACAAGCTGCCAGTTCCCCGCCAGCGTTATATGAAGACAAACAAGTCACCCACAGTGGAGAGACAGCCAGCACTTCTACCGTTTGTGAAAGGGGTTACAGACAGGATTGGCAATATCTTAAGAAGAGCTTCTATTAAAACCATATTCAAGCCTAATAAAAAAGTGAGCCAATGCTTGAGACCCGTGAAATGTAATATTCCTTTGCAGTGTGCAGGTGTGTATAAACTAGACTGTGACTGTGGCTTGTCATACATTGGCCAAACAAAGAGGAGCATCGGGGTTAGGGTGAAAAACACATATCCGATGTCAAGAATGGACGTGTATTGCAGTCAGCTGTGTGTGAACAAACAATGAATGAGTCCAACCACTACATTAGGTTTGATAAGCCACATATCCTCGCTAGGGAAAGTAGATATGTTACTAGAATGATCCGCGAGGCTATTGAAATTCAAAAACATCCTCATTTCAATAGAGAAGATGGTTGGAAACTCTCTACCACCTGGGACCCACTTATTAAAAATTTAAAGTCTCAAATCCACCACACCAGAGACAAAGATACAGTGAGCTCATTCTGCAAGAATCCAGGGCAGTACGCGAGGCAATTTATAAACAGATGGCGGTAGTTTGATATAATTATTTTTTTGTATCAACTGACAGACGAATGCCACCTCAGTCTACCTGTGACCACGGACTACTGTAAAGTGTTCGAAATGTCAGTTGTCCAAAATGTATTTTCGAATACCAAAATATACGCGATTAATCCGGTTACAATAGTTTCATTTAAAATGTATAAAAATCGCGAAAATCAAAGATCTTATTAACAGATTTACATGTTTATTGTAATTAGAGGTATGCTCATTGATATCTGTATTTACAAAGATATTGGCATGTATTGACGCACGCCGCCGTTGGTTTGGTTTGAAGTGGTCACTAACCAATACAACGCATATAGCGCCAAGCGATGTGTACACGCGAGTATCAACTGTAACTGTAACCAAATAAGAGTTATTTATTGAATGTATCTTTGTAATGGTCAAATTAATTATCTGATAGTAATAAACATAAAAATATACAATCGTATGTAATTTTTGATTTTATTGGAGTTTTATTGTTAAATGTTTCGCTAAAGTAAAGTAACTATTTAAAAAATATATCATGTTGTACAGTTTTCTATGTTAATTAGCAAGTAGAAAGGGAAATGCAAACTAAAAAATGATTTTTTTATATAAAATACTTTTTATTTTGAAACAACATTAAAATTTCCTATAATTAACATTTATACATAGTATAAAATTCGAGCCCGGTGTCTGCGCATTGGTATAGCGTTTGACTGTAAATGCGACCGATTGTGGGTTCGATCCGCACTCGGGGGAGTGATTAAAATTTAATTATTTTCACTTCCTCGCTCTGGTAAGCCAAAGTGCAGCGTTGAATTCCACCACTTGACACGCAATATCTCGAATTCAGTGGAAAACGAAGCACGGAATGTCTTGTCTAGGTACTTGAAATTTCTAATCAATTTTTTTTTACCATCTATATGATGATGATGATGACGAATCCATGCTACTTCAAGTTTACCAAATACTCACAGCACTAGACCTTGCTCGTATATCTATATACATACAAACTAAAATATAAGATATGAATACCTACATGGAGTAAATGTTATAGCCTGACAATTATGTCAGGTTATAACATTTACTCCATCTAGATATTCATATCTTATATGTAAGTTTGTATGTATTTATATATGTGTGCTTTATATATATATATATATATATATATATATATATATATATATATATATATATATATATATATATAAACCATTTCATAAAATGTGTTCACAACTACTACTACATTGTAACGAGCTCCAATATTGACTACTCCTAGAGTGACGTCACATATTTTGTAATTTATTAAAATAAAACAATGACCCGAAAATGTTTTTATTTCCATTCAATCACCTTGATTGAGCTGATGGACTCCCAACTCATTACCTTATGTCATTTATAACTGTCACAACCACATCCCGGACTTTGGACTGAATTTTGATTTGAATCTTGTTGTTGAATTTTCGCGATGGTCAATTCTTCTTAAAGACTAAAGTAACGATATTGAAATAATACTATTAATATGTTCTAAGTCTGACGGCCGTTCCCGGCTCAAGGACGGCCTGCATTTCTTGCTGCTGCGCTACGGCCAGTAACGTGTTGACTCCAAATTTTACACATTTTTATCTTTTGTAATTCGACTTATTTATTACTATTTCCTATCTGCCGTCCGTACTTTAGGCGTCGACAGTTTGATTCACTTTGACAGTCATTTTTTAGTTTTGATATTGTTTGTAAAAAAAGTTAGTCAGAAGTCTGCCGCTTCGAATAGACGTGTTGCCGATTATACTAAAAATAAAATAATTTTTAAAAAGACAAGACATTGAAGTTACCACCTATTTAGAACAATATAAAGAACACAATTCGTCAGCCCCGCTCGTTAGGATTTACTGCGTTTTATCCTGATAAGGGCATGTGCAGCTCCCCTCACCCCTCGAGTAAACGAGTAAGTTGCTATTTATCGTTTCACTCAATTGTCGCTTCGTCAAGCTGTGACTCATTGGCAAATCTAAGTAAACATGAGTTCACAATCACTAAGCGTTAGCGGAAAACTAATAAGCGATAGCGGAAGTGGGTCATCACCGGATTTATGAACATTGGATGACTACAATGTCACGCTTAGAAAAAGGAAATACGAATGTGATTGTGCCTCTTTGATTAACGATTTTCGAAAGGAGATGATGTCTTTTTTTCAAGATTTTACAAAAACGCAGCAGGAATCTTCCTTATCTTTACATAATGAAATATGAGAAATAAAAGATGAATTAAAGTCTAATAATGCTGCTTTAGAATCTTTAATATTGGAGCAAAACCAAACAAAACTAACTGATACTATAGAACAAAAAATACCCGTTCTTGAAAATAATATTTGTTATTTAAAAAATAACTCTAATATAGATTTTCCTAAGGAATATCTCCTGTCATGTGAGGAAACCATTTCAGAGCTACAAGAACGATCTAAGCGAGGAAAAAATATCATACTAGTAGGGATTCCCGAGATAAAAAATCCTAATAGCACAATCAGACGTGATAATGACAAGGATGAAGCTATGAAATTAATTAAAACTATTTATGAGGACTGCCCAAACCCTGCTACAGTCTTTAGGCTAGGAAAATACAACCCTAATAAAGATAGATCTCTAAAAGTGTGCTTTGAGAAAAAGGAAACTGCAAATATATACTTAAAAATAAACGCAAACATAAGTCAGACAAAATCCAAATTTACGCCGATTAAACTCAGTGTCAACAACAACACATGAAAAAACTCCAAGATGAACTGGTATACCGACAAAAAAATGGAGAAAAAAACCTTATTATAAAATATGTAACTGATGTTCCAAAAATTGTAAAGAATAACCCAAAAAACAGCACGCGACAGGAAACAAAACAGTCAAAATAAATAGTCAATACAACGATAAAGTTAATATTAGTTATCAGAAACTAAATTGTTACGAGGACAGCCATAAAACTAAATCATCATTAAAATTTTTATATACAAATATAAAAATTGATAAATTAGATGAAATAAAATGCATACTACACTCAATAAAAAGCACTATACATATAATACTGATTACTGAAACATGGATAATGTCTGATTTAGATGCAGCATTACTTGAGATTCCTAATTATACGCACATATATAGAAAAGGTCGGATTGGGGGTGGAGTATCTATATATATTCATAGTTGTCTTAAGCATGAAAATGTTGAAGTTATTAATAGAGAAGAAAACGAATACATTTGGGTATATATAGAAAAATATGCAATTAATATTGGAGCTATTTACAAACCACCTAATACAAAAACAAAAGATTTTATGGAAAGCTACAGTCAACAGCTAGAGAAAAAACGTAGATGCTTAATATTTGGAGATTTTAATATTAACCTGCTAAGTGATGACCATAATACAAATAACTATAAGAACATGATTAATGAAGCTGGATATACAATACTTAACAATCTCAATGAAGTCTTTTGTACAAGAGAAACACACACAACGAAATCTATTATAGACCACGTTTTGACAAATTTGCAAGGTGTGAATTTCCACATGGCTCTTCTTGATACCCCATTGTCTGACCATAAGCAGATTTACCTAGATATCAAACAAATTAAAGTTGATAAGAAAAGAGAGACACATGAGTATTTGGCAACTGACTATACTGCTTTATATAAATCAATGGAAACAACTGTGATCCAAAATAAAGACTACGATTATGAAATATTAGAAAATTTAATTAAGACTAAAATTCAAGGAAATAAATGCACAAAAATAAAATTTTTAAATAAACCCAGAGAAGACTGGATAAACAAAGAGGTGTTGAATAGTTTACGTGATCGAAATATTGCCTGGAACCAACATAGAGCTGATGTTAAAAATACCGAATGGGAAAGAACATTCGAAACCAAAAGGTACGAAGCTTTCAAAACTACACGAAATGCTAAAATTAACTTCTATTCTAACGCCTTTGAAAAATGTAATAAGCGGCCAAGAAAAATGTGGGATTTAATTAATAGTCTCGTCAATAACAAAAATAAGATAAATATCATGCCTCCAAATCTTGTTCGAGATTCCAATATAGTAGTAAATAATCCTTATGAGATTTGTCTTCTTTTTAATGATTTCTTTTGGTTGGTTCGGATTTAGCAAGTAAAATACCCCAATCATATCATCGAAATTTTCATTCTTTGACTAGTCTTTCACATTCACAAAATAACACTATTCAGTCATTTGCAACCACCACAAAAAAAGAGGTTGGTGAAATAATTGACAAGTTGAAAGTAAACACAAGTAAAGGCATTGATGACATCGGCGTAAAAGATATAAAGTGTATAAAATACTTTATTCTAGATAATCTTACTGACTGTTTACACAAATATCTTACACAAGGCAAATTCCCAGTTTAAAGATTGCTAAAGTTACGCCAGTTTATAAATCCGGAAGTAAAACAGATCCGGGGAATTATCGGCCGATATCTGTTTTACCAGTTTTGTCAAAAATTTTAGAGAAATTAATATATGTCCGTCTTTATAATTACCTCAATAAACAAAACTTTTTTAGTCAACAATATGGCTTTCGTCCGAAATCTAATACACTTTCAGCAAATGTGGATATTGTCACCAAAATTAAAAACGCGTTGGATAGTAAGTAAATCGTTCTAGGTATCTTTATCGATTTAAAAAAGGCTTTCGACACGGTCAGCCATGATTTATTATTACAAAAACTACATAAGGAAGGTATAACAGGTTCGGCAATCAAAATTTTAGAATCATATTTACATCGTCGCAAGCAAATTCTTAAAATCAGAAAATTTCAAAGTAAGCCCGCAACGTTAACATATGGAGTACCACAAGGCTCTATCTTGGGACCGCTATCATTTTTAATTTATATAAATAGCATTAGTAACATTAATTTATCTGGAGATATAACTCTGTATGCAGATGACACAAGCTTATTTTACTTTGGTTATAACATTAAAAATATAATTGACGTAGCTCAACGTGATTTAAATGTTATTAGCGAATGGTTTCTTTCTAATTTATTAACTATTAATACCAAAAAGACATCATATATGATCTTCGCGCCTAAAAATAAAAATATACCAAATCATGACCAAATAACAATTTTTAACGAGCCAATAAATAAAACTGATCATGAAAAATATTTAGGTCTTATAATGGATAGCAAGTTAACCTGGAAATACCATATTGATCATTTTTAAAATAAAATATCCCCTTTGATAGGAGCACTACGTAAGATTTCTTTATGTATACCTAATAAAATTCGTCCTATTATTTATAATTCTTTAGTGAAACCTCATATCGAATATCTTATTGAAATATGGGGAACTGCTGCGAAGTCTAACATAGTCATTACAAACCTTACAAAATAAAGTTATTAAAGTTCTTTATAAATATGATTATATGACGTCATCCGTTGAAATTTACAAAAAAACAAAATTTCTTAATATAAATCAATTATACACTTTAAAAACCTGCATGTTGATTAGAAAAATAATTACAAATAAAACACATTCACAATTACACTTTCATAAAAAAACACATACATACCACACTAGGAAACGTAATAAACTAGAACTTCCAAAAACCAGAACCAACTATGGAAAGAAAAACATTTTATTTGAAGGAGTTCAAATTTATAATAAACTATCAGACTTAATCATTAATAGCAAGTTTTCCTATATTCAAAAAACGTGTTATGGAATGCAAAATAATAATAAATATGCAAAATAATTTATAAGTTAATGTAACCCCTACCTAAACATGTTTGTGTAATATTACTACCCGCAACATTTTGTTTTACTGTATATTTATTCATAAGGCAGACTTTTAAATGTACCCTCAAGAAAAATGATTGTAATTTCTTATTATAAGTGAACTTTTGTGTTCTTCTTGAGAAATAAATGTCTTTAAACCGAACTTATAGCTCCATCTTCATAAGTCCGCCATATTGGATTTGGAATGACGTCAATATTTTTTTCAAATCATTCTCAGTAAGCCCTTTCATTTGATATTCTCGTTGTAGGTATGATATTCATATGATATTCATCTTAGATGTTCCACCATGTCAGATTTTGATAACACATATAATGCATCGCCACCCAAACTAAACGTATACCTACGTAATTACAGTTTAGTTAGTTGAAGATATCCACTTGGAAATTGATTTGCATGATTTGAACTGTACAAACACACTGAGTTACACAGAGAGGTTCATAACAAGTTAAATATAAAATGTACTAGTGCTTACATATTTATATACTACCTTAAAATAAGTAAATAAGCGGATATAAATATTTCCAGCCCTAATTTTATTCTTTCAAATTTTCATCTCTAATCTGCTGTAAAAAGTACAGAGAAACAAAAGAAAAAGATTTAAATGAACAAGTGATTGTCCGCTGTTTACCTGAGTACGATACAATGAGAGGGCTGATGTTTGGACACCAACCCCTCCACCGTCATCTTTGAAAGTAACACAACTAATTTCGCGAGACTGGTCAGTTTGTGTTTAGTGATCTTGTGAGCACCTTTAAATAAATAAATTGTTGAAAGTTATAATTCTTACGAATTTAAAATTAAATGTATAACTTAAATCTACAATATAAATAGGCTTAAATGTATTTTATTATTAAATATTTTACTTTTTTCAAATTGTTAAGTAATTTGTTTCACTTTTCAGCTGGCGAGAAAGTTGAAAAACCGTCAATAGAAAGAATTTTTGGGACTTTTATCAGTTCACCGGTACGTTTATTTTTTTAATATTCGATAACATATAAAGTACGTAAATATCTTACTATTTTGAAAGTGTTATTTATATACCAAAATTTACATAAGTCAAAAATCTACTGATCAAGTCGTCAAAGTCGTTGTTAAAGGATTTTAAACGAGCCACATTTTTTATTCATAAATTTTTGTAAGCCATTGATTGATTGATTGCTACTGATACTACTACTATACATATACGATAGCAAATTATTATGATTTACAATTTATCTGTAACGCATTGCCATCATTTTTAGATGGAGGACTTGCCGACAAAAACTAGCACCCCGAAATCTAAATTTCTAGCTAAATGGAACAATTCTACAGAAAAAACAGAAAATAGTAATTTAAAAAATGGAAAACTGCACGACGCTGAAACTCAAACAGATCCTATACCAGTGTTGCTGCAAATAGTAGAAAAACTAATAAAGCTTTCAGCCGAAAATTTATCCCTTAAGAAGCGACTTCATAGCTACAAAGATAGACTCTCGGCTACAGATTCCTTTACCGAACGTCATGCTGACTCATCGAAAAAGACCTCGGAGTTTCAAAAATGTAACAGACGTACTTAAACTTCGCTTAGCAAAACCCTATCAGTAGGTATTTTTAATCAATATAAATAATTTTTTCATAACAATATATATTGAAAAATTCTTTAAGTTGTATTGAAATATTTTTAGAACTCCCATGAAAAAATGAATGACAAAGGATTTAACAATTATAAGAAAGCAACACCAGACAAGGAGATTCAAAGCACTAACACCGATATGGTAAGACTTCTTTACATGACTAATGCCAAAGCATGAATAGTGTAGTGATTATTAAATGAAATGAAACATACCTTTTCCAGGTTCCTATTGGTGATGGAAATGCAAAAGTTCCAGCACGCCTCCTGAAGTATGCAGACCGGTCTTGTCACTCAAGTGCGACGCGAAAATTGTTAACAGCAGTATTTTCGAGACAGTAAGTAGCCCCCTTGACTATAATAGATTATTTAATAAAACTATCACGATGTCTTAGATCCATTAAAATAAATTTATTTATTTGTTTATAGGGTGTTGGCTCCTCATTCATTGACTGGAAAGCCTTCACCAACTTTTCCCAACAAGCCAGCCAGAAACAAATTAGATGCAGCATTAGTAAATGATATCGTTCAAACAGTCGTGGAGAGGTGTGGGGTGCCAGAAAATTTAGTGAGGTGCGAAATTTTTTCATATTTTATTTTATGGAATGTTTTAAATATTATTTTGAAAATAAATGAAACATAAATAATGCCTATTTTCAGAACTAACATAACAACCAAATGCGCCGATGAAAGTAAAATGCTTCGCACTCGTCAGCAAATCAAAATGATAAAGAAAACTAAAAAGGATAAGAAAGAGAACTTACCGCCGTCCGATGATTCTGATTTTTCAGATTAATTATATTTCTATGTAAGTAATGTAAATAACTCGAATTTGGGCGGAAAGCGAAGTACGGAGTATCTCCACAAAGTATTCCTTATCTACCTGCATAGCAATGCGGGGTGAAAACGTGAAATGAAAAAATTGTACTTGTGTAATCAGTACTAAGATATAAATGGCTAAAAATTAATTTATAAACGTTCGCTATGTCAGCAAAATGCAACATGAAACGTAATTATATTGCAGATTTCTGAAAACCTGACGACGAGTGGCAAAGCGAAAGAGGACTGGCAACATTATTGAGACATGATTATGTATAATTCGTGTCTCTCTTAGAATGGAAGTTACCCAACTTTGAAAATGTCTGGATTTCTTGTACGCTTAATTCTCTTTTTTGCGATGTTCAATAAAACTAATTAAACTATTATTTATTTTATTTAATATTTTATTTTTATTGAATAAGAACCCAACGTTGCAAACAATGTTTCTACTTATTCTAGACACATTCTGACATATCTATAACAATAATTGTATACCTCACTTATAGGCTCACTTATAAGTCCGAAACAAGTAGAGGTCCAAGAAAAGTTAAATGAAATAATTACAAAATTACACATAAGAACAGTAAAATAAAAATATTCAAATATTAAAAAAAAACTAATAAATTGACATCAAAAGTGCTAGTACCTTGCTGCGCGCCAAAACGGTTGAATTGTGAAATATTAAATGGCGAACATTTTTTTGTTTTCATATTTAGAAGATGTAATTAACTATAAGAAATATTATTAACACTGGAGAAAAAGACTTAATAATAAAAATCTGAGCATAATGGGACTTGAACCAGTGCCTCTTGCCAGTATGTCACTTAAGTGATTGGAGCACTTGGACGGTTCCAGTAAGAGCCGCGAGTTGGAGTTTTTTCGTTAGAATACGACGATTTGACGTCAAAATCGGAGGAACACTATTATCTTTCAGTCAATAGTGTCACTCCATTATATATTGTAGTTTGTAATATAGAAAAATGTAGAACGGTAACTCGAATCCTTTAGGAAATACATGAACTAAAGTACGAAGGTACCGTAGTCACGCAGTACTGGGTGGCTTCGTGGTGTGGCGCCCTTGCTTGTAAATTGAGTTTATAGCTATATTGAGAGAATCGAGTTTAAAGCTATAAAAATATTTGTTGTTGAAATATTTTCGTAGGTTGAATTGATTGTTTATGAATGAATGAATGAATGAATGAATAATATGTATTAAATTAACTTTGCGCATTCTGCAACAACGAGATATACACATTCAAACATATGATATTATTCGTAATTAATAGAATATCAATATGACGCCTACTGAAGGATATCTACAAAGTAGCGGAGCTTGGAGCCGCGTTCTGTTTAATGTTGATATAAAAACCTTAATCATGACAACAAATGGCACATCTTTGTACTTTTTTAATATAATTTGCAAATATCATATAAATAATAATTCACAAATAGCTGTCTTTAATTCTATTGATAAAAGCCATACTAAAGCTAGTAATACATAATCTTATGGCGTAAAGAAGAAGCTTGGAGGGGATTATATTTTTTATATTTAATAGGCCTTGCATTTGACCACGTCAGGCCCAGTGTAAGGGGTTGATTTGGCCTACGATAATATACGCTTGCCTATAAGGTACTTATTTACTGTATATTTGAAGATCCCTGGATTGTATCGCTCCCTGGCTTCGGAAATACAAACGCTAGCAATGAATGGCCCGAATAAAAAACGTGGCTACAATCTACTTATCTGACTATGAATTTTTTTTACTAACAGAAAGCTGCTGTACTCAGGAGTCACATAGGCTATATTTTACTAATAATTGAACAATACTATCAGTAATTATTTTATATTTTACGAATTAGACCATAATGGGCTTCATATGTAGCTATTTGCTTAATTACTTCTCATCCAATTAAATAATTTAGATACGTTGTATATTTTATGAAAATCTATATTATTATTTACAAAATGGCTTTCAAATAATTATCTAAGAAGATAATACAGGTATCGAGGACAGAGCGGCTGTAGCCTAGCGGTGAATCATATACACGTATGCGTACCTACATACGTCGCGAATGGCAGCGGGCGGAGGGCGGGAATGTAAAAACATCGCCTTAACTATACTTGAGTCACTTTCACACCATTATGTGGTATTTAAAGTGGGGATTAATAAACTACTTGCGGTGTCATGGTGTAGACTGTACTGTATTGTTCGGTAAGAGTATTCAGAGGTCGAGAGCGAAGTGGTCTATCGGCATCTTAACTTTCCTTATCGATTGTTTTATTTTAAACCAAAACGAAGTATCTATATATCGAAATATAATCGTGAACAAACCGCTTGAGTTACTTTTAAAATAAATCATGACTGAAGCTACAAATTCGATGACCATTAATACTGGCACTTCTGCAACAACAACCTCTATGAGCGGTGTGTAACACTATGATACCTTCTACACAAGAAAAGAATTCATAAAGAGAGTTGTATTTCGGTAGAGTGAAATTTTCTTTGATGTATCAAAATACTGAAAAGGTTAGTAAGTAATACCAGGAACAGTAATTTGTTTAAACAATAGCGTCGTACTAATAAACTCTCCTTTATTCTAGTTCTATTCTTATAGGGATAATAAAAGTCTAAGCTTTTAAGAAATCTTAAATATATATTTTTATATACAATTACTCTTAGCCATTTAAAGAAGGTAATCCTATCCATATGGGTGCTTCTTTTCTAGTAAGTACTCACTTTCCACTGCTTACTTCTCTTTGAAATGTTAAAAGTTTTGTGTATCATTGTACATACATAAAATATTTATAGACATCTGTTGATATACTCATAATATAACCTAGTAGGTATTCTATACCTAATTAATTTCTGCTTATTAATTACATTTCGTTAATTCTAAAGTTACTGATTATATTATCACGTAAAGGTCCAAAAACATCTAATTCATTTGTAATTAATATAGGTATTAGATACATATATAAAACTATAGGTAAAAAAATCAAAAGTATTAAAAATACCTTTTAAAATTAAACTTCTATTCAAGTACGCCAAAAGAATAAATCACCTTTCCATTTATCTTTCACTATCAAGTTAAGCAATCTTAGCGAGTTCTTTCATATATCACACATAATGTAGAAAGACATAAGGACCTTATTCCACCATCTTCATAAGTCCGCCATATTGGATTTGGAATGACGTCATTATTTCTTTCAAATCATTCTCAGTAAGCCCTTTCATTTGATATTCTCGTTGCAGGTATGATATTCATATGATATTCATATGATATTCATCTTAGGTGTTCCACCATGTCAGATTTTGATAACACATATAATGCATCGCCATCCAAACTAAACGTATACCTACATAATTACACTTTACTTAGTTGAAGATATCCACTTGGAAATTAAGTTCCATGATTTGAACTGTACAAACACACTTAGTTACACACAGAGGTTCATAACAAACTAAATAGAATGAGTGGACCTGTTTAATATAGAATGGTAAAATTTTGAGCAGTGTATAACAGAGCACAAGGGGAGAATATTTCGAAGGAACAAAGGTGTCTTTAAAGTATTCATGTAAAATCGTTTAGTTATTGATCATGTGCAAGGTGAGAAGGAAATACATGTCAAGATTACATTTTTCTTACGTCTATGAATCTTATTATACTTCTTGTGCCTTATTTTATTAATATCACCTTATGTATATATTTACAATTCTTTTCTTTTAAATGAATAAATGTACGTTAATAAGTATAAAATAATTGTAGATATTCCAATAGCTTGACCGATACAGTTTAATATTTATTTTATTTTTATTTATTTATTTACTAGGAAGCCAACGTTACACATTATAATATTTTGTTTGCTTCATGCTTTATCCCTTGCTGGGTATTCAGAAAGGAACTTGTTCCATCAGGTAAATTGGTTGAGGAAGATAGAATCGGAAGTGATGGAGGTCGGTCGGACCAGCACCTAACGAAATAGCTTCTACGGTTGTAATTTCGTTAATTTGAGCAGTCTTTATGTCATTTAAGACTTTATTTATCTCGTCTGGTATATTTTTATTTACGTTTCAAGTTAAAAGAACGTTTTCCGAATCTCCGGATTTATTGTTAGCCCCAATAAAGAAAAAAGCCAAATCTCGACGTATTGTACCTCCTATAATCGATATCGTGTCGATTACTCCGCTGTGTAAGCTTAATTTAAACATGTACCAGTTCGGCAAACACCATAGGACCCCAATGGCTTATAAAACCGAACAATGAACTAGAAAATTATTATTGACACATGTTGATAGTTGGAAATAGTAAATTTATGTGATTCTAAATGCATTTAATATAAAACAAAACAAATATATGTTATATGATATTTAATCAAAATAAAACACTAAGACCCTTAATCAATGATGCCGTTATAATAAAACTGCTTGCTACAATATGTAACCAAACCTATTTCCACACTTGTACTGTTCACGGCCGTTCGACATACGTCCGATGGTCAATTGGAGATTATCTGAAATTATATAAAATGGTTAATTTAAAATATAACATTTATTCATAATAGTACTAAAGTTAGGAAAAAAAGGATTATAGTTTTTTAAATCTGACTAAATTCTCAGGTATCAAACACTTTTTGCAACCAAAACTCTGAAAAGTTGAAATTTATCGTATTGGCATGTTTACTTTTAATAAGTACAATATAAGCATAATGGAAGAAACTTATAAATACATCAAAATTATCTTACTGTCGAGAAAATACAGCAGTGAATAGCTTTATTTTGTGTATGTGTGTGCGTTTGTGTTTGTGTGTGCGTAAAGTACCAAAACAAACACTGGAATTAATATAAGCCTTTGCATAGTTTTCATTTTAAAGAAGTGAGAAATCCTCAAGAATTGTGAATTGTGGAATTTCTCGATATTTTTCAATAGAGACAATAGGTAGGTACAATACCTATTTATTATTATTATAGGTTTATTTAAGAAAGTGTGTTAAAATATTTTGATAATAATTAAATCTAGTCTTTGATTAGATAAACACTAAATAGACGCCTACACTAATTTTTTTGCTTACATATTATAGACTACCTTAAAATAAGTAAATTAGCGGATATAAACATTTCCAGCCCTAATTTTATTCTTTCTAATTTTCATCTCTAATCTGCTGTAAAAAGTACAGAGAAACAAAAGAAAAAGATTTAAATGAACTAGTGATTGTCCGCTGTTTACCTGAGTACGATACAATGAGAGGGCTGATGTTTGGACACCAACCCCTCCACCGTCATCTTTGTAAAGGAACACAACTAATTTCGCGGGACTGGTCAGTTTGTGTTTAGTGATCTTGTGAGCACCTTTACACAAATAAATTGTTGAAATTTATAATTCTTACGAATTTAAAATAAAATGACTTCTTTCGCACCCAAGCAGACGGAACTAAAGGCAGCCCAAGCGTTATTGGATCTTCATGCTTATGTTAGTGGACTTACAGACACATGTAAGTTTACAATTTTGTTAAGAATTATTTGTATAACTTAAATCTACAATATAAATAGGCTTAAATTTATTTTATAATTAAATATTTTACTTTTTTCAAATTGTTAAGTAATTTGTTTTACTTTTCAGCTGGCGAGAAAGTTGAAAAACCGTCAATTTTTTGGACTTTTATCAGTTCACCGGTACGTTTATTTTTTTAATACTCGATAACATATAAAGTACGTACATGTCTTATTATTTATAAAGTGTTATTTATATACCAACATTTACATAAGTCAAAATTGTCAAAATTTCAACTGATCAAGTCCTCAAAGTCACTTTTTATTCATAAATTTTTGTAAGCCTTATATTTTTTATATAAATGTTATTTAAAATTTTGATTAATTTTCGATTGCTACTGATATTACTACTATACATATACGATAGCAAATTATTATGTTTTTACAATTTATCTGTAACGCATTACCATCATTTTTAGAAGGAGGACTTGCCGACTAAAACTAGCACCCCGAAATCTAAATTTCTAGCTAAATGGAACAATTCTACAGAAAAAACAGAAAATAGTAATTTAAAAAATGGAAAACTGCACGACGCTGAAACTCAAACAGATCCTATACCAGTGTTGCTGCAAATAGTAGAAAAACTAATAAAGCTTTCAGCCGAAAATTTATCCCTTAAGAAGCGACTTCATAGCTACAAAGATAGACTCTCGGCTACAGATTCCTTTACCGAACGTCATGCTGACTCATCGAAAAAGACCTCGGAGTTTCAAAAATGTAACAGACGTACTTAAACTTCGCTTAGCAAAACCCTATCAGTAGGTATTTTTAATCAATATAAATAATTTTTTCATAACAATATATATTGAAAAATTCTTTAAGTTGTATTGAAATATTTTTAGAACTCCCATGAAAAAATGAATGACAAAGGATTTAACAATTATAAGAAAGCAACACCAGACAAGGAGATTCAAAGCACTAACACCGATATGGTAAGACTAATTTACATGACTAATGCCAAAGCATGAATAGTGTAGTGATTATTAAATGAAATGAAACATACCTTTTCCAGGTTCCTATTGGTGATGGAAATGCAAAAGTTCCAGCACGCCTCCTGAAGTATGCAGACCGGTCTTGTCACTCAAGTGCGATGTGAAAATTGTTAACAGCAGTATTTTCGAGACAGTAAGTAGCCCCCTTGACTATAATAGATTATTTAATAAAACTATCACGATGTCTTAGATCCATTAAAATAAATTTATTTATTTGTTTATAGGGTGTTGGCTCCTCATTCATTGACTGGAAAGCCTTCACCAACTTTTCCCAACAAGCCAGCCAGAAACAAATTAGATGCAGCATTAGTAAATGATATCGTTCAAACAGTCGTGGAGAGGTGTGGGGTGCCAGAAAATTTAGTGAGGTGCGAAATTTTTTCATATTTTATTTTATGGAATGTTTTAAATATTATTTTGAAAATAAATGAAACATAAATAATGCCTATTTTCAGAACTAACATAACAACCAAATGCGCCGATGAAAGTAAAATGCTTCGCACTCGTCAGCAAATCAAAATGATAAAGAAAACTAAAAAGGATAAGAAAGAGAACTTACCGCCGTCCGATGATTCTGATTTTTCAGATTAATTATATTTCTATGTAAGTAATGTAAATAACTCGAATTTGGGCGGAAAGCGAAGTACGGAGTATCTCCACAAAGTATTCCTTATCTACCTGCATAGCAATGCGGGGTGAAAACGTGAAATGAAAAAATTGTACTTGTGTAATCAGTACTAAGATATAAATGGCTAAAAATTAATTTATAAACGTTCGCTATGTCAGCAAAATGCAACATGAAACGTAATTATATTGCAGATTTCTGAAAACCTGACGACGAGTGGCAAAGCGAAAGAGGACTGGCAACATTATTGAGACATGATTATGTATAATTCGTGTCTCTCTTAGAATGGAAGTTACCCAACTTTGAAAATGTCTGGATTTCTTGTACGCTTAATTCTCTTTTTTGCGATGTTCAATAAAACTAATTAAACTATTATTTATTTTATTTAATATTTTATTTTTATTGAATAAGAACCCAACGTTGCAAACAATGTTTCTACTTATTCTAGACACATTCTGACATATCTATAACAATAATTGTATACCTCACTTATAGGCTCACTTATAAGTCCGAAACAAGTAGAGGTCCAAGAAAAGTTAAATGAAATAATTACAAAATTACACATAAGAACAGTAAAATAAAAATATTCAAATATTAAAAAAAAACTAATAAATTGACATCGAAAGTGCTAGTACCTTGCTGCGCGCCAAAACGGTTGAATTGTGAAATATTAAATGGCGAACATTTTTTTGTTTTCATATTTAGAAGATGTAATTAACTATAAGAAATATTATTAACACTGGAGAAAAAGACTTAATAATAAAAATCTGAGCATAATGGGACTTGAACCAGTGCCTCTTGCCAGTATGTCACTTAAGTGATTGGAGCACTTGGACGGTTCCAGTAAGAGCCGCGAGTTGGAGTTTTTTCGTTAGAATACGACGATTTGACGTCAAAATCGGAGGAACACTATTATCTTTCAGTCAATAGTGTCACTCCATTATATATTGTAGTTTGTAATATAGAAAAATGTAGAACGGTAACTCGAATCCTTTAGGAAATACATGAACTAAAGTACGAAGGTACCGTAGTCACGCAGTACTGGGTGGCTTCGTGGTGTGGCGCCCTTGCTTGTAAATTGAGTTTATAGCTATATTGAGAGAATCGAGTTTAAAGCTATAAAAATATTTGTTGTTGAAATATTTTCGTAGGTTGAATTGATTGTTTATGAATGAATGAATGAATGAATGAATAATATGTATTAAATTAACTTTGCGCATTCTGCAACAACGAGATATACACATTCAAACATATGATATTATTCGTAATTAATAGAATATCAATATGACGCCTACTGAAGGATATCTACAAAGTAGCGGAGCTTGGAGCCGCGTTCTGTTTAATGTTGATATAAAAACCTTAATCATGACAACAAATGGCACATCTTTGTACTTTTTTAATATAATTTGCAAATATCATATAAATAATAATTCACAAATAGCTGTCTTTAATTCTATTGATAAAAGCCATACTAAAGCTAGTAATACATAATCTTATGGCGTAAAGAAGAAGCTTGGAGGGGATTATATTTTTTATATTTAATAGGCCTTGCATTTGACCACGTCAGGCCCAGTGTAAGGGGTTGATTTGGCCTACGATAATATACGCTTGCCTATAAGGTACTTATTTACTGTATATTTGAAGATCCCTGGATTGTATCGCTCCCTGGCTTCGGAAATACAAACGCTAGCAATGAATGGCCCGAATAAAAAACGTGGCTACAATCTACTTATCTGACTATGAATTTTTTTTACTAACAGAAAGCTGCTGTACTCAGGAGTCACATAGGCTATATTTTACTAATAATTGAACAATACTATCAGTAATTATTTTATATTTTACGAATTAGACCATAATGGGCTTCATATGTAGCTATTTGCTTAATTACTTCTCATCCAATTAAATAATTTAGATACGTTGTATATTTTATGAAAATCTATATTATTATTTACAAAATGGCTTTCAAATAATTATCTAAGAAGATAATACAGGTATCGAGGACAGAGCGGCTGTAGCCTAGCGGTGAATCATATACACGTATGCGTACCTACATACGTCGCGAATGGCAGCGGGCGGAGGGCGGGAATGTAAAAACATCGCCTTAACTATACTTGAGTCACTTTCACACCATTATGTGGTATTTAAAGTGGGGATTAATAAACTACTTGCGGTGTCATGGTGTAGACTGTACTGTATTGTTCGGTAAGAGTATTCAGAGGTCGAGAGCGAAGTGGTCTATCGGCATCTTAACTTTCCTTATCGATTGTTTTATTTTAAACCAAAACGAAGTATCTATATATCGAAATATAATCGTGAACAAACCGCTTGAGTTACTTTTAAAATAAATCATGACTGAAGCTACAAATTCGATGACCATTAATACTGGCACTTCTGCAACAACAACCTCTATGAGCGGTGTGTAACACTATGATACCTTCTACACAAGAAAAGAATTCATAAAGAGAGTTGTATTTCGGTAGAGTGAAATTTTCTTTGATGTATCAAAATACTGAAAAGGTTAGTAAGTAATACCAGGAACAGTAATTTGTTTAAACAATAGCGTCGTACTAATAAACTCTCCTTTATTCTAGTTCTATTCTTATAGGGATAATAAAAGTCTAAGCTTTTAAGAAATCTTAAATATATATTTTTATATACAATTACTCTTAGCCATTTAAAGAAGGTAATCCTATCCATATGGGTGCTTCTTTTCTAGTAAGTACTCACTTTCCACTGCTTACTTCTCTTTGAAATGTTAAAAGTTTTGTGTATCATTGTACATACATAAAATATTTATAGACATCTGTTGATATACTCATAATATAACCTAGTAGGTATTCTATACCTAATTAATTTCTGCTTATTAATTACATTTCGTTAATTCTAAAGTTACTGATTATATTATCACGTAAAGGTCCAAAAACATCTAATTCATTTGTAATTAATATAGGTATTAGATACATATATAAAACTATAGGTAAAAAAATCAAAAGTATTAAAAATACCTTTTAAAATTAAACTTCTATTCAAGTACGCCAAAAGAATAAATCACCTTTCCATTTATCTTTCACTATCAAGTTAAGCAATCTTAGCGAGTTCTTTCATATATCACACATAATGTAGAAAGACATAAGGAACTTATTCCACCATCTTCATAAGTCCGCCATATTGGATTTGGAATGACGTCATTATTTCTTTCAAATCATTCTCAGTAAGCCCTTTCATTTGATATTCTCGTTGCAGGTATGATATTCATATGATATTCATATGATATTCATCTTAGGTGTTCCACCATGTCAGATTTTGATAACACATATAATGCATCGCCATCCAAACTAAACGTATACCTACATAATTACACTTTACTTAGTTGAAGATATCCACTTGGAAATTAAGTTCCATGATTTGAACTGTACAAACACACTTAGTTACACACAGAGGTTCATAACAAACTAAATAGAATGAGTGGACCTGTTTAATATAGAATGGTAAAATTTTGAGCAGTGTATAACAGAGCACAAGGGGAGAATATTTCGAAGGAACAAAGGTGTCTTTAAAGTATTCATGTAAAATCGTTTAGTTATTGATCATGTGCAAGGTGAGAAGGAAATACATGTCAAGATTACATTTTTCTTACGTCTATGAATCTTATTATACTTCTTGTGCCTTATTTTATTAATATCACCTTATGTATATATTTACAATTCTTTTCTTTTAAATGAATAAATGTACGTTAATAAGTATAAAATAATTGTAGATATTCCAATAGCTTGACCGATACAGTCTAATATTTATTTTATTTTTATTTATTTATTTACTAGGAAGCCAACGTTACACATTATAATATTTTGTTTGCTTCATGCTTTATCCCTTGCTGGGTATTCAGAAAGGAACTTGTTCCATCAGGTAAATTGGTTGAGGAAGATAGAATTGGAAGTGATGGAGGTCGGTCGGACCAGCACCTAACGAAATAGCTTCTACGGTTGTAATTTCGTTAATTTGAGCAGTCTTTATGTCATTTAAGACTTTATTTATCTCGTCTGGTATATTTTTATTTACGTTTCAAGTTAAAAGAACGTTTTCCGAATCTCCGGATTTATTGTTAGCCCCAATAAAGAAAAAAGCCAAATCTCGACGTATTGTACCTCCTATAATCGATATCGTGTCGATTACTCCGCTGTGTAAGCTTAATTTAAACATGTACCAGTTCGGCAAACACCATAGGACCCCAATGGCTTATAAAACCGAACAATGAACTAGAAAATTATTATTGACACATGTTGATAGTTGGAAATAGTAAATTTATGTGATTCTAAATGCATTTAATATAAAACAAAACAAATATATGTTATATGATATTTAATCAAAATAAAACACTAAGACCCTTAATCAATGATGCCGTTATAATAAAACTGCTTGCTACAATATGTAACCAAACCTATTTCCACACTTGTACTGTTCACGGCCGTTCGACATACGTCCGATGGTCAATTGGAGATTATCTGAAATTATATAAAATGGTTAATTTAAAATATAACATTTATTCATAATAGTACTAAAGTTAGGAAAAAAAGGATTATAGTTTTTTAAATCTGACTAAATTCTCAGGTATCAAACACTTTTTGCAACCAAAACTCTGAAAAGTTGAAATTTATCGTATTGGCATGTTTACTTTTAATAAGTACAATATAAGCATAATGGAAGAAACTTATAAATACATCAAAATTATCTTACTGTCGAGAAAATACAGCAGTGAATAGCTTTATTTTGTGTATGTGTGTGCGTTTGTGTTTGTGTGTGCGTAAAGTACCAAAACAAACACTGGAATTAATATAAGCCTTTGCATAGTTTTCATTTTAAAGAAGTGAGAAATCCTCAAGAATTGTGAATTGTGGAATTTCTCGATATTTTTCAATAGAGACAATAGGTAGGTACAATACCTATTTATTATTATTATAGGTTTATTTAAGAAAGTGTGTTAAAATATTTTGATAATAATTAAATCTAGTCTTTGATTAGATAAACACTAAATAGACGCCTACACTAATTTTTTTGCTTACATATTTATAGACTACCTTAAAATAAGTAAATTAGCGGATATAAACATTTCCAGCCCTAATTTTATTCTTTCTAATTTTCATCTCTAATCTGCTGTAAAAAGTACAGAGAAACAAAAGAAAAAGATTTAAATGAACTAGTGATTGTCCGCTGTTTACCTGAGTACGATACAATGAGAGGGCTGATGTTTGGACACCAACCCCTCCACCGTCATCTTTGTAAAGGAACACAACTAATTTCGCGGGACTGGTCAGTTTGTGTTTAGTGATCTTGTGAGCACCTTTACACAAATAAATTGTTGAAATTTATAATTCTTACGAATTTAAAATAAAATGACTTCTTTCGCACCCAAGCAGACGGAACTAAAGGCAGCCCAAGCGTTATTGGATCTTCATGCTTATGTTAGTGGACTTACAGACACATGTAAGTTTACAATTTTGTTAAGAATTATTTGTATAACTTAAATCTACAATATAAATAGGCTTAAATTTATTTTATAATTAAATATTTTACTTTTTTCAAATTGTTAAGTAATTTGTTTTACTTTTCAGCTGGCGAGAAAGTTGAAAAACCGTCAATTTTTTGGACTTTTATCAGTTCACCGGTACGTTTATTTTTTTAATACTCGATAACATATAAAGTACGTACATGTCTTATTATTTATAAAGTGTTATTTATATACCAACATTTACATAAGTCAAAATTGTCAAAATTTCAACTGATCAAGTCCTCAAAGTCACTTTTTATTCATAAATTTTTGTAAGCCTTATATTTTTTATATAAATGTTATTTAAAATTTTGATTAATTTTCGATTGCTACTGATATTACTACTATACATATACGATAGCAAATTATTATGTTTTTACAATTTATCTGTAACGCATTACCATCATTTTTAGAAGGAGGACTTGCCGACTAAAACTAGCACCCCGAAATCTAAATTTCTAGCTAAATGGAACAATTCTACAGAAAAAACAGAAAATAGTAATTTAAAAAATGGAAAACTGCACGACGCTGAAACTCAAACAGATCCTATACCAGTGTTGCTGCAAAAAGGAAAAAAACTAATAAAGCTTTCAGCCGAAAATTTATCCCTTAAGAAGCGACTTCATAGTTACAAAGATAGATTCTCGGCTACAGATTCCTTTACCGGACGTCATGCTGAATCATCGAAAAAGACTTCGGAGTTGCGAAAATGTAACAGACGTACTTAAACGTCGGTTAGCAAAACCCAATCAGTAAGTATTTTTAATCAATATAAATTATTTTTTCATATTTCTTTAAGTTGCATTGAATTATTTTTAGAACTCCCATGAAAAAATGAATGACAAAGGATCTAACAATTATAAGAAAGCAACACCAGACAAGGAGATTCAAAGCTCTAACACCGATATGGTAAGACTAACTTACATGACTAATGCCAAAGCATGAATAGTGTAGTGAATATTAAATAAAATGAAACATACCTTTTTCAGGTTCCTATTGGTGATGGAAATGCAAAAGTTCCAGCACGCCTCCTGAAGTATGTGGACTGGTCTTGTCACTCAAGTGCGATGTGAAATTTGTTAACAGCAGTATTTTCGAGACAGTAAGTAGTCCCCATGACTATAATAGAGTATTTAATAAAACTATCACGATGTCTTAGATCCATTAGAATAAATTTATTTATTTGTTTATAGGGTGTTGGCTACTCATTCATTGACTGGAAAGCCTTCACCAGCTTTTCCCAACAAGCCAGCCAAAAAAAAAAGATGCAGCATTAGTAAATGATATCGTTCAAACAGTCGTGGAGAGGTGTGGAGTGCCAGAAAATTTAGTGAGGTTGGTTAGAGAATTTATTTCATATTTTATTTTATGGAATATTTTAAATATTATTTTGAAACATAAATGAAAAATAAATAATGCCTATTTTCAGAACTAACATAACAACCAAATGCGCCGATGAAAGTAAAATGCTTCGCACTCGTCAGCAAATCAAAATGATAAAGAAAACTAAAAAGGAGAAGAAAGAGAACTTACCGCCGTCCGATGGTTCAGATTTTTCTGATTAATTATATTTCTTTGTAAGTAATGTAAATAACTCGAATTTAGGCTGAAAGCGAAGTACGGAGTATCTCCACAAAGTATTCCTTATCTACCTGCATAGCAATGCGGGGTGAAAACGTGAAATGAAAAAATTGTACTTGTGTAATCAGTACTAAGATATAAATGGCTAAAAATTAATTTATAAACGTTCGCTATGTCAACAAAATGTAACATGAAACGTAATTATATTGCAGATTTCTGAAAACCTGACGACGAGTGGCAAAGCGAAAGAGGACTGGCAACATTATTGAGACATGATTATGTATAATTCGTGTCTCTCTTAGAATGGAAGTTACCCAACTTTGAAAATGTCTGGATTTCTTGTACGCTTAATTCTCTTTTTTGCGATGTTCAATAAAACTAATTAAACTATTATTTATTTTATTTAATATTTTATTTTTATTGAATAAGAACCCAACGTTGCAAACAATGTTTCTACTTATTCTAGACACATTCTGACATATCTATAACAATAATTGTATACCTCACTTATAGGCTCACTTATAAGTCCGAAACAAGTAGAGGTCCAAGAAAAGTTAAATGAAATAATTACAAAATTACACATAAGAACAGTAAAATAAAAATATTCAAATATTAAAAAAAAACTAATAAATTGACATCAAAAGTGCTAGTACCTTGCTGCGCGCCAAAACGGTTGAATTGTGAAATATTAAATGGCGAACATTTTTTTGTTTTCATATTTAGAAGATGTAATTAACTATAAGAAATATTATTAACACTGGAGAAAAAGACTTAATAATAAAAATCTGAGCATAATGGGACTTGAACCAGCGCCTCTTGCCAGTATGTCACTTAAGTGGTTGGAGCACTTGGACGGTTCCAGTAAGAGCCGCGAGTTGGAGTTTTTTCGTTAGAATACGACGATTTGACGTCAAAATCGGAGGAACACTATTATCTTTCAGTCAATAGTGTCACTCCATTATATATTGTAGTTTGTAATATAGAAAAATATAGAACGGTAACTCGATTCCTTTAGGAGATACATGAACTAAAGTACGAAGGTACCGTAGTCACGCAGTACTGGGCGGCTTCGTGGTGTGGCGCCCTTGCTTGTAAATTGAGTTTATAGCTATATTGAGAGAATCGAGTTTAAAGCTATAAAAATATTTGTTGTTGAAATATTTTCGCATGTTGAATTGATTGTTTATGAGTGAATGAATGAATGAATGAATAATATGTATTAAATTAACTTTGCGCATTCTGCAACAACGAGATATACACATTCAAACATATGATATTATTCGTAATTAATAGAATATCAATATGACGCCTACTGAAGGATATCTACAAAGTAGCGGAGCTTGGAGCCGCGTTCTGTTTAATGTTGATATAAAAACCTTAATCATTACAACAAATGGCACATTTTTGTACTTTTAATATAATTTGCAAATATCATATAAAATATTCACAAATAGCTGTCTTTAATTCTATTGATAAAAGCCATACTAAAGCTAGTAATACATAATCTTATGGCGTAAAGAAGAAGCTTGGAGGGGATTATATTTTTTATATTTAATAGGCCTTGCATTTGACCACATCAGGCCCAGTGTTAGGGGTTGATTTGGCCTACGATAATATACGCTTGCCTATAAGGTACTTATTTACTGTATATTTGAAGATCCCTGGATTGTATCGCTCCCTGGCTTCGGAAATACAGACGCTAGCAATGAATGGCCCGAATAAAAAACGTGGCTACAATCTACTTATCTGACTATGAATTTTTTTTTACTAACAGAAAGCTGCTGTACTCAGGAGTCACATAGGCTATATTTTACTAATAATTGAACAATACTATCAGTAATTATTTTATATTTTACGAATTAGACAATAATGGGCTTCATATGTAGCTATTTGCTTAATTACTTCTCATCCAATTAAATAATTTAGATACGTTGTATATTTTATGAAAATCTATATTATTATTTACAAAATGGCTTTCAAATAATTATCTAAGAAGATAATACAGGTATTGAGGACAGAGCGGCTGTAGCGTAGCGGTGAATCATATACACGTATGCGTACCTACATACGTCGCGAATGGCAGCGGGCGGAGGGCGGGAATGTAAAAACATCGCCTTAACTATACTTGAGTCACTTTCACACCATTATGTGGTATTTAAAGTGGGGATTAATAAACTACTTGCGGTGTCATGGTGTAGACTGTACTGTATTGTTCGGTAAGAGTATTCAGAAGTCGAGAGCGAAGTGGTCTATCGGCATCTTAACTTTCCTTATCGATTGTTTTATTTTAAACCAAAACGAAGTATCTATATATCGAAATATAATCGTGAACAAACCGCTTGAGTTACTTTTAAAATAAATCATGACTGAAGCTACAAATTCGATGACCATTAATACTGGCACTTCTGCAACAACAACCTCTATGAGCGGTGTGTAACACTATGATACCTTCTACACAAGAAAAGAATTCATAAAGAGAGTTGTATTTCGGTAGAGTGAAATTTTCTTTGATGTATCAAAATACTGAAAAGGTTAGTAAGTAATACCAGGAACAGTAATTTGTTTAAACAATAGCGTCGTACTAATAAACTCTCCTTTATTCTAGTTCTATTCTTATAGGGATAATAAAAGTCTAAGCTTTTAAGAAATCTTAAATATATATTTTTATATACAATTACTCTTAGCCATTTAAAGAAGGTAATCCTATCCATATGGGTGCTTCTCTTCTAGTAAGTACTCACTTTCCACTGCTTACTTATAAGCCTTCTCTTTGAAATGTTAAAAGTTTTGTGTATCATTGTTCATACATAAAATATTTATAGACATCTGTTGATATACTCATAATATAACCTAGTAGGTATTCTATACCTAATTAATTTCTGCTTATTAATTACATTTCGTTAATTCTAAAGTTACTTATTATATTATCACGTAAAGGTCCAAAAACATATATTTAATTTGTAATTAATATAGGTATTAAAAAGAATAAATCACCTTTCCATTTATCTTTCACTATCAAGTTAAGCAATCTTAGCGAGTTCTTTCATATATCACACATAATGTAGAAAGACATAAGGAACTTATTCCACCATCTTCATAAGTCCGCCATATTGGATTTGGAATGACGTCATTATTTCTTTTAAATCAATCTCAGTAAGCCCTTTCATTTGATATTCTCATTGTAGGTATGATATTCATATGATATTCATATGATATTCATCTTAGATGTTCCACCATGTGAGATTTTGATAACACATATAATGCATCGCCATCCAAACTAAACGTATACCTACATAATTACACTTTACTTAGTTGAAGATATCCACTTGGAAATTAAGTTCCATGATTTGAACTGTACAAACATAGTTAGTCACACACACAGAGGTACACACACAAGTTAAGTAGAATGAGTGGACCTACTGGATATAGAATGGTAAAACTTTGGGCAGTGTTACCTTATGTATATATTTACAATTCTTTTCTTTTAAATGAATAATTGTACATTAATAAGTATAAAATAATTGTAGATATTCCAATAGCTTGACCGATACAGTCTAATATTTATTTTATTTTTATTTATTTATTTACTAGGAAGCCAACGTTACATACTATAATAATTTTTTTGCTTCATGCTTTATCCCTTGCCGTATTACCGCAGAAAGGAACTTGTTCCATCAGGTAAATTGGTTGAGGAAGATAGAATCGGAAGTGATGGAGGTCGGTTAACATCGGTATCATTCTTTTCAGTCTGCAAGATTTCATCAGTGCCGGACTGCACAAGGACCAGCACCTAACGAAATAGCTTCTACGGTTGTAATTTCGTTAATTTGAGCAGTCTTTATGTCATTTAAGACTTTATTTATCTCGTCTGGTATATTTTTATTTACGTTTCAAGTTAAAAGAACGTTTTCCGAATCTCCGGATTTATTGTTAGCCCCAATAAAGAAAAAAGCCAAATCTCGACGTATTGTACCTCCTATAATCGATATCGTGTCGATTACTCCGCTGTGTAAGCTTAATTTAAACATGTACCAGTTCGGCAAACACCATAGGACCCCAATGGCTTATAAAACCGAACAATGAACTAGAAAATTATTATTGACACATGTTGATAGTTGGAAATAGTAAATTTATGTGATTCTAAATGCATTTAATATAAAACAAAACAAATATATGTTATATGATATTTAATCAAAATAAAACACTAAGACCCTTAATCAATGATGCCGTTATAATAAAACTGCTTGCTACAATATGTAACCAAACCTATTTCCACACTTGTACTGTTCACGGCCGTTCGACATACGTCCGATGGTCAATTGGAGATTATCTGAAATTATATAAAATGGTTTATTTAAAATATAACATTTATTCATAATAGTACTAAAGTTAGGAAAAAAAGGATTATAGTTTTTTAAATCTGACTAAATTCTCAGGTATCAAACACTTTTTGCAACCAAAACTCTGAAAAGTTGAAATTTATCGTATTATTGGCATGTTTACTTTTAATAAGTACAATATAACCATAATAGAAGAAACTTATAAATACATCAAAATTATCTTACTAAAATACAGCAGTCAATAGCTTACATGTAGCAGTGGAATGACGTCCCCAATCTATACTTTTGAAGACTCGAGTCGATACCGTCGCATTGCCTTCTCCTAGTTTAGTCTAAATTATAAAATAGACGTTATATTAAATGAGATACCGATTCACAATAAAATATCCTATTCTTCGGATCGTCTAGTTCTGACACGAGAGACACCGGCGTGGCTAAGACGATGCTTTAGAAGAGATTTAAAAATAGAAAATGTAAGATATTTAAACTAAACCTTCCAAGTGTGCTAACTAGTTAGACAGATAAAGTTCAATATCAGGTACACTACGAGTATTCTCAAGGGAATTATGTCCTACATATTTCTCCTTACGGCTACCGACATACGGCTTGTATAAAGTATATATAGGCAGAGATATTAACCGAAAAAAGGTGTGGGGGAGCGCGCGCGCGGGTGTGCACACACACACACACACACACACACGCACACACACACACGCACACACACACACTCACATGCTCACACGTACACACACACACACACACACACACATGGTATGTGTGCGTGCGTGCGTGTGCACGTGTGAGCGTGTGAGTGTGTGTTCGTAAAGTGCCAAAACAAACACTGGAATTAATATAAGCCTTTCCATAGTTTTAATTTTAAAGAAGTGAGAAATCTTCAAGAATTGTGAATTGTGGAATTTCTCGTATTTTTTCAATAGAGACAATAGGTAGGTACAATACCTATTTATTATGATTATTAAAGGTTTATTTCAGAAAGTGTATTAAAATATTTTGATAATACACTAAATAGACGCCTACACTAATTTCAAAATCGTAATGCTTACATATTTATAGGCGAACTTAAAATAAGTAAATAAGAGGATATGAATATATCCAGCCCTAATTTTATTCTTTCTAATTTTCATCTCTAAAGTGCTGTAAAAAGTACAAAGAAACAAAAGAAAAAGATTTAAACGAACAAGTGATTGTCCGCTGTTTACCTGAGTACGATACAATGAGAGGGCTGATGTTTGGACACCAGCCCCTCCACCGTCATCTTTGTAAAGTAACACAACTAATTTCGCGAGACTGGTCAGTTTGTGTTTAGTGATCTTGTGAGCACCTTTAAACAAATAAATTGTTGAAATTTATAATTTTTACGAATTTAAAATAAAATAACTTCTTTCGCACCCAAGCAGACGGAACTAGAGGCAGCCCAAGCGTTATTGGATCTTCATGCTTATCTTAGTGGACTTACAGACACATGTAAGTTTACAATTTTGCTAGGAATTATTTGTATAACTTAAATCTACAATATAAATAGGTTTAAATGTATTTTATTATTAAATATTAAACGGTACGTTTATTTTTTAATATTCGACAACATATAAAGTACGTACATGTCCTACTATTTTTAAAGTGTTATTTATATACCAACATTTACAAAAGTCAAAATTGTCAAAATTTCAACTGATCAAGTCGTCGTTAAAGGATTTTAAACGAGCCACATTTTTTATTCATAAATTTTTGTAAGCCGTATATTTTTTATATAAATGTTATTTAAAATTTTGATTAATTTTCGATTGCTACTGATATTACTACTATACATATACGATAGCAAATTATTATGTTTTTACAATTTATCTGTAACGCATTGCCATCACTTTTAGAAGGAGGACTTGCCGACTAAAACTAGCACCCCGAAATCTAAATTTCTTGCTAAATGGAACAAATCTACAGAAAAAAAGGAAAATAGTAATTTAAAAAATGGAAAACTGCACGACGCTGAAACTCAAACAGATCCTATACCAGTGTTGCTGCAAATAGTAGAAAAACTAATAAAGCTTTCAGCCGAAAATTTATCCCTCAAGAAGCGACTTCATAGTTACAAAGATAGATTCTCGGCTACAGATTCCTTTACCGAACGTCATGCTGAATCATCGAAAAAGACCTCGGAGTTGCGAAAATGTAACAGACGTACTTAAACTTCGCTTAGCAAAACCCAATCAGTAGGTATTTTTAATCAATATAAATTATTTTTTCATAACATTATATATTGAAAAATTCTTTAAGTTGCATTGAAATATCTTTAGAACTCCCATGAAAAAATGAATGACAAAGGATTTAACAATTATAAGAAAGCAACACCAGACAAGGAGATTCAAAGCTCTAACACCGATATGGTAAGACTAGTTTACATGACTAATGCCAAAGCATGAATAGTGTAGTGAATATTAAATAAAATGAAACATACCTTTTCCAGGTTCCTATTGGTGATGGAAATGCAAAAGTTCCAGCACGCCTCCTGAAGTATGTGGACTGGTCTTGTCACTCAAGTGCGATGCGAAATTGTTAACAGCAGTATTTTCGAGACAGTAAGTAGCCCCCATGACTATAATAGATTATTTAATAAAACTATCAAGATGTCTTAGATCCATTAAAATAAATTTATTTATTTGTTTATAGGGTGTTGGCTACTCATTCATTGACTGGAAAGCTTTCTTGCCAGAAAATTTAGTGAGGTTGGTTAGAGAATCTTTTTCATATTTTATTTTATGGAATATTTTAAATATTATTTTGAAACATAAATAATACCTATTTTCAGAACTAACATAACAACCAAATACGCCGATGAAAGTAAAATGCTTCGCACTCGTCAGCAAATCAAAATGATAAAGAAAACTAAAAAGGATAAGAAAGAGAACTTACCGCCGTCCGATGGTTCAGATTTTTCTGATTAATTATATTTCTTTGTAAGTAATGTAAATAACTCGAATTTAGGCTGAAAGCGAAGTACGGAGTATCTCCACAAAGTATTCCTTATCTACCTGCATAGCAATGCGGGGTGAAAACGTGAAATGAAAAAATTGTACTTGTGTAATCAGTACTAAGATATAAATGGCTAAAAATTAATTTATAAACGTTCGCTATGTCAGCAAAATGCAACATGAAACGTAATTATATTGCAGATTTCTGAAAACCTGACGACGAGTGGCAAAGCGAAAGAGGACTGGCAACATTATTGAGACATGATTATGTATAATTTGTGTGTCTCTTAGAATGGAAGTAATCCAACTTTGAAAATGTCTTAATTTCTTGTACGCTTAATTCTCTTGCGATGGAGAATAAATCTTATTAAACTATTATTTATTTTATTTAACATTTTATTTTTATTCCTACTTATTCTAGACACATTGTTACATATGTATGACAATAATTGAATACTTCACTTATAGGCTAACTCGACAAGCATAATGAAATAATAGAAAACTAAAAAAAAGAAATCCAAGTACAATTCCAAAAAAAGTGACCTTATGACCTTAATTACACTTAAAACAATAAAATAGAAATATTCAAATATAAAAGTAACATAACTAAAGTGACATCAAAACTGCGAGTAACTCTGCACTGCTGCGCGCTAAAACGTTAAAACTGTGAAATATTGAATGACAAATATGTTTTGATTTCATATTTAAATATATTATTAACTATTAGAAATATTATTAACAAGGATTAGAAGGATCGAGTCTTTTTAGACTTAAATACGTATAATACAATAAACTGCTCTTGCCAGTATGTCACTTAAGTGATTAGAGCACTTGGACGGTTCCAGTAAGAGCCGCGAGTTGGACTTTGGTCGTTTAAAAAACAACGATTTGACATTAAAATGTTTATATCTTTCAGTTAATAGTGTCACTCTTTTAATTTTTGTATATTAGCCAAAATAAGTTCTTATTTGGGTCATAAGACTTTGATCTAGATTGTTTTTATTTTGTATGAGAATTGTGGTAAATGGAGCTGGAGGTTAATTAGCTTATATCCAATTAAATGAAATCACCAAATCAGTATAATGATAACAAATCACAATTCCATCACTTCTAGGATCAATTTATCTAAATGCAGTAATAACTAATTCTTATATTGCTAATATCATTTGTCTCAATATCGCGCAATTTTATATTATTGAATAACCGAAGTTTATGTGATTCATGTTGTGATCGTCGGCAAGGTGAAGATTTAATAAACATATCAACTTTTAAAGTGATTTTTAATCACCCTGAAGTTCGTATGATTTCCCCATGTAATTCCTCACAAAACTTTTGTAAAGGAATCTTTGGTTACTTGATAAAGTAAGGAAATTTTTGATATTCTAACTAATTACATAAATGTTTAGTGAAATACTTTTGTGTGCCTTTTTTTTTATAAAACTTTACTAATTATCCTGATGTTAGTCTAACAAAAATCTAAAATTAGCTTTGTAATTGGTGTTTTAATATCTATTCGAAAAAATAAATAAATCTATAAGAGCTATATTGTTACTTTATTTTATATACCTACAAGTAGCGTAGTTTTTAAATAACAAGTCTCTCGTCAACTTTCCTTCTGTAGTGTTTATTTAATGTAAATTTCTCTTTTATTGATAAAAAAAAAACATTTACAGTAAAAACAATTATGCTATAAACAAAGCAAACTTTCTCAAAGTTATATATTAAATCATATAACATAATATATTTGTAGTTTAGTTGATCAAACCAACTCCGATTGACTTTTTTGTATACTTATTTGAGCATATAATGAAAAAGTTTTCTCTTTCTTATTTAGTATTTACAATATTTTTTTTGTTACAATATTTATTAATTTAAATGAATCACTAAACTTAAGCAAGGCCCAATGAGTCAGAGCTTCTCTGTAAACAATGTTTGAGGTAATTCGATTATCTGGTAGCAAAATATTTTGACTTTATGAAGATCCCACCTTTGATAGGCCAACGTGTAACTGGCTATGTGTGCTATCTTTGCGTACATCAATACCTAGTAAATTGAAAATTTTGCCCTGTGATTTATTTATTTTTAAAGCAAAAATCCTTTCCCGAAAATTGCAGTCTTGAATAGGATGGGTAATTCAGTCAGGTATCATTGGGATTCTGGGTATATGTGCCATCTGACCGGCTACGGAGTCGGTGATAATTATCCCTATAATTAAATTTACTCCTTATTTCTTTAGAAGTGTTATCCTATTGCATAGGTTGAGAGGGCTTCAATTGTGTCACAGCATTACTGGTGTACCGACTTAAATTTTAAATGTAACGGACTGTTAATCGTCAATTTTTTAACTATGTCGATAAATTTGTATTTTAACCTTAACTTTTGTGTTTTAGTTAAACTATTAATTTCATCCACAGTGCCATCTCTAGGCAACATTACCCTAGAACTCTATCAGTGGAAGTTCTTTTTAGTTAAAATTTCAATATCAGGGTATATTACCTGAATTAAACTGTCTACTTTCTTTCCCAAACTAACTTTCAAGGCTGGCAACGTTTCTGTAGCTCCCCTGATGTTACACGAGGCCGTGGGTGGTGGTGACCTTTTACCATCACTTGACCCGCACGCTCGATTAACTTGCCTGTTCTATAAAAAAATTCTAATTTAAATCTAATAAATATAAAGTTTTTTAAGGCTCTACCTAAAACCTCGATATGGTCCCTGTTCTGACTCATGGTAAATTCATAAATAACCAAATATTCATCGTGCAACAACTTGCCGTAAGGTCTATTTTCTCTTATTTTATAGATGACAAACGTAATACATTCCAATATATCAAAAAAGAAAATATTCTTAACAAAATGGAATGAGACCGCCAATAAAAAGAATACAGAAAGATGCAAAAATATAGACAAATGAAGACATGGCAATAATGATAGTTAATAAAAACATGTAAAACGGCTTACAGACAAATTTATTTGCTTAAAAGGGGAATTAAAAATATGAGGAATCTACTTAACAATGGAATCAAGAGAGAATAAAATATCTGAAACAACATCCACACGAACTCATAGGAGGGCTTTGGTTGATTATAAAGCCCTACTGAGTATATTTACTGATTTGTTTTGTTTTATTATTGCCTATATACTGATATGTCTAAGTATATTTTATTGTTTGTTTATAATGTAAAATAAAAACGATTATTTTTCTCATTTTAGAATGAAGATCCAGATTCAACAGATGGTGAATAACGTAAATTTCCTACAGGCAATACTCCAAAGAAGCTGGAAACCAGCACAAATACGTGTTCTGATATGGTAGGGATTTTTGTCCAATACAATTATTTAAAATATATTATAATGCATGTATAATAATATTTCATTTAATATAACGTGTACTTTATAATTTAGATTAAACTCGGAGAACGTAATGCGACGGTTTCGACTCGAGTCTTCAAAAATATAGATTGGGGATGTCAGTTCTATGCTACATGGAAGCTATTACCGCTGTATTTTCTCGACACTAAGAAAATTTTGGTTAAATTAAAAATATATATATTGTGCTAATTAAATCTAAACATACCAATAATACATTTTTTTTAGCTTCACGCTTTTATGCCGCACAGCAGGGTAGACAGAAAGTACCTAGCGTCAAGACACTCCTTACTTCACTTTCCACCGAATTCGAGACATTGCATGTTGAGTGGTGGAACTCAACGCCGCATTTTGTCTCTTGTACCAGAGTGCGGAAGTAAAAATAATTTAAATATAATCACTACTCCGAGTGGGGATCGAACCCACAACCGATCGCGTTTACAGTCAGGCGCTGTCCCACTGCGCCACCACCGGCTTCAAATTTTTATTTCTATAAAAAAGTTTCAAATTTTCAGAATTTTGGCTACGCATTCGTTAACTGGGAAGCGCTCACCGGCATTCCCCAATAAGCCGGCTAAACGAAAATTGAACGCTGCTGTAACTAACGACATAGTTCAAACAGTCGTCAAAAAATGTAGGGTACTTGAGAATTTGGTCAGGTAAGACAACTATAATCGTTTTTTTTCTTAAATTTAGTAATTTTTAGAACTAGCATCACTACCAAATGCGCAGACGAAAGTAAGATACTAAGAAGCCGTCAGCAGAAATATAAAAGAACGAAAGAAGGCACTCCACCCTCAGATGATTCGTATGAATCTTTTGTATCTACATAATTTTTTAATACGAACTTCCAATATCTTTAAGGTACGAACAATTATCTTCTATACCTTAAGATATGAAGAGTTTTATTAATTTTGATTCTAAAATCATACATCATATCTAAATTATTAAAATTTTAAGTTTTAAAAATCAAATGTAACATAATTTTAAACAATATCAACCATTATATTTTAAATTGACCATTTTATGCAATTTCAGGTAATCTGCAATTGACCATCGGACGAATGGTACATGTCGAACAAGCCGTGAGTAGTAGAATTCTAGAAATAAGTTTAGTTTGATTGTAACAATTATTTTTATTTTAATTTAAGTGTAAGTTATATTGTAGATATAGCTTTATTTCAATGGCGTGATTGATTAAGGACCTTAATTTTTTATTTTTTTTAAATATCACATATTTGTTCTATTTTGTATAACATGTATTTACATTATTTTCCTCTTCCATATACATTTGTATATGTAGCTCGTCCCTAAAACCCCAGCATAATATATAATAATTTAGTACAACTACATTCAGGAATGACATAGATACCTACCTGCTTTGTTAAGATTAAAGTAAAAAATCGTTAAAAAAATTATAGGAAACAAGCGAGATGATGTGATATGTATAGATGGTTCCGTATACACACAAGTGCGTAATGATCACTGAAACTGCTGCTCTTTATCAAATGTAGTCAGAATATGCGCCATGTGGCGTGGCACTTCACACCTCGCAGGACGCGCCTCACCACTTTATGTTAGTCTCATTAATGCGTATGTTTAGGATTTGTATATTTCAAAGACGTCGTCCTCGTCGTCATAGTTATTTACATTAATCAAATTGGAACTTAAGGAATTTATGTGAACAGATGTCATAATAATAATATATTTAGATATTATAATGACAATGTATTTCCACAGAGCGAGAGTGAGTGAGTTATGAGTTACTTCATTTTGAAAATCTTACAAAGTATACGTTTTTGGTACCCATGACTGCATCCATTAAATTATGTTTGTAGCTTGTATTACACATATTGGCAAAATTTGTCGGTTTATAACTAAACCGTGAAACTTAACTTTTTTACTGTTTTTACTTATAAGTTTTTAGGTCTTTTTTTCCCACGTAAGGTTCTTGGTAGTTAGTTTATTACAGTTCAACTGCTCAATACTCAATCCCTCCAAAGACCTCACTCTGCTAAGGGTCACGTAGGTAGTATTAAGGGCAACATTCGTCTTTCAGCCGACCCGTAGTAAAACTTGGCTGGAAACTGTGTGGTTTTCGGGCGTATAAGATGTACGCCGTCGTTTGCAAAATCAATTCGAACGGATACGAGATCTTTACTTGGGTGGGGGATTCATATATATATTTATCAAGCTTTTTAATTTTATATCCATATCGTATTATTCTTGCGTTATTTATTATTTATTTGTTCTTTTATTTTTATTCTTGCAATGCGATAAAACTATTATAATTTTGAGACAATTTAGATCTTTGTGTGTTTGTGTATTATTCAATAGGGAGTGCATCTTCAAGTTCTATGCATATTAATACCAGCAAATGTGCAAAAATAATCTTTGATGGTGATGTATAATACTTTCTAAATAATAGAAAAATCGTAAAGAGAGTTGTAATTCCTTTGATGTATCAAAATAGTAAATATATTTGTAAGTAATACAAACAGGAACAATAATTCATTTAGACAATAGCGTCGTACTTATGAACTCTCTTTTATTCTAGTTTTATTCTTATAGGGATAATAAAAGATAAAGCATTTAAGAAAACAAGCAAAAGCGTTCAAATATATTTTTTTAAATGTAATTTTTCTTAGACATTTAAAGTAGGTAATCCTATGCATATGAGGTGCTTGTTTTCTTGTAAATATCTACTTACGACGCCTCACTCGTAAGTCTTTTCTGTGAAATGTTAAAAATTCGTTCGTTTGTTTTGTTCATATAAACAATTTTTATAGATATCTGTAGATATATAATATAAACCAGTGGTTATTCTATACCTTATCAATTTCCACTTGATAAAAACATTTCGTTATTTCCAAAATGGCCCATATTGAGTACCTTGAAAATATTTAATTTCACCTGAAGGTGCAAATATTTATAATATTATTTTGTAATATGTACACTCATACTACAAAAAAAATTATAAATATTTAAATAGCTATAATGAAACTAGTTATAATAAAAGTGTAGAAGGGTAAATTTTGTACATTGAAAATATTAAACACATAAGTAGCCCAATCTAGTAACACCCCCTGGTATTAATAAATTATTGCTGGACCCAAAGATATGATTAAAAAACTTTTTTTTTGTCGGTGACATTTGGTATAAATTATACTTCAAAATCCTGGGCGTTATACTGCCTACTTTTTATCCCTGAAAAGTGTTAACATAAAGCAACAATTAACTTTGCATCCCGATCAAATGCATGACTACTATCTAAGCGCAAATAATAAGTTGGTCGTATGTTACGTCATCCCTATTGGAATTTACTATCATAACGCTTCTACCTGAGAATACCTGAAACAACACCCACACGAACTCGTAGGAGGGCTTTGGTTGATTATAAAGCCCTAGTGAGTATACTTACTGATTTGTTTTGTTTTATTATTGCCTATTTACTGATATGTCTACCTAAGTATATTTTATTGTCTGTTTATAATGCAAAATAAAAACGATTATTTTTCTTATTTTATAGATACAAAAGATAGTGAAGATGATACATTTGCTACAGGCAATACTCCAAAGAAGCTAAAAATCAGAACAAATACATTTCTGATATGGCAGGATTTTTTTTCAACACAATAATTTTAAATATATTATAATGCATGTAAAATAATATTTCATTTAATATAACGTGTACTTTATAATTTAGATTAAACTCGGAGAACGTAATGCGACGGTTTCGACTCGAGTCTTCAACAATATAGATTGGGGATGTCATACCAATGCCACACGGAAGCTATTATTGCTGTATTTTCTAGACAGTAAGAAAATTTTGATTAAATTTAAAAAAAATATATTGTGCTAATTAAAACTAAACATGCCAATAATACAAATTTTTTTTAGCTTCACGCTTTTATGCCGCACAGCAGGGTAGACAGAAAGTACCTATCGTGAAGACACTCCTTACGTCACTTTCCACCGATTTCGAGACATTGCATGCTGAGTGGTGGAACTCAACGCCGCACTTTGTCTTTTGTACCAGATTGAGGAAGTAAAAATAATTTAAATATAATCACTTCTTCGAGTGGGGATCCAACCCACAACCGATCGCGTTTACAGTCAGACGCTGTCCCACTGCGCCACAACCGGCTTCAAATTTTTATTTCTATAAAAAAGTTTCAAATTTCAGAATTTTGGCTACGCATTCGTTAACTGGGAAGCGCTCACCGGCATTCCCCAATAAGCCGGCTAAACGAAAATTGAACGCTGCTGTAGTTAACAAAATAGTTCGAACAGTCGTCAAAAAATGTAGGGTACCTGAGAATTTGGTCAGGTAAGAAAACTATAATCGTTTTTTTTTAAATTTAGTAGTTTTTAGAACTGGCATCACTACCAAATGCGCAGACAAAAGTAAGATACTAAGAAGCCCTCAGCTGAAATACAGTGTTTCCCAATAGAGAAGATAGGAATTTGATAGCTCACAGTTGCCATTTTGGTTATTTAACATTTGACATTTGTATTGTTTTGTATTTCGTAATGTTTGCCATTTAATCATGAACATGTTTACGTTACCTCAACGTTTGGAAATTGTCCAAATTTTCTATCAAAATTCGAGAAGTATTGTCTCTACTCAAAGAGCATTTCGTGCTAAATATGGTCGTCATGGTGCACCGTCTGAGCTCGCTATACGTCGCATAATCCAAAAACTGGAAAGTGAATATTATTTGCACGATAGTACCGACCCGAGAACCAACACGACAATGGACAGGCCGTAGTGAAGGTTCTTCATGCGATACTACAAAGAAATTAAAAATCTGTACAAATACATGTTCTGGAATGGTAGGGATTTTAAATTCCCATTGCCTAATAAGCGGGCTAAACAGAATTGAACGCCGCTGTACTTAACGACACAGTTCAATCAGCTGTAAAAAATTTAGGGAACCTGAGAATTTAGTCCGGTTAAAAAAACTATAATCATCTTTTTTCTTAAATTTAGCACTCCTACCTAATAAATTTGATTACATTTTTAGAACTAGCATCACTACTAAATTCGCATACGAAAGTGAGATACTAAGAAGCCGTCAGCAGAAAAATGAAAGAACGAAAGGAGACACTTCACCGTCCGATGATTCGGGTGTATCTTTTGGAACAAGATAATTTTTAATTAGGACCTTTAGGGCACGGACCTTCCACACGTTGTAAGTACAAAGAGTTGATTTATTAATTTTAACTCTAAAATCATACATCATTTTTAAATTACTTAAAAGTTTAAGTTTAAAAATTTGATGTAAATTTTAAACATTTATAAATGTTATATTTTAAATTAACCATTTTATATAATTTCAGGTAATCTCCAATTGCCCATCGGACGTATGTCGGACGGCCGTGAACAGTACAAGTGTGGAAATAAGTTTAGTTACATATTGTAGCAATTAGTTTTATTATAACGGCATCATTGATTAAGGGCCTTAGTGTTTTATTTTGATTAAATATCATATAACATATATTTGTTTTATTTTATATTAAATGCATTTACATTATTTTGATGACAATTCGAGGCAGTGCGATCCTCTCGGATAATGTGTGTAGCTCGTCCCTAAACCCCCAGCATAGAAGATATGTTATTAATTAGTACAACTAAATTCAAGAATGACATAGGTATTTTGTTGAGACTAAACAATTAAATTTAAGTATTATTCGATTATAATAAACGTGAATCAAGTTGGAGAAAATGAGATGATGAAGAGTTGTTGGAGAAACGAGATAATGTGATATATAGATATTTACATATGTGCATAATAGTCATTGAAACTGCTGTTCCTTATCCAATAGTTAAAAGAATATTGAAATTTAGGAAGTTGTAAAAAAGAAAACAAGAAGGGAATTTTCCGAAAGAATAAAGATGTTGAATAAAAGGAATGAAACTGCTATTCCTTATCCAATAGTTAAAAGAATATTGAAATTTAGGAAGTTGTAAAAAAGAAGACAAGAAGGGAATTTTCCGAAAGAATAAAGATGTTGAATAAAAGGAAGAAGAAGAATAAAATATGTTTATTAAAAATATTCTAAAGTATGCATTATAGAAAAGTATTACATTACATTATATTATATCTAACTAAAATTTCATAAATGTTAATCTATAATGAGTATGTCTATCTATAATGAGTATGTCTATGTCTCGAATTTGGCGGAAAGCGAAGTACGGAGTATCTTGTCGCTTAAGTATTTCTTGTCTACCCGCATAGCAATGCGGGATGAAAGCATGAAGTTAAACGAAATGTGCTTGCTTATATTATTATATTATAATCGAATTAAATAATTCGTAATATAAATGACAGAAAATGTAATTATAAACGTTCACTATTTCAAAAAAATTGTAACATCAAAATTAATTTTATTGCAGATTCCTGAAAACTTGACGACGATTGGCAAAGCGAAAGAGTCAAATCTGTTTGGATATGTATTAATACGATGCGTGTATCCCGTAGAATGGAAGTCGCCGAATTTTGAAAATTCCTCGAGTTTCTTATACGCCTAATTGTCTTCCATGCGATGCGTTATGAAGCGTGAAGCTGTTTATGAAACTATTTTTTTATTGAGTAGGAGAGCCTGCATTATTGCATACAAGTTGCTACTTATTATAACAATTCTTAACATAGACATAATTGCATACCCCCCTTATAATAACTCGACAGTATAGTAAAATAGTTGAAAACTAAAAAAAAGGAATTGATTTTGTTACAAGCTACACCATTCTTAGACAATATCTTCCTTCTGGCATGGCGTTTCTACGCGGAATTTTTAAGAAGGAAAGTTACCATGCAAGCTTATGTATTGATTGGTGGTTTTTTTTTTTTGTAGTCTTTACCGTCCCGTCTATGGGAAATGATAGTAGCGTTTAGTTTGTACAAATGCTTATATTGCTTTTTAAACACGGCGATGCCTACCACGGAAGGTATCTTTGAGTATCGCAATATATAACGCTTTATCCCCTTGCAGGAGAATCAATAAAGGATACGCCCAACGCAAAGTCCTTGCATATTCTTTTCGCCTCATTCACATCCCATTATTCCTCTTTATACATGCCCTTCGAAGGTCTGGTTTTTCGAAGGTCAACCGGGTCTCCCGATCTCTTGCAACACCATTTCAATTTTGTTTCCATAATCTTTCCTCACCATTCTTTCAACGTGCTCAAACCAGCTGAGCACGTTCTTCTTCATTCTTACTATGACATTCACGCTTACACCTACCATTCTGCGAGTCTCCTCGCCCCATATATAAACAACTAACCTGACTCCGCATACCTGGACAACAAGATCGCATCTCTACTGCATTCATCTTTCCTTCATTCTTCATTCAAATACAAATGAACAACCAAGCTGACATGGCACAACCTTGTTTGACATCTGATCTCGTAAGATGTCTGATGATACTCGTACACAGGCTAAGTGATCTCGATAAAGAGATTTTACAGCCTGCTACAAGGGCCCGTTCACAATGTACCGGGGCATACTGGTCCAAACAGTTTCTTTTTTACAACCTGTCAATGCCTTTTCTAAATCCACCAAGAGGACAAAAATTTTTCTGTTCCATCCAAACTTTATAGTATCAGTTTAGAGAAGAACTGACCATGCTCTCCGCCATCACTCTCCTCCAGGTCATAATTCACCTTGGGCCCCAAGTCTTTCGGGTCGCAGCGATAGATTCGTATTTAAATGTCAAAGAACAGGAACATCAAGGTAGCTCTGAAAGAAGCCGACGATCACAGTTTCTGAAAAACTTTTTTTTTCCACGTCCTTTTAAAACCCAGCATAGTTTCTGAAAGAACTTTTGGAGTAATGTTCTTTTAATATGGAATTCACCTTCAAAAACTTTTTTCTCTTTTCATCTTCCGCCAAATGGTCAAACGAAGAAATAATTTACTATGAAGCCCTCTGCAAAGAGCTGTTTTGATACGTTCATTATCATGAAACACAAGTACCCTCTGAACAGGGCTGTTGAGCGTTTCTTTACGGTTATGACACAAATAGCTCTGGAAAAGCTGTTTGATACTTCGTTTGTCTATTGAAAACACAAGTAAGCTCTGATAGAGCTGTTGACACGTTCTTTATCTGTTAAAATACAAGTAAGCTCTGAAAAGAGCTGTTTGATACGTTCTTTGTCTATTGAAACACAAGTAAGCTCTGATAAGAGCTGTTTGATACGTTCTTTACATTATAAAACAGAAGCAAGCTCTGAAATGAGCTGATTCTCATAATTGACCATGATAAACAGCCAACAAGCTGTTGATCAAAGTTGTTAAATATTTTGAACATAAACTCGCACCAATGAGGGTAAGAAGTAAAAAATAATTAGTATTTTGTTTACATTAATAATTTAATCTCAAGACAATATATAAAATGTAAACACCATGATGGTAATTTTGTTCGCTTGTTTATTGCGATGTCACATCAAGCAGTATATCTTGTTGCCAACTGGATGATGATGGGATTTCTTTTGTTCTGCCCGTTGTCCGTAACTTGTGCTGTTGCAACTACTAACTGCATCACTATACTCAGCGACAATACCGCTGCGGGACTAACAACGAGTAACAGCAATAGCAATGGTCGATCAAAGCAGTGCACTAAGCATTAGCAGTAGTTACATATCACAGTTTGTCTTGAAATATACACTACACTGATACATTAGTTTATTTATAACAGACAGACACTTTTTGTAAATCACAAGTCGCTTTCTGTAACCGAATGTGTTATAAAGAAGTGTATTTGCTAAATGCTAGTTAATTATTCACGAACTACACTATTGACACCGAACTAGGAAACTGTTTATCCTTGTTGCATAGGCGATTACCCAGATACTTTGCAAGGGACAATTCAAGTATCACGTAAGCACTAGAGTGCTTATTTTTAAAATTTTAGTTTTTTAATATTTCAGGTTTTCTACAATTTTAGTAAAACTTATTATTGTGCTGTTAGGTCCACGATCATATGTAATCCATAAAACAATGAAACAAAACCTTTAGGAGTGTCTGAGGGCTGAAAGCAAGCACAACATGTCGACCAAGATGCATCTGTAAAGGAGTGAAGACTGTGCAACTTTATATATCAACATTCAAACATAATACAAATATTGACTATTTTTAAAGTGTATTCCACACTTAGGATTAGAAAAAAATTTTGAAAAATCGTATTAAAATTTGAACGCAGCGATATTCAAACCCGCGCCTCTAGGATACCGTCCAAGCGCTCTGATCGTTAGCCATGCGTTCTACTACCGGCTTAAAACATTTAAAAATAGTAAATATTAAAACAAAATAACTAAAATTAAAATTAATAATAAAAAAATTCAAATTTCTCTTGTAAAACGATTATTTCTTAATAATCTTTAAGTAGTAGAAATTTGTAAAAATCTCTCTACAGAGGTGCTAACAACATACATAGAAACATATAAGAATTAAGACGCAGTTGGTAGTAACGCAACGCATGGCTTCGCAGTCAGAGCGCTTGGACGGTATTCAAGAGGCGCGGATTCAAATTTATGTACGTTTTTCAAAAGTATAATACCAATAATTTTATTTTAGTTCTATATATAAAACACATTTGCAATAGTTTTATTTATAACGTAATTACAAAACCCAAAATACGTATTTTCTATCTACACTTGTAATTGCGATTTAAATGTAAACTTTGCAACTAAAAGCCCAGTCAACATTACCTATTAGAAATGAAAGAATAGTGTTCATGCAATATTCGTTCATTTTTAGTTAGCAACGTGATAAAGGTTTTTAAAAATGTTTGGAAATCGTGACATGGAAAGAACCACAAATAGTAAAAGGTGGTGGTGCTAGTTGAAGTCATTTTATTAGATATTAAAATTAGATCGATAATAACCTTGGTGATAGCAATGAAGAAGATGACGATGATAATAATATTTATTATTCCTAAACGAGTTGTTCGAGTCACAGTTAATAACTTAACAAGAGAGACGTTCAAGTGATTGCTGGACAGTCGAGACACGATTCATAGACAGAGTCAGCTATAAGCGTAATTCATTCCAGAGATCATAACACATCTAAATAGATTTAGATAAATAGATTTACATATAGACGTTAATGCTTACTTTTTGCTGACATGTGGAGAGTGGATAATAATTCTTAAAAAAAATCTTACGTAATACTTGAACGACCCCTGAAAGACGTTAATAATTAAAACAATGAAATAAATGACATTATTTTAAATATACCGAAAACTTAAGGTTTTAGAAAAACTAAAAATACATAATTAACTTCAGATAGACTATTAAATATTTTGAGTAACTAGACATTCTAATAATAAATAATAAACGTGTTGTATTGTGTCGCAACAAATCCTCGCATCCTTGCATTGAAACACTCTGGATATCATCAGAGTAGTCTTCTCGAGCACATCTGTCACATGATCCACACTGAATACAGTTCGCAGTGGGTGTAATATTCACCTCAAACATGAAATACCGTACGTATTTCATCTGCTGCTTTTGAACATTACATTAGCTTACGTTAAGTTATAACTAAAAACGATAAGGCCATTTTTGTGATTATCTAAAATCTTTTTGTTAGTGACAACTTTTGTTGATCATTTAATAAGATTCATTGGGAGTAAAATCCATAATTAAAAAAATCGCCATTTGCCTCGAGTGAAACAGTGAACAGCTCTTGAAAGAACTTACAAGATACATTATAGTTTCATGAAACAGTTTTAAGTTTCAGAAATATCTTCAGAACTATCATCTTTATGTTCTGTTATGTATTTTTTTGTGGTGTACAATTATAAAGCAGTATCTTCAGCGTAGACAGTTGACAATTGTGAAACGATGGTTAGCTCTGAAAAGAAATTTCATACCCTACAATGTCGCGTGAAACAACAAGTAGCTCTGATACGAGCTTTGTGAGACGTTATTTACCAAATAAAACAGTGATTGGCTCTTGAAAGAGCAATTTCTGTTGTGGGCTTAGGAATCTGTGGTCACATATATTGAAGGAGAACAGCTTCTTTCAGTTTGAACTAAAATTCGAGTATCATCTACATTTTTAATCATGTTCGTATTCGTCAGTATTTTTGCATAATAAAAACCTTTGCTGCATGTTTCCGTCATTGGTCAATACTCTGTTCCTGATGTGTTTTACCAGCGCTCTCTACGCAATGGGGCCATGGATGCAGTTTCGAATGCAACTGAAGGGCAAATCAGTATTTCGATCACATTGCACTCCTATGCTTGCACCATTTTCTAATGTTGTTTCTGTCTGTTTCTCCTGATTCAGATCACACATCACTGTTCTATTACATGTGCTGGTTGTTAATTTTGGATTAGCGATGTTTTGTCCTTCAGGGCAGAAACTTCGGTGCCAATTCCAGAAGTAGTAGTCGTATTATAGTCCAGTAGTGGTATAGAAGCTGCAAGTAGACAGGGTAATAGTTTTTAGTTTTTAGATTGTGTAGTATAGTATGCTGTTGGCCCTACCGGAATTGACTGTGTGCAGACCTCGAGAGGAAACCAACTTCAACTTAGAACACAGTGTCCGGTTTGTATACACCGTTTGTAGTACGGGACTTGCCTGTCCGGATCAGATTTCTACTAAGGACGAAAGCCGACTTGCGGTAGACGTAATTTATGTGGGTTTGAAGGAGTTTACTGTCTAGAAGTACTCCTAGGTATTTGGCGGATTTAGCCCTACGAGTTGATATGCCGTGCAGTTCGGGTATTAGTGGCTCGTTCCGTTTCTTGTATAATGTAATATGTAGTACAACTATACATTGCGTGAACAGGTGTATTCTTTAAGCAGGAGTTCCATTTCGTTTAAGTGTTTAAATCGTCGGAGACCCTTATATTCATTAGATATTGTTAAAATTTCAGTCTTAATCTATTTAGATGTACCAGTAAAAAGGCTAGAAAACGGAACAATGTGTGCTGATAACAAATAACTGGTATACATCAGTACAGTACACTAAATCTTAGCTTTTGTAGAAATTACGTAACAACTTAGTAAAAAAAAATGAACAATCCTAAAAAAAGTAAAAATAAAGTTTCTTATTTTATTTACGTTAATACTTTATTAACCTAAATATAATAAGATATTTTTTATTCTGAATAGGTACTTATTATAATTCTACCGTTCTATTAATACTTGAAGGAAAATATTTACTGTTATGTTTATTCGAACAAAGTATGAAAATACATAAAGATATTGTGTGACACATACTAACACGCGCTTGACACACACATGGGTTGAGGAACACACACATCGTCAACACAACGCGTGTTTAATGTTCTACAAGTTAGTTGTACTAGCAGTGTGTACCGTCATATCATTAGTTCAGCTGTGTTCTATCAATATCTAAAACAAGGGCACTTTCTCGAGTTTCAGACATTTTAAAGAAATGGTGATGGAATGACATGAACAGTACACAGGACGTAACAGACCATCACTACCATCTGGATACGTGGCGTTCTACTACTGTGCGGTTTGCAGTATCTTCCACGCACAATTGTGAAACGGCCCACCTGCGGCAATGTTTCCAGGTCGATACGACATATATACCTTCAAAAAGCGCGCTTATCCCACCTTTAAGGCCGGCAATGCACCTGTAGCTCCTCTGGTGCTACACGGGGCCGTGAGTGACGTTGATCACTCACCGTCTGGTGAGACGCACGCTCGTTTGCCTTGCCTGTAAATTTTGACATACATATACATAAATAGTATACATATATATATATATATATATATACATATATATTCAGTTCACAGTGACACTATATGATATATATATATATATATATATATATATATATATACATATATATATATATATATATATATATATATATATATATATATATATATATATATATATATATTATTGACTACATGTATCCACCCACATACCCAATTAGTTTTTTTCTTAAATATTTAGTATACCAAATTGACTTTTCAAGTCTCTTATTACTTATATATGTATGTGGATATATGGGTAGATAAGTGGTATAGGTTGTTGGTCTGCATGGATTTTTAATTTTGAAGTAAATTGGTACGTGGGCTGTTTCCAAGACATACTTTAAGCTTTTTTTTTATTTGATAAAATTATAAATATTGGTAGTCTATCATTTAAGCGCGAACGCTTAAATGATAGACACACGACATTGTACACCTGTTCTCAGAGATTTTAAAAAAATGTTAGGTTAACACAAAAGGTACAAAACCATTATTTCATTAGTAATTCTAAAAATAAATCTGAAACGGCCTGGCAGGTAATTAATAACAATAAAACTAAACATTAATGTATTACTCAAATAAAAACGAATAATAAAATAATATTTTCTTTCCTTTCAAAATTGCTGAAACTTTTTCGTAGTTCGAATAATTGACAACCAAAACTATAAACTTCAAAATAATTTACGTAAATTAGAGTACACCACAAATTCTATATATATATATATATATATATATATATATATATATATATACATATATATATATATATATATATATATATATATATATATATACATATATATTTATATATATATAGAATTTGTGGTGTACTCTAATCCTATTGTTCCACAAGATATATTAAGAATTACTATTGACCTATTAAAATATAAAAGAAAGTTGTCAAGTATGTGTCTGACAGTATAGCAACACCATATAATTAATAGTTGCATTACATCGGGTATTTTTCCTACGTCGCTTAAAAGTATAATAGTGAAACCTATCCGCCAAAATAAAGATAAAAATGACTTGTCTAAGTACAGACCTATTGCTTTAATTTTAATATATTCTCGAAAATTATTGAAAAACTTTTGTATAAATCAATATAAGGATTTCTAATAAACTGCGGAGTTATATTTCTGTGCAATATATACAGATATGACTAAAAGATCAGTAAACTCGATTCCTACGGAATTTAAAACTTAATTAAATCTTATCTTAACGTATTGTTTGCGGATGACAGTACTGCACTTGTTAAATGAGGTGACAATACAACGTATGAAAATGATATAAACAGTGCTATTCAGATGATGATTTATTGGTTAGGAAATAACAATTTAATTATAAATTTACAAAAAACACAAATAATACATTACCAGAGGTTACAAATTTAATCTTTAGATATAAATTACAATAATCAAAATATTCATCAAGTTAATGTTGCTAAGTTTCTTGGTATTTTGATAGACAGTCAGTTAACATGAAACCTCACGCTCAAAATATTTGTAAATAGCTTAACATACATGCTTATGCATTACATATTATAACTAAAAAAGTTAATAACAACACAATTGTAGTTGCGTATCATGGCTTAGTAGATTCAGTTTTACGATTCGGCATCATATTTTGAGGCGACTACTGTGAAGGGCAGAATACTTTTAAGGATCAAAAACGATGTTTAAGATCAATATTTAAACTAAAGACCTCAGATAGTTGTGTAACAGTTTTTAAGAAACACAGGCTTTCGAAGTTTACTTGTCTATATACATATTAGAAATAGTTATATTTGGTAAAACAAATAAACATCATGTATGATAAGTGTTTTTATTTCGTAACAGAATTCCTACTAGATAAGTTTTAGCTGTAAGTTATTGTAATAATGTTATAAATTTAAGTAAGTTAATGTTAATATTTAAATCTGCTACTTGTACACCTACTTTCGAAGCAAAATATATTATTATTATTATTATAATTATCAACGCGGGCAAGTGGAAAAACAAAATAGCTATCGCGGGGAAAGCCCTGAGCGTGCGCTAGTGTAGTGAAGCAAGCAGAGACAACACTCCGCTACATATTGCTCGAGCAAGTTGCAGACGTGGCGACTGCAACTAGGTTCGAACACCATACCATCGCGTATTTGCGGATGAAAACGCGCGTATATAAACAAAAACAATAACCCACTTCATAAACACTTTCTTAAAATTTTAAACTATAGTCTTTTATTACGTAAAAAAACTATTACTTAACTATATAAAAAACTTCTCAACATAAAATTATAAACATTTGTTTTTAATATTAACTGATTAGAATTGAATAATTCTTTCTGTGTTTATTAGTTCGCTTATTGTCGAAGGCTCTAGGCTATACAACATCGCTCTACGACTAACGAGAGTGAAACAGTAATAATAGATGTAAAAAGAGCCAAACATGTATATTTTTAACCTTAGCTTTGTGTAAAGCAAGTAGGCGGTGAGGCGGGGGGACGCTGGCTGGCAGTGTCGATAGTTTTCTTACTAATATAATTAAAAGCAAGTTTTTGAGAAACTCCAAATTTTCTAAGTAAAATTTTCGGGAGAAAATTTTTTGGATAATATAACGATAACTGTCAAGTACAAATATAGTCTTATCAATATCACCACGCGGGCGAAACCGCGAGCGAAATCTAGTATGTAATAATTCTAAATATATATTAGCCCATAATAATAGCCTATAGTACGTATCATTACATCAGCTATCTGCCAAAAAAGTATGTTTAAAATCGGTCCAGCCGTTCATCAGCGGGAACAACCAATAAGATTTACGTATTTAACCTAATTGTTAGCTTCGTAATGAATACAAAATGGCCGACACATATGTTTGTATTATGTAGTAGCGAAATTATACGATACTTATTTATTGGTCAAAATGTTGTATCTATGTTTTAAATATTTATTTCATATGTATATATTTAATGTAACTTATTCTTCTGTAATCTTTTTATTATATCTAAATATATGAATTTAATAAAGTTATTTTAAAACTACTTAAGTAATAAATAGTATGAATTAAAAACAAATGATAGAATAATGCAAAATATGTAAAGAACATAACAAATCACCTAAAATCATTTAAGTATATATAAGAATATGTTGTTTTAATAAAGGAAAACCCAAAATGTAAAAAGCAAACAAAATGGCGGCAAATAAAAATAAATTCACGTTTTACAAACCACAAACGTTACAATATAAAAACCAATGTAATTCTTGCTATTAATGTACTAAATATTTTTTATTAGATATTAAAAGAAGCTACATTTAAAGATAATAAAGAACAATCAAAATACGATATGATGTGTAATATACATATGAATTAAAATATTATTAGCACTCACACATCTCCACTCCCGACACAATACACACTTTAAACACTACGAGCAACTCACTACGGCAGTGACAAGACACTCCTTTATTATTATGAACTAGTTCACAATCCTCAACATCTCTCAAGCTCGCAACACAAGCGCTCTGGAGCGCTGTTCCGCGCCGAATGAAAGGAAACGCGCGAGTTCTGAAGCTCGACGTCTTAGTTCTCGACACCTCACGCGCCATTGTTGTTACTACATTCACGCAATTCAAGTCTCTATTACGTGTGCGTATCGGTCATTATAGCTTGCACATTTGTAGTCATGAATTAATGTCTTTTTTATTTGCTACAATTTGTATTACTTTTGAGATGCAAAAGATTTTCTTTGTAAATGCAATTAAGAATATGATTGTATAATATTCAAAGTAAGTATGTAATAAGTAATTAGTAAGAGTGAAGTTAGATTCAGTTTCTGCTTTATAGTTAAAGAACATGTAACGCTCTGACTTACATTGATTAGCGTACAATTGATTATCAAAAGGCGTCAAACACCGAATGTGTTTTATTTAAATTATTATTTTTAACTTTTCGATACTTCACTAGCATTGTATTTTTTTGTCTCAAATAAAATACATGTATTTTAATTCTTCTAATATTATTTAAATAAAATAATTATTTTAATATTTATCGACTCCATATAAAAATATATTTTACATTAATTATATATAATATATTTGAAAGACTGAAGTTTACTGTAACTTTGAAAATGTTGAAAAATCTATTTGAAAACATTTTAGAAAAAACGTATAAAAATTTTGAACGCAGCGGGATTCGAACCTGCGCCTCTTGGATACCGTCCAAGCGCTCTGACCGCTAAGCCATGCGTTCTACTACCAGCTGCGTCGAAATTCTTACACGTTTTGTTACAACTTATTTATATTGTTAGCATCTCTGTAGAGAGATTTTTATAAATTTCTACTACTTGAAAGATTATTAAGAAATAATCGTTTAACAAGAGAGATTGCTATTTTATTTTAATATTTACTATTTTTAAAGTGTTATTCCACACTTAAGATTAGAAAACATTTTAGAAAAAACTTATAAAAATTTTGAACGCAGCGGGATTCGAACCTGCGCCTCTTGGATACCGTCCAAGCGCTCTGACCGCTAAGCTGTGCGTTCTACTACCAGCTGCGTCGATAAGAATCGTATGTAAGAATTTCGAATTTCGATGGCTATTTCTTAATAATCTTTAAGTAGTAGAAATTTGTAAAAATCTCTCTACAGAGATGCTAAACAACATAAATAAGTTGTAACAAAACGTATAAGAATTTCGACGCAGCTGGTAGTAGAACGCATGGCTTAGCGGTCAGAGCGCTTGGACGGTATTCAAGAGGCGCAGGTTCGAATCCCGCTGCGTTCAAAATTTTTATACGTTTTTTCTAAAATGTTTTCTAATCTTAAGTGTGGAATAACACTTTAAAAATAGTAAATATTAAATCTATTTGAATGTTCTATCAATGCTGTGTACTGTTCTTTGAGTACTCCCATTCCGTCCATATATGGCGCAAGTAGTCATACAATTTAATAAAAGCATTTCTTTTTTACAGATACAGTTAAACTTATAAAGTGTTTTAATAATTTATGTAGCTAATTTAAACTAATATATATTTATATTAAATTAATTAATTAAATAATATTTACGTATATATAATACTTATTTTTCTCTTCTCCAATTCGAGACACCGTACTTAACACCGCGCATTGTCTTACACTTTACAAATATATCTTTGTATTTATATAAGACTCTGAACACATATACCTAAGATGTCTTCATTTTAAAAATACATGAACTCATATTACACACTCAAAGCAGATAAGTTATAATATTCCTCAGCACTCACTTCATTTACACATCTACACTAGAAGTGGACGGAGCTGTCACAATATGTGCGAGAAATGGAGTTAATAAATATAACAATAGATCAATCTTCATAGACGTTTTAAATCGGTACAATTACATTGTGTACAATAAGTACGTACTTATGTGTAAATGTTAATTACCGAAAATTATAAGATTATAATTACAAAATAACTAAATTTTATTTAAAAAGTCAGTTTATTATATTCTTATTGCTTTTCCTTTTCTACTTCTTATTATTATTTTATTTAGTAAGCACACAGTATGCAGTACACACACAGTTAATACAATGTATGAACCTGTACAGCGAGTTAGAGTAGAGCAAACAAACGCGATAACAATGAATAATACATATTAATTACTTGCTGATTAACAAAGAAACAACGTGTAATATAACTTCAGTTCGTACACGAGCTACGACGCGACTCGTCACTTCACGAGCAAGAAACAGAAGCGACTCTCTTAGGAGCTACTTATTTATAGGTCATTGTAGTTTGATTCTGAGCCTAGTTAGATAACACTTGAAATATTGTAATTGTAATATTATTTACATATAGTTAGAATGAAACTGAGCGCTGTCTGTACATTGATCATATATGGGAAAACTGTTATTTAAGAAGCATTTATTAATTTAGTATAACCCAAAACAATATTTTTTTATCTGCCTATCTGTATGTCTGTTCGTTTGTGCACGCTAATGTCGGACACGCTGAATCGAATTAAATGCAGTTTTCTCCATTGTATTTTTATAACATTATTTAAACTTGAATTTTCAATTGAATGTTCAATTGAATATCTTACCAGCGTGTCAATAGTTTATGTGTAGGTACATTTTCTTATACGATACTTTTTTTTTGTTTTACAGGACAGTCAAGACAAACGAGCGGAACGAGCGTCTCACCTGATGGTGAGTGATCAACGTCACCCATGGCCCCGTGTAGCACCAGAGGAGCTACAGGTGCATTGCCGGCTTTAAAGGTGGGATAAACGCGCTTTTTGAAGGTATTTATGTCGTATCAAAGAAACTTCTTGCAAACCGCACAGTAGTAGAACACCACGCATCCAGATGGTGGTGATGGTACTTCAGTCTGTCACGTACTGTGTACTGTACATGTCATTCCATCACTCTATTTCTTTAAAATGTTCGGAACCTCGACAAATTGCCCTATTTTAGAACACATTTATAGAACACAGCTGAACTAATGATGTGACGGTACACACTACTAGAACAACTACCTTGTAAAACATTAAACACACGTTGTGTTGGCGATGTGTGGGTGTGTTTGTGTTCCTCAACCGAAGTGTGTGTCAAGCGCGTGTGTGTATGTGTCGCACAATATCTTTATGTAAACTGTACATATACCAAGTTTCATTCAGTTATGTTTATTTGCATAAACATAACTGTAAATATTTAACTTTAAGTATTAATAGAACGGTAGAATTATAATAAATATATTATGATATTTTTATATACGTTAGTAAAATATTAACGTAAATAAAATAAGAAACTTTGTTTACACAATTTTTTTTCAGCATTGTTCATTTTTTTACTAGTTGTTGTTGTTACTAAATATTTCTACGTGAGCTAAGATTTAGCGTAATGGATACAACAAGGGCCTCCACCATTTAAACTAGGCGACCTATAAAAATACTTCAATGAAATGTTACTTCTGTTGTTGTTGTTGTACTACATATACAAGAAACGGAACGAGCCACTATCACCCTAACTGTAAGGCAAATCAACTCCAACAGTTCTAGACAGTAAACTGTCTTCCAAACCCCATCTACTACTGGCTGCGTCGAAATTCTTATACAACTTATTTATGTTGTCAGCATCTCTGTGGAGAGACTTTTACTAATTTTATACTAGTTAAAGATTATTAAGAAATAATCGTTTAACAAGAGAGATTGCTATTTTGTTTTAATATTTATTATTTTTAAATATTTTAAGTTGATAGTAGAACGCATGGCTTAGCGGTCAGAGCGCTTGGACGGTATCCAAGAGGCGCAGGTTCGAATCCCGCTGCGTTCAAATTTTGATACGTTTTTTCAATAATGGTTTCTAATACTGAGTGTGGAATAACACTTTAAAAAAAGGAAATATTTATACAGACATCTAGACTAGAAGTGGCCGGAGCTGTCACAATATGTGCGTGAAATGACGTTAATAAATATATCAATAGATCAATCTTCATAGACGTTTTATATTGATTAAATAACATTCACATTTAGTACTTACTTGCGTATAAATATTAATATGAATTCTACAAAATTTACCAGCACGTCAATAGTTTGACTTGTATAAATATAAATAAACCTAACAGAATCTTTAAAGGCGGCTTTTCCACATTTTGATCGCTCAAATTAATTCAAAACCTTCAACAAATATCCAGAGCGATCCTTTACAGTAAATGCGAAGACAACAAAATATAATTAAAATATGCCTTCAATGTTATTCTTAAAATATAATTCATATATTAGTATATAATAATGAAACAAAAAGACCATCATGGCGTAGTGTGTAACCACGAGTTGTATTGGGTTCGATTCCCACTCGAAGGATGATTGTATTTAAATGATTTTCATATATTCGGTTCATTGTTAATACAAACCTGCTCTTCCTGTCCAGTCCCCGCCCATACGCGCGTCGACGTTAAATGATATTATTCGAAATAAGAAGCCTATTATATATACTACAATACAAGCAGTTACTACACACGTACGCCCTTATTATCTATCATTAGTAAGTAAGTAATAACACTGGATATGTCATTATGAAAGTAAGAAGAGGTGAAATATATAATGTAGACACATTGCATTTGCAGCGGTTTATATTTCTGATATGTATGTATGAGAAGTATAATAAATTACTTATTAAAATGAATACTCTAGTATAAAGTGATGTACTCGTTGCTATGGCTACGCGTACCTCAAGTGTCAACAAGGCGCCGTGTTTAATGAATTAACATAAGGAGGTATACTTTCAAAATGATTTCAAAACGTTTCATATGATATTATGACACTCGTATCACTTCCAAAGGTGTCGCTACTCTGAGTGTGACATCTGACAACTCGCTCTCATGTAGCTACAATAGATGGCATTGCTCTTCAATTACACGACGTGTGTTTTGTAATTGTGGAATTATAATAAAACACGGCGGCTTCATTGAACACGTACTTTACAATGTGAGTTACAAAATATATTAGAACAAAGACTAAACAATCAATAGTGAAGTAATAGTAATAATGATAATGTTCTAAGTCGCGCTATGAACATTTAGTAAGCAAATGTGTATATATATTAGTACAGTCAATACGACTGTGTGGTCTGCCGCCTTGAGACGAGCCAGTCGCCAAGCTGGTCTGCGTTGCCGCATTCAGACAGAACCCTCGGGCTTGCAACTCGTACTGCAGCGACCACTGAGCTCGCTCGCACACCGACTCCTCGCACGCGTCGCTGACACCTCGTCGGTGACGGAAGCGTTAATTATTTGAACTAGTCATGTATTCACCCTAAAACTAAAATAAATCTTAATGTCTATAATACGGAAGATGGCGTATCATATGGAACTCGACTTGGTAGTAGTAGTACTCGTCAATAGAAGACGAAGCGGAGCTGGCAGCTCTCAAGCAGAGTGCTGTGATGTACGCGACTAGAATACAATACTATATTTACTGAGACGCAAGTGTAAATATTGTTAAATAAATAGTTTAACGTTCACCAACTGAAGCATGTAACAGATTGTTTTGGATAACATTATTCGAGTTCGACTTTAAATGTTTATAATGAATACTCGTATTTGTCTTCATTGTGCTCGCGCCCTTATATTGTACTCATTCATGTCTACCCTCGGTTTGTTTAATAACTTATTTATTACTACCCACTTGCAACGCAAACGAGATGTGGAACCGACAGCAAGTAGTATCTACCTATACACCTATGTACGTGTGGTGAAATGAAATGGTATATTACCTACATATTAACATGTTATTATTAAAATGGAAATTATAAAATTTAATTATTAAAATGTATATTTGTATGAGTATTTGTTTCCTGACTTTACTGCTTTTCATTATAATCATCATACTTGCACAGTTCCTTTAATTCTTAAGTATTTTAGTAGTAAACATTTATGAAACATTTATTTATAACATTATTATAACACCTGTCTATTCTGACCATATATGGTCATTCGTACATCGCGCTATGAACATTTAGTTATCAAGTGAGTATAAATAATAGTAACATCGATCACTTCAAAGGAGTTTGCTGCCTTGAGGTACGCCAGTCGCAAAGCTGATCTGCTTAACGCCGTTCAGATGAAGTCTTCTGGTTTATATACTCCCAAGAGACATCACTCACAGTGCCCGGTCTCTCCGTGGCCACAGTGACTCAGATCACTCTCGATTGATTGCCACGTGCGCGACGACATCTCATCCGCGTCTGACCTCAGGGACGACTTCGGTCGTTCCCTCTTCTCCCCCCAAGGAAGGCCAGCGCTGATGGTTCACGCGTTCCAACAGCGAATCGTGTTGACTCTACTTTTTGCCTTTTGGTTTTAAAAATTAATTAAGTTTAAAGTGTCGAACTTTTATGAATATCAATTAGCACTGCATCATCTGCGTACAACAGAATGTTAACTGTCGAATCACTAACTTTCACTCCTTGGAGACAGCTATCCAATTACAAATTGAACAGCCAAGCTGACATGGCGCAGCCCTATTTGACACCCAATTGAATATTAAACTGAGGCGACATGCCAGCTTCTCTGTAACATATCTTAGACCTGAAAGACGCATATTTCCGAATAAAAGTTCATAAAAAATCTGGAAAAAGATCAAGATTCTATTTTGAAGATAAATTGTTTGAATTTAATGTTTTACCATTCGGGCTAAGCACAGCCCCATATATTTTTATAAAAATAACCAAGCTTGTAGTTAAAGTGTTGCGATCTGTCGGCTTCTTTATAACTGTGTATAATAAAAAGCACCCAGTGTGATGCCCAGGATGTTGAAGAATAATTATCCCAAATTTCACTGTAATCTAAACGGGAGTTTCCGTGTGAAGCTTAAACAAACAGACAGACAGTCAAAATTTTGTTAATCACATTTTTATGTTCAGTATCAATGTAGTAAGACGTCGTGCTACTTTTTTTTACATTACCGATTTACAAAATTGACCCTTACGAGAAAATTACATGTGGATCATGATGTCATATGTGGATGGGTGAAATCACATGTGGACCAAGATGTCATGTGTGGATGGGTGAAATCACATGTGGACCGTGATGGCATATGTGGATGGGTAAAATCACATGTGGACCGTGATGTCATATGTGGATGGGTGAAATCACATATGGACCAAGATGTCATGTGTGGATGGGTGAAATCACATGTGGACCAAGACGTCATGTATGGATGGGTGAAATCACATGTGGACCGTGATGGCATATGTGGATGGGTGAAATCACATGTGGACCGTGATGGCATATGTGGATGGGTAAAATCACATGTGGACCAAGATGACATGTGTGGATGGGTGAAATCACATGTGGACCGTGATGGCATATGTGGATGGGTGAAATCACATGTGGACCGTGATGGCATATGTGGATGGGTGAAATCACATGTGGACCAAGATGTCATGTGTGGACGGGTGAAATCACATGTGGACCGTGATGTCATATGTGGAAGAGTAAAATCTCATGTGGACCATGGTATTATGGGTGAAATATATGAGGACCACAGTGTCATGTGTGGATGTATGAAATCAAACAAATGTGGGAGTAGAAGAAATTTGTTAATTACGTATTTTGACATATATACAAATGTAAGAATATGAAAGTTAAACCTTCATAATTTTACCCTCGGGGTTTTTGCAAGTTCATTTGAAGTCTTAGGTTTTATATGCCTAAGTAGGAACAGGTTTTAAGATACCAGAACGGCCGATTTAAAGAAATATTACAAGGGTGTAATATTTCTAGCGAAATATTACAATTATATTATGGGTAATTCTACTGAAGAAGGACTGCAATTCAAACAAATTAAGTAGTTTGAATTATAGTTTATATTGTTACTACATAAATCTGAAACGGACCAGTAAAACCAACTAAATAAATATTAACAAAATAACATAAATAATAACAACATAAATAAACAACATAGACATTTTTAAATTAAATTTTCTCTTCTAAATTTAATTTTCCTCATATGTCACTATGTCACACAATATAACGGGCGACTAATGTCTTAACCTAGTCATGAGTCCAATTTGGGTTTATGTCTAAGTGTATAGGTGAAAACTTCTTTGTAGATATCGCCTCCCAGAGCTGTGTAGTTTCTAAAGCATTTTTACTTGGGCCATCCGAAAGCACATCGTAACACTTAGAAGTTTTTACTGGAGGATTGGTCTGCAAATGGGCAATAAGAGCGGCGAGCTTGGGTGTTTTCTAAGGGAGTGCCGAGTCACCAGGTCTTTTAGATCTAGTATTCAAGGATGGGATAGAATAAATAGAATTAGCTGCCAAAGAAACTATCGAAAACGTAGGTGCCATAAAATATGAAAAAAAACCTTTATTTCTTACTACTCAAGTACAAAAATACAATACAAAGTGTTGTAAGACACAGTTCATTGTCAGTTCTAAATAATTACCAACTACAAAAGAAATTCACATTGGTTTTGTATTTTATAAATATTACTATTATTGTTATTATTGTTATTTAATTAATTTGTTTAATAATATTTCTATTTGTTTGTTAATTTATTTATTTGCTTTTTCTTTTGTTGTTATTTATATTTTATATTTGTTATGTGTATTGTACAATTATATTATATATTGCAACTGCAAGGACCTCTCCCAACGAAGGCCTCCTCTAGAGATGACCAGTGTCTTCTGTTTCCTGCAACTCGCATCCAGTGGGAACCTGCTATTCTTATAATGTCGTCTGCCCAGCGTGCATACGGCCTACTCTCTTTTTTGGCCAGAGATAGCATATATTTTTTATGTGAGAGCCAATACAAAGAAAATAGTGAACTATCAATTTAATTAAAATGAATATTTTTTATAATACCATTTCGTTACAATTTAGTCTTCCTTTTTGTAATTATAATAAATTATAAGTATTCAAAGTCCGTGTGGAGAGCTGATACAGATAATATAATATATATTCACAGAATGTTCCGGACGTATTCATCACTTTTAATGTTAGAAACGTTCGTTTTATCTTCATTTCCAGAAAAAAATATTTAGTTAATCTTCAATATGCAATATATTTTGATGAATATGCAATATATTTTGATTTGATATGATTTATTATACTTACTATATACGATGCGATTTTTAAAAGGTATAGTAGTAATCATTTTTTTTAATTTGATAAAAGTATAGCAGATATATATTTATAAATACGTGTTTGACGTCACCGACTGACAATCAGAATCAAGTAGCGTTATCAACAACATGGCGCGTCTTCCAAAATGGCGGACCAACATTTTTACATGCATACTAACTAGCGCCCGTTCGCGGCTTCGCCCGCGCGAACTCACAACTATAGTTATTTTGCTCTTTCACGTGCGCGCTTTGTTCACAAGTAATAATTGTATTTACTCTGCCAAGTAAGAAAGTAATTGAATGTGAAAATGTCATTAGAAAACAAAATATTATATAGGACTAAAAGAACGGGGCGGCGTGCCATATGCCGCCGTTTTGTTAGTAATATGCATTAGAGTAAATGAGACAGCATGATAGTATAATGATATAAGAGGGAGAGCAATAGTAGGTGTGTCTGAGTATATGACTGACTTGAGTTGCAAAACTCATCTATATATATAATAAAATAGTAGAAATCTACGCTGTACATGAAATACTAAAGTATATATCTTATATATCAGTAAAAGAAGCCAAAAACCACTCTGTAGTATTTTTGTTTGTTAGTCTGTCTGTGACAGAAGTAAATGAATTCTGGTATGGCAATATCTTATAGTGTGGGAAATATAGGATAGTTTTTATCCTGATATTTAATACACTTTTCGTATAAAAATAAAAATAAAAATAAAAATGGTAATCTGCTTTATTTACTGATAACTGCGGTCTATAGATATGTGCGATTTGTTTCATGATAGTAGGTTACACTTTGAAGCATCATACACGCTAGTGTTATCCTGATACTCAATGGAATTCAAGGGTCCTTTTGGAAAAATAAAACACCAACAATATCTAATTACGGCGATTAATTAGCGAGACACAGCGCTGCATCGGGTGTCGTAAGTGAACCTTTAATAACTACTCACTAAGAAAAAAAATTTAACATAATTTCAACAAAAATAATTATTAAAACCATCGGGCCATCAAAGAAGAAGGGAGTGAGCACACTGGGCAGACGATATTATAAGAATAGCTGGTTCCCACTGGATGCGAGTTGCAGGTAACAGAAGACACGGGTCATCTCTGGAGGGGTTTACCCTCCATTGAGAGGGGCTCTTGCAGTTGCAATACATAATATAATTATAAATTACAAGCAAAAAAAATATTATTTATTATTTTTAAAGTGTTATTCAATATACGAAAACATTTCTAAATAAACTCATATTTAACAAAAAAACGTATAAAATTTTTATTTTCAAAAATATCTCTATAGATATGCTAACAACATAAACAAGTTGTAACAAACGTATAAGAATTTCGACGAAGCTGGTAGTAGAACGCATGGCTCAATGGTCAGAGCGCTTGGACGGTTCGAATCCCGCTGCGTTCAAATTTTAATAAGTTTTTTCAAAACTGCTTTCTAAACTGAATATTATTAAGCAAACAAATAGAAATATTATTAAACAAATTAATTAAATAACAATAATAATAATATTTCTAAAATACAAAACCAATGTGAATTTCTTCTGTAGTTGGTAATTATTAAACACTGTCAATGAACTGTGTCTTACAACACTTTGTATTGTATTTTTGTACTTGAGTTGCACGAAATAAAAGGCTTTTTTATGTTTTATTTATTTTATTTAAATTATTAAAGTAAATATCCCACACTACCAAATGTGAGACTGTCATATGCTTTTGTACAAAGTAACATAAGCGTTGCTATGGTAACGCACATTATATGTACATTATATTCGTCAACGGTGAAAGAAAACACTGGTTGAAATGATACTACTTTAAGTATTGATGTTCATAAAAGTTCGACACTTTTAACTTAAATTAAAATTTAAAACAAAATGCAAAAAGTGGAGTCAACACCAGTCGCTGTTGGGGCATGAACCATCAGCGCTGGCCCTCCTTGAGGGGAGAAGAGGGAACGACCGAAGTCGTCCCTGAAGTCGGACGCGGACGAGACGTCGTCGCGCACGAGGCAATCAATCGGGAGTGATCTGAGTCACTGTGGCCACAGAGAGGCCGGACACTGTGAGTGCGGTCTCCTGGGAGTGTACAAGCCGGAAGGCTTCATCTGAACGGCGCCAAAGTAGACCAGCTTGGCGACTGGCGTACCTCAAGGCGGCAGACTCCATTGATGTGATCGATGTTACTGTCATTTATACTCACTTGATAACTAAATGTTCATAGCGCGATGTAGGAATGACCATGTATGGTCAGAATAGACAGATGTTATAATAATGTTATCTGAGTTTTATTATAAGAGTGACTTTCTTGTGGTAAATGTTTCATAAATATTTACTAATAAAATTACTTCAAAGTTAAAGGAACTGTACAAGTATGATGATTATAATAAAGAGCAATAAAGTCAGGAAATAAATACTCATACAAATATACATTTTAATAATTAAATTTTATAATTTCCATTTTAATAATAACATGTTAATATGTAGGTAATATACCATTTCATTTCACCACACGTACATAGGTATATAGGTAGATACTACTTGCTGTCGGTTCCACATCTCGTTTGCGTTGCAAGTGGGTAGTAATAATATCAGCGTAGTACAAAAATACTAAGTTATTAAACAAACCGAGGGTAGACATGAATGAGTACGATATAAGGACGCGAGCACAATGAAGACAAATGCGAGTATTCATTATAAACATTTAAAGTCGAACTCGAATAATGTTATCCAAAATAAATTGTAATATGCTTCAGTTGGTGAATGTTAAACTATTTATTTAGTAATATTTACACTTGTGTCGCAGTAAATATAGTATTGTATTCTAGTCGCAGTATAAACGAGTGATAGGATATAGTAACAAATAAGTCGAGTTACAAAAGACAACAATGTGCAATAAGTGGGTCAACACGAGGTGCAGGCCGTCCTTGAGCGGGGAACGACCGTCAGTCATTCCATACAACGCTTCCGTCACCGACGAGGTGTCAGCGACGCGTGCGAGGAGTCGGTGTGCGAGCGAGCTCAGTGGTCGCTGCAGTATGAGTTGCAAACCCGAGGGTTCCGTCTGAATGCGCCAACACAGACCAGCTTGATGACTGGCTCGTCTCAAGGCGGCGGACCCCACAGACGTACTGACTGTACTAATATATAAACACATATGCTTACTAAATGTTCATAGCGCGACTTAGAACATTTGCATTAACAGTGTTATTTCAGTATCGTTTCTTTAATCTTTGCTTAATATATTTTATAACTCGCATTGTAAAGTACGTGTTCAATGAAGCCGCCGTGTTTTATTATAATTCAACAATTACAAAACACACGTCGTGTAATTGAAGAGCAATGCCATCTATTGTAGCTACATGAGAGCGAGTTGTCAGATGTCACACTCAGAGTAGCGACACCTTTGGAAGTGATATGATTCTTTCTATAAGTACCAGTGGCGAAGGGGAAATGTTGCTAAAGATAAGCGAGCGTCGAAATAATAAAATAAATACTAAAGCACAAATATACTTAATTAAATAGCATATTGTGAATGAAAGAGAACGTCGGAGTCGTCTCGTGGGACTTAAATAGGAAATAGTCTTTTGTAGGGGTTTTAGTAATTTATTAAGATTTAAAAAGTATTCCGATGTATTACCATTGTACGAACACTTCATCACTGACAGGAACTATTACTTACATGCAATATGTTGAGTAGGTTTTCTCTGCACATTAAGTGTAAGTATTACTAAATAAATAGTTTAACATTCACCAACTGAAGCATATTACAATTTATTTTGGATAACATTATTCGAGTTCGACTTTAAATGTTTATAATGAATACTCGTATTTGTCTTCATTGTGCTCGCGTCCTTATATCGTACTCATTCATGTCTACCCTCGGTTTGTTTAATAACTTAGTATTTTTTCCAAGCTCTGGTAAAGACAAAGTGCGGCGTTGAGTTCTACCACTCAACACGTAATGTCTCGAATTCGGTGGAAAGCGAAGAACATAGTGTCTTGACACTAGGTACTTTCTATCATAAATATATATATATATATATATATATATATATATATATATATACATATATATATATACACATATATATATATATATATATATATATATATATATATATATATATATATATATATATATATATCTTATTATAAGCAAAATATGTTTAAAAATGGATATTTTAAAATTTATATTTTACGGCTATTGCTTTTTATTGTAATCATCATACTATCACAGTTTTTTGAAATCTAAGCAGTTTTATTTAATTTGATAACAAGGATAGTATTTCTGTATGTTATGTTTGACTACTTTGCTGTGCGGAAAAAAGCAGGAAGCTGAAAACACTTTTGAAAAACCGATAAAAATCTCAGCGCAGGATTCGAACCCACGCCTCTTGGAAACCGTCCAAGCGGTCTGACCGCTAAGCCGTACGTTCTACTATCAGCTACGTCGAAAGGAAGCTGAAGCTGCTTTGTTTCTACTCCTCAGCCACCTACAATTGCCGTCTCGCTTACTCGTGCTCATACAAAATCCTGCTATCTCACTTCACTAATACCAAATGGTGACACATAACACGCAGCTCCTGTTCTTTTAGAGCTGTGTAATATTAAGTTCTCCAAATACATTTTCGCATTTAATTACTTTCTAAAATAGCAGTACAAAGAATAAGGATATATTTTTATTTAAAATTGTAACGATAAGTACTATACATAAATATGTATGAAGATATATAATATATATAGTTCAAATAATTTAATAATAACGTTAAATAATATTTTATATAATCTTTTTACGTAGTAATAACACAATTCATAATTTTATATTTATTAAATATAATTTTGGCTCAATTAATTACTGGCAGTCTAGAAGGATGCAATAGATTTTTCATAAAAAGAATAAGGATTGGCGTCAGCGTGGTGAGCGAAACAGGACGCTTGAGAAGTAACGTATTTAATTTAGAATAACAGAAATATAATACATTAGAAGTGAATGTAATAACAATGTTTAATATCGGAAATACATAGAAAGATAATTATTATTGTGTTTGTGGTATAAGTGGTCGGTAAGATTTACATTTCTATAATAAGAAGGATTTGTTGGTAAGTTCTTTTTCTATTATTAATATAAAAGTTACATTAAATGAATATAAAATCATTATTAATAAATTTAAATAATTATACCAAAGATATAAAATGTTTAGAATGTACATTCTAACAGATATATGAAATTTGTAATATAAATATACTAAAGCGTCTGCCGCCATCTTTGAATAGTGTTGTATGAACATATTGTGTTTCCCAATAGGGGTGATAAGATTTTGATAGCTCACACCTGCCATCTTGGTTGTTTAACATTTGACATTTGTGTTGTTTTGTGTTCAGTAATGTTTGCCATTTAATTTTAAACAAGTTCACGTTACCTCAACGTTTGGAAATTGTCCAAATTTTCTATCAAAATTCGAGAAGTATTTCTTTATCTACTCAAAGAGCATTTCGTGCTAAATATGGTTGTCATGGTGCACCGTCTGAGCTCACTATACGTCGCATAATCCAAAAACTGGATATTTTTTGCACTATAGTAGGTCACCAACGCGACAGCGGACAGGCCGTAGTGAAGAAAATATTGCCGCCGTATCAGCCAGTGTCGAAAAAAATCAAAATGTTTCCGTTCCACGACGTGCACAAGAATTGGGCTTATCCAGAATGACAACCTGGCGAATTTTACGTATAGATCTTGGCCTACATCCATACAAGATTGTGTTGGCACAAGAACTCAAGCCAGCAGACCATCGATTACGTCGTGAATTTGCTGATTGGGCGCTTGAAATGATGGAAACGGACACCGAATTTCATAGGAAAATCATCTTTTCAGAGGCTCACTTTTGGCTCAATGGTTATGTGAACAAAAAGAATTGTCGTTACTGGAGTGAGTCAAATCCAAGAGTGGTTCATGAAACACCATTACATCCTGAAAAATTGACTGTTTGGTGCGGATTATGGTACGGTGAAATCATTGGCCGTACGGGCCAATGATTTCACCGTTTTCACAAACGACGAAGGCCGTACTGTTACTGTCAATGGCGACCGTTATCGTGACATGTTGAACGATTTTTTTTCCTGAAGTATATGAAATCGATGCGGACAACATTTATTTTCAACAAGATGGTGCAACATGCCACACTGCGACCGTCACAATGGATTTATTGCGTGATAAGTTCCTATCGAATAAAGCCATTGAGCACGAAATTCGAACATATATTACATGTTTTATTTCAATTTCAAAACATATCGTTTTTATTGGGAAACCCCATATATGTCACACACCAAGGGTGTAAAACAACATAGAAATAGTTGAATCAATGTCCGTCACCGTACAAGTATCGCATGTGCAACGCAAGACAGCATCAGAGAAGATACAAATCGCGCCACTGACATCAGTTATCAGTAAGCTATAAAGCTCACCGAACTCCGACAGTCGCATGTCACAAGCAATATCAACATCCAACGCCATACATACAGAATTGCTTACGCAACGCGAGACAGCAACAGACTCGATACCACCAACCAACATCGCCATAGCGGTTCACCAAAGTCAACTACAGCAGCCTCAGTGGCGCCAAGCAACGTTGGGTTGCGCCACCGACATCAGTTATCAGTAAGCTGTAACACTCACCGAGCCCCGCGTCATGTAGTCGCGTAACGCAAGTACATGACATGTTTAAGAATATTATATAAACATAACCATAAAATGAACACTGACTGACTGTAAACGCGACCGGTTGTGGGTTCGATACCCAATCGGGGGAGTGATTATATGTATTTCAATTATTTCCACTTCCACGCTCCGGTAAAGACAAAGAGTTTAGCCTTGAGTTCTAACACTCAACACGTAATGTCTCGATTTCGGTGGAAAGCGAAGTACGGAGTGTCTTGACACTAGGTACTTTCTGCCTACCCTGCTATGCGGGATAAAAGTGTGAAGCTAAAAAAAATTATAACGTATCTGCTTTCAATATTTAATATGAGTTCATATTATTTTAAAATGGCGACTACTTAAGTTGTACATATATTTATATTCTTATTTGAACAAATTTCATTTGTATAAGATCGTGCCAATATTCGCCATAAAGCCATATATCATATTTATTTTATATGCGGTACGAGTCTTTCATCTCATCATATATGTTAGTACCTTAATGCATAAGGAGGTTGACTCGACCTACTTGTTTCTGACATTCAGGACGGTGTAACCTGAAATGTCTTTAAGCATTAAGTCAGAAATTCTATGAACCTCGGCCCGACGACGCACGACATCGCCGACGTCGACGAGCTCAGCCACCTTATTAAATGCACAACTGCAACTTCTTTTATTACACGAACGTAATCTGTTCATTATTATTACTATTTAATATACTATATATTAAATATTCTATAATTTTATTATAGTCTATTATTATATGTATTGTTATGTGTACTTACGTACACGAACACAATCTGTTCGTTTATTTCATACATTATGAAATAGACAATAATTTTATTACTGTCGATTTATTATATAATGTTGTTATGTGTACATTAAATAGATATATTTGATTCAAATATTGAAACATATTTATATTTAAATATGTACATAAGTACATACCGTTACAATAAGCGTTGCCATGGTAACGCACATTCTATTCGTCAACGGTGAATGAAAACACTAGTTTAAATGATACTAAAACTAATATTTATGAACTGAACTTCAAGTATTAGTATTCATTCAGTTCATATTCATTTTCTACAAGTGTCTCAACAACACTTGTGATAGTCCGGATATAATGTTTTGACATTACATCCGGCTTATATTTAATATTCCGTCATTATGACGATCCGCATTGACATTGTGTTCTAATTCTTGTTTTATTTCTAAATTAATACAGAATTTGACATTCATGTTTCAAAATTGTATTATTCCGAAGGTTGTAAGAATATATTTTCAATGAATTATTTATAAGCGCACATTATTACATACATTTAAATTTTTAAAATTAAAATAACAATATCTGTAAAATTAAAATAACATTTATTGATATATTTTTTCTTGACAACGCTTGCTGTATGCACCTTCAAAGATGACACATTTAGTTTTATGTTTTTAAACTGTATTTTATATTATCATGGTTTAATATATTTTTCGTTGGTAGATCTAAATAAATAAACACAATAAAATTCCAAGCTACAACTGTGAAGGGGCCCCTGCCTGCTCCGAGCCTGCTCCGATATACAAATGTAAAAGACAAAATTCAATCCACAACGGAAAGTTATCAATTTTAATTATTGCAAAATGAAGTGATTAAAATAAACTTTTAAATATATAGAGTGAATGCAAAGTAAAGTAGAGTACCATCACTCTGTACGCGTATTGGAGAGTTACTTTGATGACTTACAAAGTTCAAAGCTCAAGTTCACAGCCGTCTAGTTGCGATATCTATAGTTCCTAAGCACAATGTAAGGCGTGTGTCACAGGGAGGTCTTTGTGATGTTATAAATAATAGTTGTACGTAATTTTAATAAAGGTTTATTTTAACCAAACACAGAAGCTACGGATAGCAATTTAATACAAATTAACTCCGCAATTACTTTGATATTTTGAGAATTTAATTATAAAATGGCGGGTTCAGCTTGAAGATTTTTATCCTTATATATGTCCTTTTTGCAGCACAAATGGCAAGTATTTCTCACTTAAATGTTCTTAATATAACATAAGTGTCAAGGCTACACGACTATATGGCTATACCTAAAGTAATATACTTTATATTACTTTAACTATAGCCATATAGTCAAGTCAATATAAGGCTATACTTAAAGTAATATACTTTAAGAGCTATATTTATATCATAGTGATGTTTTCTATAACGAATTCGCAATGCTTTATGTAAGGCAAACAACAATTAGATCAACTTTAGTAAAACAATATAAATAAATAATAATTTAAATTTTATAAAAATACATAAATAAATAATTAAATGAAAAACTATAATATATTATATATTGGAGAACTCAAAACACAAATTACTTAATATCTTTATCCACACTACTCACGCAAACATGTCAACATATACATACATATTAACATATACACATAAACATACACACTCACACAAATGTATTATGTTTTATTAGGCAAACTTCAAAATATACTATTTATAAATAGCTTATAATTAAATAAAGTGGTTTCATCCCAATGTCTCACCTTTACTGTACGAAGAGAGCAAACAAGCGTGCGAGGAATGCAGTCCTACCGTCATACAGTAACACTAGGACGGAGGGCAGGGGTTCAACACATTGTTAGACTTACCTTGTAATAGGAAACATCTCTGAGATGTACACTACTATTGATAGGTAAAGTAATAGGTTAAGGTTTTGTGTTATCAATTAGAGAATCGACCACCACTAATAAAATGTATGAAAAAGCAATCGAAAGCAAAAAAATCATAGGTATGTTTTTTTATTTGCAAAGTTAAAGGGATCATAGAACTGATCAATTATTTATATTGATAAAAGAAATGAAGATAAACAAATACATTAAAATTATGTGATTTTTAAAACATCAATTATCTATATACTGTCATAATAAAACAATACTTTTATATATTATTTAATAATTATTATTTTTAATGTAGTTTAAAATATAATAAGAATTTTATTATATTTGTCTTCATTTATTATAAAAATCATAGTACAAAAATACTAATAAATAAAAAAGAAGACTGATTGTTTGTTTGATTTTACTTTAAACCATGTTCCTAAGTATATACACCTATTACATACACTTGAAGTATCAGCAAATATGGCTTAAATAACAACTATGTATAACTTCTTTTAACATTTGATTTTACCACATTTTTGATATATTTATTTATATATTTATATTGGCTTGTTTTACTAATTTCAGAATACAAGGACATAAGGAATTTGGACATAAGGAATTTGGACATAAGGTATAATGATAATTATACCTTAATATTATTAATTCCTAAGGAGGTTTACAAAAAAGGGTAAATTGGTGGCTTTAAAAATTTAAGATTTAAAACTGGTATCACGGTTTGTCTGTGTCAGATAAGTCCCAAGTATATATTTTTTTAAAAATAAAATTCTAAGTCTAAATAGTTGACAACAGGTATTTTATAAATTTATAAGATATATTTCGGGAACCATTTTAAAAATATTATATTAATAGTATTAAATATCTTTAATACCATATTTTTGTTATTTTATTTAATTGTCAATGTAAGACTTATGTGTAACGGATACACTACTGGTATAATTAAATTAATTATATATTGAAAGGACGCCGGAGAGATGTAGTGGATGATGACTTCATAAAAATATTCCAATAGAACATGTTAGAAAAAGGAAAAAATATAAATACAATAAATGTTGATCAGATCGTTGTTTCATTTCTGATATATCGTTTGCTAGAATGTGTGTCATAGTTCCCGGCTGTTGCTGTTAAGTTGAAAGCAAATCTTTTAAGCAACAACTGGGAACTATGACATTTGATTTTGCTCATTAAAAACAGCGCCATCTGTTGCAATTAACGCATATATCCAAATAAGTACAACGCAATATGCAAGTAGATAAAATAACTCACAAGAAGTTGTTAAGAGTGATTGATGAAGAAATAATGAAAACATTATTATTTACACAAATACTAAATTATGATTATTTTCCAAACATTGTACGGTTTCGTGGAGAACAACAAATTATGTATTAGTAAGTATATTAATGTATGTGAATATTTATGTTGGTAGAATAGATATTTAAATAGAAATCTTCTTAATAAACACAAAAACAAGAGAAGCAGTTCCACTAGGTATATATACATAGATATCTGCTCACTCCGTACACTCCTTTCCAATTCACTCTGGTATTCCTCTACTAAAGGTAATCTGGAAACATCGCTCTCTCTCTACGATGAGGTCGCCTATTGCACTGTTTTTAATATTATGATCAATCTTGTATTTCTATTGTAATGGTGTGTTTTTTTTAGTGTACAATATATATATTTTTTACTTTACTTTAATCATTCCTATAATTCGTAGAACAAATCTTATTGTTTCTGGCCGTACATTTGTATTTAAAAACATATAGTATTTAAAAAAACGATATTGAGAGAGATTCATATATCAATGTTTTAATATTATTACATTACAGTATGATTATAATGATTCACTCATGTGGGTAAGAAGAAAAAACATGAACGGTAGTAAATAATATATATTTATAATTAATTATTCCTTTATTTAGATTATTCATGTGAACACGTTGTTTTCACAAGTCGACATATTTTACATCTAGTACATGGTCACAGGCAGTCTGTAGACTGTCTGTGACCACGTCCTATTGTAAAGTATTCGCAACGTCAACTCCCTAAAATATATTTTCTAATACCAAAGTATACATAATTAATCCATTTAAAATAGTTTCATTAAAAACTTTTTTAATACGCAATTGCAGTTGTTCACCTGAGACAGAGTTACTGGCACTTCGAACTTTTTTAAATAGTTACCAAACAATGTGAGACGCTCTTTAAAGCTTGTATGTTTTTTTATCAAACTCGTTCCTCTCTCTCTCTCTCTCTCTCTCTCTCTCTCTCTCTCGTGTATCAAACCCTGTAATGTTATACAATTTAGAATTTAAAATGTATATTCATACAATGTGTTTTAAAAAACAATATTATTATAACAATAAATTTACTAAAAGTAAACAGAAATTTCTAAAAATTAAAACAATATTTGATATGAGAAATGAAACGCACAGTACCTGAGTGTAACCTTATTATAATGAAGTACACAAGCGACACTTTCAATGAACACTAAATAATCAATTTACACTTCAACTTTAAATGAGTCACTTTTAAATGATAAATTCAATGAAATAAAAGAACAATCAGAGAAACAAACTAAAGCGCTGTGAACTATAAGTAAGTACTCACAAATAAGCGCGTGTGCTTTAATATTGATATTGTTTTATATAAACTTAGTATTTAGTTACATTTAGAAGCGCTTTTATAATTATTATAATGAATGAAACATAACAACGCTTGTGTTTCACACAAGGAAGGAATAGTGGTTGTGATACAAAGCGACCGATGAAATGTAATGATTGTTATAACCGCCTTTGAACAACTTGTACACCTTAAACACCACCTGAATAAGAGTGCTGGCGGATCATAAGTATTGAAATAGCTAAACACTGCTCGGACTCCATGAAGCACGCCATATTGCACCACGCCTTGTGTAGTGACCTCGGTTGTGTTTGATATTTCAGTTACTTTTCTATGAGATATCCAGAAACTCCTCTAAATACTGATAATACATATCTTTATCACTCTCTCAGTGGACGAGTTTCGTAAAATCAGATAGTTTTAAATATAAAACGGTATTAACTTCAGAGCGGTGTCAACGTTTTAGTACTTTTACATTACAGTATATCACTAAGACAACTCATGTGGGTAAGAAGAAAAGATGGCGGTAGTTTGATATAATTAATTTTTTGTATCAACTGACAGACAAATGCCACCTCAGTCTACCTGTGACCAAGGACTACTGTAAAGTGTTCGAAACGTCTGGTGTCCAAAATGTATTTTCGAATACCAAAATATACGCGATTAATCCGGTTAAAATAGTTTCAAAAGATTTATTTAAATGGTAACTATAAATCCCAAAATACGTACTTTCTATCTATGTGCACCTGTGTACTTTTTTAAGTAAAAACAATATTTTTCGCTACATATTTCGAAGTTAAAATGGGAAAGCACTTTGCAACTAAAAGCTCAGTTAATATTACCAGTTAAAAATGAAAGAAAAGTGCTCATGCAATATTCGTTCATTTTTGGTCAGTAACATGATTTAAGGTTTTTAAAAATGTTTGAAATCGTAACCTGGAAAGTGACGCAAATAGTAAAGTTACCATTAGTAGTTGAAGTTTTTCCCTAATATATGTAAAATTTGATTGACAATAACCTTGGTAATTGCAATGGAAAAGATGACGATAAATAATATTAATATTTGTTATTCCTAAACGAGTTGCCCGAGTCTCGGTTAATAACTATTCTGATCACGACACTGAATCCTATTCACGAGATGACGATGATCACGAGAGACGTGCAAGTGATCGCGGGACGGCCAAGACGCGATACATCGACAGAGACGGATATAAAAGTAATTCATACCTGAGATCATGACACACCTAAATAGATTTATATATAGACGTTAATGCTTACTTTTTACTGACATGAAGAAAGTGGATAATAATTCTTAAAAAAATCTTGCGTAAAACTTGAACGACCCCTAAAAGACGATAATTGAATTACATGTGGACCATAGACTATATGTGGATGAGTGAAATCACATGTGGACCATGTTGTCATATGTAGACCACTATGGCATGTGTGGAAGTGTGAAATCACATGTGGACCACGATGTCCTATGTGGACCAGTAAAATTACATGTGGACCAAGATATCATATGTGGACCATGATGGCATGTGTGGAAGGGTGAAATCATATATGGACCATGATGCCATATGTGGACCAGTAAAATCATATGTGGACCATGTTGTTACATGTTGTCACATGAGAGTGTTGATCACATATGGACCATGGCGTCCTGTGCGAAAAAGTGGAAACACATGCGGACTATGATGTCATATGTGGATGAGTAAAATTACATGTGGACCGTGATACCGTATGTGGGTGAGGGAAATCACATGTGAATGGACATGATGTCATAAGTGGATGTATGACATCACTTGACCAAACAACCTGTCCACGATAAGATGAAATTTGGAGTGGAAGATGTTCGCGGACGTTCGACGGCTTTTACGACAGGGTGAGATTATAAAGGTCTTCGAAGTCTGTGATTTAAGCAAGAACGTCTGTAGGTTAAAGATAGAAATAGCTAGTATAGTGAGTTCACGAGGGCGAAGCCGTGAGCGGGCCTCTAGCTAATTAATAACATTGGAAAGAAATTAAGACATTTTCGTTTTTGTTTTCAACATACACATAGTGTAGATATTTACATCTACCTCATATATAGTGCGTGTAATCCACTTCACATTCGCCTTAACCATTAGCAAGAAAATGTAACATCTGCCTTCCTAGATATTCCTCATCATCACATTGCATAGATCCTGGTCGAGTTCCGAAACAACAATGCCTTACTACTTACATCATCTACCTCAAAACATTTTTTTCTATATTTTTTTTTTGTTATTCCTGGACACCAAAGTCCACATCTCAATCTGATCCTCATCTTGAAGTCTTTTCTGCCCATACAAGTGGGTAATATTACTTCGTTTTCAACTCGTAATATTATTCTTTACTATTCTCCATAGTGCGTTGTAACGGCGACGAGCTACTTGCAACGTTATTCATACTTTACGTAAGTCATAATATTGCTTATCCGTTAACTAACATAGTGCAAAATACATACGACTAGCGAGTGAATCGGTTTCGTAATACAACTTGTAACGTTATAGATCGTGATTTGCAAAAAACGCGACCGCTTCACACAGTGACTACAACGCAATTCCAAAAAAATCTTTATTTGTACTTGACAGTTATCGTTATATTATCTCGGAAATTTCTTTCCCCGCAGCGTGAGTCCTCATTTATTAGCTACCTTATGGCGCTCAAATCAATCATATCGTTATAATTTTTAAATTATTCGGCCAAATTACTTGGTGTAAAAGAGAGTAGATCTTGAGATTAGCGCGTTCAAACAAACAAACAAACAAACAAACAAACATGCTCTTCTGCTTTATATTATTAGTATAGACTTTTAGTTCTAAAATAATACATTATTAGCGAAGGTGTTTTTAGAAACTAAATATTATTCCTTATCCAAATATATAAGTTATTTATCACAGGCACTTGTTTTTGAACAAAATTGCCTTTGATAGTATTTTACTTAAACCAATGTGCAAGGAATTATTATAGTATAGTTCTAGGATAGTAGTAGTATTATAGTATAGTCTTATCAATATCACCAAGCAGGCGAAACCACGAGCGAAATCGAAATCGAAAATATATAAAAAAAATAGAATATAGAACATGGTTGCACAGACTCATTAAGTCAAGGGGCCACTCGGGCAAATCATCAAACTGACGGCGGGCCGGCCGCCGGAAGTAGAGGTAATTAAAGACAATAAACAATTAGTAATCATTTATTAAAATTGAGAAGGAATGATTAAGTTGAAGCGTGGCACTGCATAGTGCTTACAATCTTCTTTATATTTGACTCAAATTCACTTGTAGCAACACGAAAACTGCTTCCAAACTTTCATTTGCAAGGAGGTTTCGATTTATTGTTTTATTATTATTTAGTATTAAAAAAGTTTGTTCACATATACAGGTAGAAATAAATAAGCTGGCACATTTCAGGGCGTTTACGCGCAACTCTTCGTACATATTTCGTATAATTTTACCGCTGCATATCAATGCAAAAATTCCAGCAAGTCTCCTTCGTTGAATTTGTTGCGTAAATTTTGGTCGTTTTGAATGTCAATAATTTCTAACTGCAACTGCAACTGAGTCAACTCTGGCGCATTTGCAACAGAAATCGTTAAAGCATTGCTGAACGTGTCTAACAGAGGTTTCTCTTTTTTAAACTCCGAAAATCTGTCTTGAAAAGATTGAATCAAAATATCTAGTTTTTCTACATAACTGAAATTAATAGCAGTTTTGATGAGTTTTTTATCCATTTTCTTTCCATTCGGAAAATGATTATAATTTCCGAAATTCAAATGTGATCTGAAAAGTGTCAGCTTGCATTAAAAGGATGATACATGAGTGTAAAGCTAGGATATCAGGTGAGTGTTGCCTTGAAGCCGAGTGTTCAAGACATTCAATTGATTTATAGTGTTAACTAAAAAAGCCAAATCACACAACCAATCAGGATTTTTAAGTTCCGGGACATCTCTTTCCCTTTCCGCCAGAAATATTCCAATTTCTTCTATTAAATTTAGAAATCGTTCCAGTGTCAATCCACAAGTTAGCCCCCTTACTTCTGTATAATACAGTAAATCTCCGTATTTGCTGTCGATATTATAAAGGAATTGCTTGAATTGTCTGTGATTTTATGAAATTTAAAGTCGAAACTACCTACAACTTTCATAACATTTTGGTAAAAGAAGCATGCTGCGTATCATAGTGCCTCTTTACACTTTATTCCTTTGCAATCGCAACAGAATTCTTGCAAATTAAACAAACGACTCCGTTATGCGACATACAAAAAAGTATTTCTCAGTCCAAATTTCCTGAATCTGCCGATTTTCATCTTCAACCTTACGTTTTTTACTAGGTCCTGGCGTCTCCATGTTGCGCTCTAATCCTGGCAAGGATTAATATAGCACCTAAAAATAATTACAGTACCTACTTCAATTACCCATCCTTTTTTTATAAATACCAAAGATAATTGATTAAATATTATAGATTAAATAGGAATAAATATCATTCCTCTGAAATTATAAGACTTATACAGATTTTATATCTGTAATGATGACGTAATTATTACAGTTAGAGGGATTTTGACAAAAAATAGTAATGTATTTGTTTTATCTTAATATTTGTCCAACATTAAAACTAAATTCGATTAAAATTGATAAAACAAAGAGGCTGTGCTAAGAAATATTATAACCTATTTGCTTTTAGTGTGTAGGATGAGCTCATGTTTTGCTTAAAATGGCGACACCTAGGATAAGCGCGATTGTTCGCTTTAAAACAGTTTCATTAATAACCAATAACTCGGTCTCAGGTGCAGTTCGTACACCTGAGACCACTGAGAGAGTCACTGGTACTTCGAAACTATTCAAATAGTTACCAAACAACGTAACACGCTCTTTAAAGCTTTTATGTTTTTTTATAAGAAATATAACAAACTGATTACGAAATATAATCAACATAAAGTACCTTGAATACTTTATACTTGTTAGTTTATTGCTTTGTTTCTTTTTATAATTATCATACTTTTACATATTTATTGAATTAAAAAAATATAAAATTTTAAATTGCAACTTTATTTAAATATATTTTAATATTTTATAATAAATTCTTTAAACACTTGAAGTAAAAAATAGATAACATGATTATAAGGGAGATGGCAATACAAGAATCATCACCGACACTTAGAGTCGCCATCAAATGATACTAGATGTCGTTGTTTCTGATTTTATGAAACAAATGCGCTAAATAATATTCATTTTTGGGTACAATATTAAAGTAATATACGGTATAAGTATAAATATAACAATATACGGATCAAAACCGATTTGTACGAATCGCATCGGGTTCCCCCTGATACGTTCGTAACATAGACCTACATAAGGATTTCGAACTGGAATCGATAAAAGAGTTCTGCAACGGCCTAGCCAAGCGCTATTACGAGCGCGCAGACACTCACGTAAATCCCCTCGTCGTACGGGCGTGCGATTCCACCCCGTCCGCGCATCCTAAACTTAGACGCTCGCGTAGCGTCTTATTAGACCCCGACGACCCCATCACGGCAGCAAACGGGAAAATGTTAGGTAGGAAACACTCCACCAACACGACACACAAACACCGCCGTCGTCGGAAACGACGGCGAAGTCCAGTGTATGTCACGGCCCGGTCCAACGGTTAGGGACTGTATATAGACTCTCTTAGAATAGTTCAAAATTCCCCCAGTCGCGACTTCACGCCGCGGCTGGCTTGTTTTTTAGAGTAGGGAAAAATCCCCCGCCCGCTCGCCGACCGCAAGCCGAGGTTCGAGCCCCGCAGGGGTCGCCCTTGCGGTCGTCGGCCTCCTCTCAAACAGCCACGTCAGTGCTTGCTAATACTTCGCAGGGCTAGAGTACCCTCTTCCCTCCCCCTCCCGGTGTCGCTGTAAAGACCATTAAGGTCAACAAAATGTAACTCAAAGACAGAAAAAAAACGATATGCGGGGGCCCGATAGTCTTAACATCAGGACGTTGAAAGCGTTACCGGCCCAGTTCGTGTCCTTATTAGTCATATAATCATCGTTAATTGCCACCTCAATTCTTGTACCTTCCCAGTTCATTGGAAGGAGGCAATAGTCATAGGTATTCCAAAGCCGAGCAATCCGAGAGGAATCATCCCAGCAGCTTCAAAGCCTATCTGCCTGTTGAGCTGCTTAGGTAAAATTTACGAGATGATAATTCTTATCGACTCTCTGAAATGGCAGGGACGAAACATCTGCACTTAAACGAACAATTCGGGTTCCACAAGGGCCACTCCGCCGTCCACCAATTGTATCGCCTAGTAGAGCACATAGCCAGTTTCAGTATTAAAAACCGTGGCCGCAGCTCCACTGTGGCTATTTTTCTCGATATCACGAAAGCGTTCGACAAAGTTTGGCATAGCGGCTTAATTTACAAGCTGCGCAACGACCAACCTTCCAGACCAGTTAATTATCTTACCAATAGATATTTTAGATTCAAAGTGGAAGGTACACTCTCCAGTCCCCGCTTAATTCGCGCCGGAGTCCCCCAGGGTGTCCGTCGCCGAAACGTTATAGTAAGAGATTTTTAATATATTTGTATTACTAAATTCATATATCTCTTAGAACGTACATTCTAAACTTTTAATATTTTTAATTAAAAATGTTTTAATTAAAATTAAAAATGTTTTGAAAAGCTGAGCTGAGCTTTAAAAGCGATATCTCATATGGTTGTGAAAATCGATTTTTACTACTGCCATTCGATTGTCATATAGTCAACATCACATTGACATTACCTAAATTACTCTAGACCGCCAGTGATTTATTCCACTAAAATTATATTTAATAAAAATCAAATTATTAATTATGTTATAACTACCTAAAATATTATATAAAATAATATTTAACGTTATTATTAAATTATTTGTACAAAATATATTACATATTTACATACATATTTATGTATAGTTGAAACACTGTTTGGGAGAATGTTTACGTAATTAGAATAGCTTGATTTTTTTGAAAACTAAATTATTTTCATTTCCTCGCTCAGGTAAGGCAGAGTTTCACCACGAGGAGTACAAAGTGTTTACTATTTTTAAAGTGTTATTCCACATTTAGGATTAGTTTTATTTACTACTACTAAAACTAATCCTAAATGTGGAATATAATTTTAGTGGAATAAATCACTGGCGGTCTAGAGTAATTTAGGTAATGTCAATGTGATGTTGACTATATGACAATCGAATGGCAGTAGTAAAAATCGATTTTCACAACCATATGAGATATCGCTTTTAAAGCTCAGCTCAGCTTTTTATACGTTTTATTTACATTTTTTTTCAAAAATGTGTAAAGTTTTCATAAATGTGTAAAGCATTCTAAAATCCTACTCTATATCGACACACGCGCGGCTACGCCGCTATGAAGTGAGTGAGTATATCAATAAAATAATATGTAGGTAGTTTATAAAATAACTTTGTAAATGGAAATGTCAGAACTCTAAACAATCAATGTAAGTTGCATGCACTGCGTAGTGACCTGATTCACAGATATCGATGTCCCTTTCTCCCCACACCTCATTATTTTTTTTAGACATTGACATTTTTAAATTCGTCATATTTTTAAAATGAGATGTCCATTTTTTATAATTTACGTAGTAATAAGTCAATAATATTTTAATAATTAATACAGAGGTATGAATGGTATCGTTTGAGAACTACGTGTAGATGAAACTTATTTTTAAGTCACTGAAAGTAATAAGTAAGGGCATAGGATAGAATAGGTGGTTGTAAAAATAACTTTTGATAGATAACTGCTACAAATATAATAATGAAATATAAATATAATAATAAAATATATAAGAAAATATAAATAGAATATATAATATATTTAGTTTCGTAAACTCGAAACTCAAAGCTTTCAATTCGCAAAGAGCCCCTTCTCCCTCACCCTGCAGTCGCCCACTTTTATAATATTAGTATAGATAACTCATAAACAAGTTTCACACTCCTCTGTTCGCATATTTTTCGTAAAAAATGGTACAAAAATTTTGCCTTACGTCATATGTAGATAAATAGACGAGAAAGGTAACGTGTAATTATTAGTATTATCGAAGATCGTAGATTTACAAAGGCAAGATCAAGCTTACTTAGGTACTTTGTTTAAGGTATAAATCGATTACTTTAATTACTTTGATTACTAAAAATACTTTTCAATATGTAATGGACGATTGTTCAGGATTCTACAGGTAACAGTGGTACTAGAGGCCGGGCAGACATCGATTGACCTTCAAAAAACAGTATCGATGATACTGAAGGTCATTGGAGTATCCCTTTTAGAATACAGTGTGAATAATAATGAACGAGAAAACACATTTAAGAAACTAAAAAGACGAATTGTTGATTTTAAACAAAAATAATCTATTTGCACTTAATCTTAAGTAGTGTATTTATTTTGGTGATGATAAAATAATTAATGAGCAGGAAATAATTAATTAACTAGGTAATGATGAGTGTTCAATTTGTTTTCAGTCTAGTCTTGACCTTGGTCGTGATATTGATATTGGTTACGTGTCGTGGCTATTATCGGCATATTTCAAGAAATAATCAAGAAATGGTTGGTTGGTTGGTTCTTAGCTTATGGTGTTTCGAGCATGCCAGTAGAACACAAATCACTTCGCCAATGTCACGTTGATAGGAGAACACACGACGGAGGTTGTACGGTAAGAACGTGAATTGAAACACTCCTAAATATTTTATTCCTAAAGAAGTGATCCCGTAAAAAGTCTGCATCTACAACAACACAACACAAAATACATATTTACATAATCTACACAAAAACTGGTTAGTAAAAAAACAATATATAACACATTAAGTACATCTACAATTTAATCAAGTTTTTTTTAATATATTTACAAAGAAATTTACACAGAGGACTAAACACAAACATTAATAAAGAATTTACATTTATAGGACGAGGAACTTTAAGTGGGAGGATTTCATAGAGGGGATAAAGGAGATTAGGACAGCTAAAAATGATATGGGAGGGGGTGCCTTCATCGAGGCCACACTCACACAGAGAATGGTCCCTGACCTTGATCTTAGCCAGATGTACAGGTGTACATGAGTGTCCAAAGCGCAAACGACAGACAGTTGAGATAACCCAACGATCTGCATGTTTTAATCTATAAAACCACGGTCGTTTTGGGATCTTTGCTTGAATGAGTGCATAATTTTTACCTTTTAGTCGATTGGACGACTCCCAATAACGATTCCAAGAACTATCCAGATGAGTTTTTACAAGAGAAAACAGATCCTGGGCCAAAATAGAGAAATGTTCGAGTGTTCCGCACTGAACAGCTGACTTAGCACAGTTATATGCTGTAACATTACCTCCAATCCCAGAATGACCCGGGATCCAAATCAATGAGATATCCAAACCCTTACGATGACATGCGAACAAAGCCTCACGAATCCTTAAAATAATAGAAGATACTAGCTTACCATGAAAAGGTTTTTGTTTGATGGCCAATAAGCAACTTAGAGAGTCTGTAAAGATAGCAGTCCGTGGGAAGTCATGTGAAAGCGTAAGCAGGATAGCTTCCAATAGAGCAACAGCCTCACCTGTAAACTTTGATGATTCGGGGGGGCATTTAAACTGTAAGATAATTTTGAATTTTGGGATCCAGCAAGCCGCACCAACACAGCCTTCTATTGAAAGCTTGGAAGCATCAGTAAAGATGAGAAGATGGTTAAACCAATTTCGCTGAATTAACGTATTAAAATTTGTGTTGGCACCCGTATCATCTTTGGACAAGCCAATATCCGTGATAATGATTGGGGAATGAATTAGGGCCTGATAAGGAGTACAATAAAGTGGATTACATGGAAATCTTTTCAAGGGATGAGGGAGATTGGTAAATCTAAGGAAGCTGTTGAGTAAATATGATACCGATTTATCACGATTACAAAGGTTGGATAAAGTGGATAGTTTAGACAATAGGGGATGGGAAGAGAGCTGTAACAATTTACCTATAAATCGATCTGACAGGAATTGACGCCGGAGAGGAAGAGGAGGATCAACACACTCCACTTGAAGTGCGTTCGTAGGAGTAGACTTCATTGCACCTAAAACTATTCTAAGGCATTTGTATTGTATTCGATTTAATTTATCATTAGCAACCTTATTAAAGGGGTCTAAAACAAATACGCTGTAGTCAATGTGACTACGGACTAAAGAATTGTACAATAGTTTTTGAGTATAGGGATGTGCACCCCACCATACACCAGATACTGCACGTAGAGTATTAATAGCTTTTTCACATTTTTTGCTAAGATATTCAGAATGTGCCATTCCGTTCAGTCGTTTGTCAAGAACCATGCCTAGGAATTTAATATTATCAGAAAAATTAATAATTTCATCGCCAAAATAGATTCGAAAATTTGGAATAACTCTTTTTTTTGTGAATAAAACAGCCTTACATTTCGGTACCGACAATGAAAGACCATGTTCAGAGAGCCATTGTTTTAGATAATGCAAAGCAGTGTTTAAACGAAAATTGATGTCCTCTACTGAATTTGAACTATAATAGAGAACAATGTCATCAGCATACTGGAGAATGTTGCAAAAATTGTTTACAGACAATTCAAGGTCATGCGTATAAATATTATATAGCAGAGGACTAAGAACCGAACCCTGAGGAATACCCTTCCAGACACGTCTGGGAGGAATAGTAAGGAGAGGATGTTTTACAGAAATAGTCCTGCCGGTAAACAGACTGCATATGAAATGAGTCAACCTCGCGGGAATATTCAGATATTGCATTTTCTGCCTGAGTAACGGAAGAAGCACATTATCATATGCGGAGGCTATATCTAGAAAAACACCAACTAAGTACTCTTCCTTGGCAAAGGCTACTCGAATGTCCGTAGTGAAGATGCTAAGACTGTCAATGGTACCCATCCCCCTTCTGAATCCAAACTGAGAGGGAGCTAATATATTTTTGCTTTCCACTATCCATTCCAATCGATTTTTTAAAATCCGTTCAGCAATTTTTGATAAAGTAGACGATAATGCAATGGGTCTATAGGAGCTAGGATCGGAAGGATTTTTACCTAGTTTAAGAATAGGGATGATAACTTGAGATTTCCAGGATTCGGGAATATTGCCTGAATGAAAAATACAATTTATTAATTTTAGAAAATAATCTTTGGATATTTTATTTAATATACTTAAAAAAGAATATGGAATACCATCTTCACCTGGTTTAGTGTCTTTTAAGCCTATAAGAACACTCTCAAGCTCATTGTAAGAGAAAGATGTATCCATTTCCACTAAGGATATAATTGGGGAGAAATTATAAAATGAATCATGGCAAGGAACAAATGGAGGCGCCAATTTGTCAGTAAAATCGTCAAGCCAAAAAGCGGGGTTATTGGAGCTAGGGCTGAAATTAATATTAAGAGATCGGCGAAATCTCTTAACATTATTCCAGACAATAGACGAGGAAGAGCGGGGAGAGAGGGATTCACAGAAATTGATCCATCCAAGTCTTTTCTTCTTCCAAATCAATTTTCTAAACAACGCGTCACTGCGCTGATACTCAATAAAGTTCTCCACCGTCATACATGCTGCATAGGATGACTCAGCAAATGTACGCCGTTTGACTGAATCAGAACATTCCTGATCCCACCATGGATTGAAAGGCATCTGATACTGAGTGAAGTGTTTTTTGGGGATATTATGACTAGCAGATAATAAGATAGCATCAACAAACCGACCATAGCAGACAGTTATATTCTCATTATTAATAGACTCAAGATGAGAACCCAACATGTTATCAACAGAGGATGCATATTCTAACCAATTTGCATTTTTAAGATTGTATTTAGTAAAAGGATAAGGGGAGGGAATAGGTGCCTGATGATTAGCTAAGGACAGAAGAATGGGAAAGTGATCACTACCATAGGAGGAGGAAAGTACAGACCATGATAGTTGAGAGGCAAGGGAAGGAGAAGAAAGGGAAAGGTCTATAGCAGTCTTAGGATTCTGATTAGGATTAACCCTACGAGTCGGTGAGCCATCATTGAGGACGCAAAGACCAGCATCATCAATCATTTCCACCAACGAAGGAGAGAATCCATCACAATAATAACACCCCCACATCGTGTGATGAGTGTTAAAATCTCCCAAGACTAGCACAGGACTAGGGAGAGAAGAAATAATAGAATTTAACTCAAGAAAGATGGAAGAAGATGGATGGGGGATGTAAACAGAAGAAGGACAGTCCCCAACAATTGCTTGATGAGTGAGGCTATCATATCCCTTTTCAAGAGGAGCTTGGGGACGGGGAGAGCGGGTAACAGTTTTGCGATAGGATATTGTGGGAGAAGAAAGAGCTTTCCCCATGACAGCTTTTAGTTTGGAGGGAATTGGAGTGGAAAACATTTCCTTAGTTACATCAGCATAAGAACGCTGAGCAAGCGGTAGTCGGGAGGATGCTTCAATGTAAGAGATATTCTCTTGAGTCATTAAAATTTTAATAGCCTGTTGTCTTGCAAACTCAGGACAGCCCTTGTCTGTGGCAAAGTGTTTAGAAGTACAGTAGAGGCAAGTAGAAAACTCTTCAATTATCTTGCATGAGTCACCAATGTGCGATTGCGAGCATTTGTAACATCTGGAACTAGACCGACACTGTGCTTTGACATGACCAAATCGACAACAATTTAGGCATTGGATGGTTGGAAAGTAGTATGATTCTACACGAAGGGAGGAGCAATAAGAAAAGACTCTCTCAGGCAACAGTTGTCCTCGGAATGTTACTACAACTGACTGAGTCGGGATCCATGTAGTAACACCCTCACTCACATTTTTTCTGTTTAATCTTCGCGCTTTCACTACTTCACCACATCCAGATGGGTATTTTAATGATTGAACAAATTCTTCCATTCCCCAATCAACAGGAACTCCTCTTACAATACCCATTCTTGTTATATTAAAAGTTGGTATAATACAAACATACTTACATAGACTTAGAACTGGATTAATCAAAAAATTATTTGCAGCTTCTGCAGACGCAAATTGGACGCTAATTTTATTGCGGCCAACATTTTTTACACCATCATTAACTATGTCTGTAATTTTATTTGTATGGAGGAACTGACCAAATTTAATAGCTTTCATAGAGGTCCCTGAAGCAGGATCAGGAGTATCCCTTGACACATATACTATAAAAGGGCCTTTGTCGGAATTAATATAACATTTTGCACCATCAGACAAGGAGGGATGAACATACACATTTTGGATAGACGGAGTAGCAGAGGAAGGATTCACAATAGTTTTTTTGTTAGCAGGGACAATATTAAAAGAGGATGAATCATCCCCTTGGCGTTTTCTGGAAATTTGATTTAGGGAAGGATCATCACCGGGATCCGGAGGATCCGGCGGGCGATCGTTATCCATATATATAACCTTAAAACACTAACTAACTTACCTAATATGACGATATAAAACTAACATTAACTAAAAACCCAACACCGTGTTAAAAGAGATCAATTCGAAGAACTTAAACTTCAGAGATTATTAATTAAAATATGAAACCTCACTAATACGTGTGTCAACCAATACAAACGTCAAGCGAGTCCTAGTTAAGAAATGGCAAACTAATTCTAGTCATGACATGAAAACGTCATAATTGAAAATGTCACCCATGATCGGTTATATCGTTAATAAGTTTTGCTTTGTGATATGGCAAATGATTGCTAATGGATTTTTATAATGAAAACAATTGACTGACGCTTCTCACTCCCTCACGATCTCTTTTTGTATAAAGGCTACGATGGAGGTAATTTAAATATTTCATCTACTTGTAAGATCTTTGATTTTCGTGATTTTTATAGATTTTAAATGAAACTATTTTAACCGGATTAATCGCGTATATTTTGGTATTCGAAAATACATTTTGGACACCTGACGTATCGAACACGTGACGTGTTCCAAAACGGTGATAAACAGGCACGAGATCATTCCGATGTTTTGATTTATTCCTTATCTTGTTTACTCGTGCGAGACTCGATGACTAATACGGTGAGTATATTTTCATTTCTTCAGGTAAATGCAGCAAACCACAATGTATATAACGATGAGATGTGACAGGACAAGCAGGATTCCAGGATACACTTTACAGCATAAATACAGATTCAGAGAGAATGAGAATTTGTCATATTTTTTAACTTAGAGAACAATATTTTAAACGCCCTTCACCTCTTAGCAGTTTTTTTTAATAATATGAATTATATGAGATCCGGAACGAGTCTATTAATATTGTAAAATAATAAAATTATAGGTAATATTTTTTGGTCAGGTCAGGTATTAAAATAAATCTATTAAATCAATTTAGTCCTTCTATAATATAATATTAGGGAATCAAAAATGAAAGGGAGCTGAACCTATCTTTATTAATATTGCTGAATTTATAATAATTGATAAATAAATATCAAATAAGAATATTTTTATTTAAAATAAATTCAATAAAATAGAAAATAAAAAAATAATTGAAGAATTACATTGGATGAGGAAATATTTTAATGAGACTTCAGAATTAAGATGATTATTGGGGGATGAAACAAGGGGAATAAATCTTAATAAATTAATTTCTAATCCAATTCAACATCCTAATCAGGAATTAGAAGAAATAGGAATTATAGTTCTAAACTATAAAATAAATAAAAAAATATTTTGTTAGATTTATTAATAACTGAAATTAAAAATAAGAAAAATGTAATAATGAAATTTAAATTCATTATTACATATTATATTTTAGTTCAAGATGCACAATATTTTTTGAAATTATTAGATATAGTTTAATTCTATAAAATTGTATTATACATGTAAAAATTACATTATTTATTCTATCAGAATAATCCTTTTATCAGGCACTTTATTTGTTAAAAAAAGGGATTTCCTTTATTTTTATTTTTAAAAAAATATTTTTTTATATAAAATATATTAAGAATGGTATATTAAAAATTTTATGTTAATTTTATCTACAAATTTTAGGGTATATATTAAATTATAAGTATATTAATTGAATTATTTTTATTTAATTAATATTATTTTTTATAATATTTTTCTATTAAATTGATTATTATAAATTTTTAATATGAATATTATGAAAAAAATAAAGGAAAATAACAAAATTTTATTAATTTATATTAAATAATTAATTTGGAGTAATTTAATGAATATTAAAAATGTTATATAAAAAATCTATATAGGAAGGGTTTATAATTGACAAAATTTTATATTTTAAGAAATTTATTTTTTATTTATTTTACATATAAATTTTAGTAGATAATTTTAATTATTTTAACAATAAAAATTAAGTATTTGTAGTAATTAATATTAAAAATTTAAGAAATTAAGATTTAGTAATATTAAAATTAATAACTAATTTTGTGTCAGCAGTTGCGGTTAAGCAAAAGTTGAATTAAATTAATTCAGTTTATAATAAATAATATATTTTAAATTTAATAATAAATTATTAAGTGAAATTCTAATTTAATAAAAATTTATAATAAAATTATGATTTAATAAATTTTAAGATGCACTAGGATTAGATACACTATTATAAAAAAAATTAAATATAATATACTAAGATAGTAAATAAAATATATTGAACTTAAATAAAATGGCGGTATTTTAGTTCATCTAAAGAAATCTGGCTAGTAATTGATAATCCACGAATAAATTTATTTAATTAATAATTTTGTATATCATTGTTAAAAAAATATTTGTAAATAAAAATAATATTTTAAAATTTTAAGTAAATATTAAACCAGATCAAGATGCAGATTATAATTTAATTTAAGATGGATTACAATAAATTTATTAAAACCGAAATAAAATTTGTAAAATATAATTGAAGGTGGATTTAAATGTAATTTTAATTAATTTATTAAAATGATAAACAATTAAAATATGTACATATTGCCCGTCACTTTCATTTAAAAATTGAAATAAGTCGTAACAAAGTAGAGGTGTTTTTAGAATGAAGAAATTAGAACTTGAATATGTATTCAGTAGGGGAAAAATTAATAAAATTATATAGGTAATAAAAAAAATTAATATGGGAGGGTATTAAAGTATTTTTTTTAATACAAATTGTATAAGAATTTCGAAATAAAATGAAACAAAAATTAATAAAAAAGTAAATTTAATTTATAATATCTTTTGTATCAGAGTTTATTAAAAAATATTTAAAATATAATAAAATCTCGAATTTAAAAGAGTTCATTAATTAAAAAAGTTAATGTAGAATAATTATTTTAAATAATTAATTAGAAATGAAATGTTAATCGTTTTTAAATATATCTAGTTTTTTAGAAAAAAAATAATTTATTATTTAAAATATTTAATAATTTATTGTATAAAATATTAAATTTGAAAATTAAATATATTAAGGGATAAACTTTAATTTAAAGATTTATAATAAATAAAAGTATTTTTAAAATTTATATTGTTTAAAAATTAAAATTTGTTATAAAAAATTTTATAGAGTATAAAATTTAAATTAATATTTAATTTAAAAAAAAATAATTTAGTATATGTGAGTGAAACTTTGTAAGCCTAATTTGATACACTTCCCAATGTCCGATAGAGCTTGATTTTTCGAATATCAATATAAAAAGGTAGTTTTTTATATTTATATTCTTATTTATTTCATCAATGTTATCAAATTTAAGAACCTTTCCTGCTTAAATCCGATGGACGCCCGTGCATCAAATATTCACTATTAAATTAATTGATGCATGAATTAAATAAGCAACTTTCAATTTCTTATATTTAATTATTAAGAAATCACAAGTGTCAAGAGGCCGATCGTGGCGCAGTGGGACAGCGTCTGACTGCAAACACGATCGGTTGTGGATTCTATCGCCATTCGAGGGGGTGATTATGTTTAAAATTATTTTCACTTCCTCGCTCTGATAAGATAAAGTGCAGCGTTGAGTTCCACCACTCGACACCAAATGTCTCGAATTCCGTGGAAGGCGAAGTATGGAGTGTCTTACCACTAGATACTTTTTGTCAAGTACAAATAATCAAATAACTATAAAAAAAATAAAATCATTCAATTAACGTAATATAAAAATTAATTTTCGATAAAATAAAATAGTTCTCAAGAGATTATTTTCACACTTAAATGTATATTCAGTTCCGGACACAAGGTACTTTTTGAATTTTTTTTCTTTCTGTGAGGTGATGATTTTTTAATCTTTTTCATATTCAATTGATTTCAAAATAATCCCTTATTACAGTATCCCAGTACTAGAAATGTAGTGATTTCCTCTTAAGACAGCCTTTGAAAACTTTTGATGTGTGACTGTAAGATGACCACCAAACAGAGCTCAGCCGTGCCCTCGCGTTCCTGTGGTAAGATTTTGTTTTCTAGAACAAAAAAATACTTTATTTAGCAAATAACATATCTTAAACAAATATGATATAAAACATTAATTTATAATCATAAAAAAAAACTAAAATGGTCTAGTAAAACAAATATCATTTTCGAGCAAAAGTCAATCCCATCAAAATCGGTCTAGCCATTTTGAAGACTATCCAAAACAGACAGAAAAAAATAAAAATTATTTTTTGTTACAAGTACCGTTTACTGGCACTTGCATTGAGAGTTGAATTCATAAGAATAATGTAAAACTTACTTGCAACATACCTCATGACTGCAGACACGCTTGGGCTAAAACTTGGACTGCCTATTTAAAGTTATTGACGTGAGAAATCGTTAATTTACTAAGTATTGTTACTTCATCTGTACCCGAGGCTTCATTTAATAAAACTCTTAAATATTCCTTGTTGATATTTTTTTGTTTTTCAATAAATGAGGTAAATCGAACAAGGGAAGCATTATTACACCGACAACCTGAAATGCATTTCAATTATATTCGTCCTGTTCTCTTAATTGTTTTAGTTTTGTATCCTTTTGCAATTATTCACAATATTATATAAGAAAGGTGAAATAGCAAGATTAAGGGGAGTGGGTTTTTCTTAAGTAAAAAAATATTAAAAGTGCTATACAAAAATAATCAAACTCAATATTAATATACCAGGATACAAAAAACCTAAGAATTACTACAGGAATTGATAGGGAAGGCTTTTATTGTACTATCTTTAAGTTTATTTATAAAAAAAATATCGCAATAACTGTCTCATAGTCATAGGCATTTTCAATGCGCAGGTGAGCTGCAGAGAACGCGGAGAAGAACGGATTATGGGCAAATTAGGATATGGGAAGACGAGTGCCGATGGACGTACTACTAATTGACTCAAGTAATTGAACTGTTACTGCAAATATAAGTACGCCAAAACTAAGTGGTCTTGGCTGTCACCTGATGTAAAATATAAAAATGAGTTTTTAAGCTCCATGCTTTATCCCTTGCAGGGTAGACAGAAATATCTTGATAGGGTCCAACAGGTAAACTAAAGTTGAATAAACCTGTTACTATATGATGTGCATTGTAAGCTCAAGGTTACTTGGTATACATACTATATTGAACTATTTGGAAATTCTTACGGCCTAATGACATATAGTGATATCCACTACATACTGATTACTGAACTAACATATTGACTGGCAAAATATTATATAACTGAAATTATAAATTAAAATTAGTTATGTATATGTTATAAGTATTGATAAAAGTAAGTAAGTGAAAGTAAACACTAATCAGCTTCATGCTTCATCCCGCACAGCAGGGTAGTCAGAGACAACCTAGTGTCAAGACACTCCGTCGATTGTGTTCCGTCCGAAACCGAGACATTGTGTGTTAAGTGGCGCAGTCAACATCGCGCTTTATCATACCAAAACACAGAAATGAAAATAAATTTTAAATACTATCATTTCTCCGAATGGAAACCGAACTCACAACCAACCGTGTTTACACGCAGATGCTGTTCCACTGCGATTACGACGCGATACGATTGCTTTAAATAATTAATAAAAAATTTGAAAAACGTTAACGCATTCACTACGCACATAAATATATATTTACATGATTTTAATGGTGTTCCTCTAAATTATTTTCTTCGTAACATTTAATTCTACTAGTTAACTAATGAATGAAATGAATGAATGAAATTATTTTCATTGCCTTCCCGTTTTTTATCATTTATAATATTGCAAAAACTGTAAAAAATATAATATAGTTAGCTTATGCACAGCAAACTTCAGTATACATTTTATAAAGATATCTTTAATGTTATTTAATATGTTATAACTACAAGCTCTTAATCGTTAGTGATTGATTATACTTGTCAGATGATTATTTTATTGATTCTAAATGAATATTTTTTTAGTATACCAGATGTTGTGTTGTGTGCCAGTTTTTGGATATATGCTCCCGTTAGAATTTAGTGAACAAATTACTTTAAAATTATGTTAAAACACAACAGTAAAAAGAAACTCGCTTATAATATTGTATCATTTTCAGAAGTCAGTGAAATATTAATATTTAAAATCAATTATTTGATTGTTATCAAATAAGTGCACATATTTCTTATATTATCATTAGTATGTGGGATCAGAAATATTTCGTTTTGACGGAATTCGATTTCTTATTTTTCTACAGGAATTACAACATCCGGATGAAATTATCCACTATGACGCTCCAAGCTTTATCCTTTGGTTATCAATGAATCATTAAAAATAAAGTTGTGAATTTTAGTTTTATATATATATATATATATATATATATATATATATATATATATATAAGCAAGTATAATACATACATACCATCATCAAGTGGTAAATAAAAAATGTTTTAATTACAGATTTATTTTCAAAAGCGGAGAAGGTAATTCGAATTGGGCTCAAAATTGAAGAAGAATGCACTACCACTAATAAAAAATCTATTAAAAAGCAATCAATAGCAAAAAATAATAATATAGATATTTTTCAAATTATTTACAATTTTAGTCACCCTACTTATTCTTACCAATATCCTCCATATAATCCTCCCATAAAGCTATAGTTAAAGGGATGCCATGGAAAAGATCAATTATTTATATTGATAAAAGAAATAAAATAAAACAAATACATTAAAATTATGTAATTTTTAAATAATAAAAAAATATATATTACAGTTAGTAATTTTTATTGTAGTTTAAAATATAATAAGAATTTTATTATATTTGTCTACATTTATTATAAAAATCATAGAAAAAAAATACTAATAAATTAAAAAAAATAGACTGATTGATTGTTACATGATTTTACTTTAAACCATGTACAGTGTTTCCCAATAGGGATGATAGCCATCTAGGTTATTTAACATTCAACATTTGTTTTGTTTTATGTTTAATAATGTTTGCCATTTAATCATAAACAAGTTCACGTTACCTCAAAGTTTGCAAATTGTCCAAATTTTCTATCAAAATTTGAGAAATATTGTCTCTACTCAAAGAGCATTTCGTGCTAAATATGGTCGTCATGTTGCACCGTCTGAGCTCGCTATACGTCGCATAATCCAAAAACTGGAAAGTGAATATTCTTTGCACGATAGTAGACCACCAACACGACTACGGACAGGCCATAGTGAAGAAAATATTGCCGCCGTATCAGCCAGTGTCGAAGAAAACCAAAATGTTTCCGTTCCACGGCGTGCACAAGAATTGGGCTTATCCAGAATGACAACCTGGCGAATTTCACGTATGGATCTTGGCCTACATCCATACAAGATTGTGTTGGCACAAGAACTCAAGCCAGCAGACCATCGATTACGTCGTGAATTTGCTGATTGGGCGCTTGAAATGATGGAAACGGACACCAAATTTCATAGGAAAATCATCTCTTCAGGTTAGGCTCACTTTTGGCTCAATGGTTATGTGAACAAACAGAATTGTAGTTACTGGAGTGAGTCAAATCCAAGAGTGGTTCATGCAACACCATTACATTCTGAAAAATTGACTGTTTGGTGCGGATTATGGTACAGTGGAATCGTGGACGAAGGCCGTTCTGTTACTGTCAATGGCGACCGTTATCGTGACATTTTGAACGATTATTTTTCCTGAAGTGTATGAAATCGATGCGGACGACATTTATTTTCAACAAGATGGTGCAACATGCGACACTGCGACCGTCATAATGGATTTATTGCGTGATAAGTTTGGTGTGTCGGTTATTTCTCGCAACGGTCCCCACAATTGGCCACCAATATCATGCGATTTAACACTCTTGGACTATTTTTTGTATGTTAAATCTCAAGTGTATGCCAATAAACCAGCTACGATTCAAGACGTTGAACGCAACATTCGAGCGACTATAGGGGCCATACCAGCCGAAATGCTGCACCGAGTCATCGAAAATTGGACCGTATTCACCAGTGCAAAAAAATGTCGTGGCGGTTATTTGAACGATATTTTCTTTAATCATAAATAACATAAAATTTCCTATCAAATAAAGCCATTGAGCACGAAATTCGAACATATATTACATGTTTTTTTTTTTAATTTCAAAACATATCGGTCTTATTGGGAAACCCCGTATTTAAAGGAGGTATTTCTTGCTTTCCATTAGAGTTTTCAAATTCAAATTCAAAAAGGTTTATTACTCGATTTCCCTTTTAAGAATATAAATGACCAAACACGCAAAAACGACACATTATAAGAGAAGTGTAACAACAATATGAATGTATACATTTTTGAAAAAAGCTTGGCAGAGCGCTTGGACGGTATCCAAGAGGCGCGGGTTCGAATCCCGCTGCATTCAAATTTTTATATGTTTTTCCAAAAATGTTTTCTAATTCTAAGTGTGGAATAACTCTTTAAAAATAGTAAATATTAAAATAAAATAGCAATCTCTCTTGTTAAACGATTATTTCTTAATAATCTTTAAATGGTAGAAATTTGTAAAAATCTCTCTACAGAGATGCTAAACAACATAAATAAGTTGTAACAAAACGTATAAGAACTTCGATGCAGCTGGTAGTAGAACGCATGGCTTAGCGGTCAGAGCGCTTGGACGGTATCCAAGAGGCGCGGGTTCGAATACCACTGCGTTCAAATTTTTATACGTTTTTTCAAAAATGTTTTCTAATCCTAAGTGTGGAATAACACTTTAAAAATAGTAAATATGTTTAAATCTGCTCTTTCTTTAATATTGTGTCCCTTATTAACTAATGATGATTCTTAAGGGAGTATTTCGTTTGCGTCCACCTAGACCTAAGTACCATGTTACTTGGGACACAAGTCTTGCTTTAGAAAATTTAAAGCTCGTGGTATCCTATAGAAGATTTTGTTTTAGATAGACTTACAATTTAAACAAATAGTAATCTTGCACTGTCTACAGCCCATAGGGCTTAGACGATTTCAAGAATCAAGATAGGCAATATAAACATTTACCACATCGAGTCGTAATTAATATTCCCAATATCATAAAACCTTCCAACCCAGGTTCTCAGCAGCATTTAATGAAAAACTATCGGCTCGCCAAGCCTCCGACGTTTGTTATTTAGAACGGACTTCTTCCTTAAGAACATCGAACAATATATTAATTCGAATTATGAAACCGCGTAAAGCAACAGGGATGCAAGCACCCAAAGCGGAGTAGACATGACTGTATTCGGGGCTCATAGTACGCGACACACAGCTTCGTCTAGCGCCTACAGGCTTGGGGTTAGCATAGTTACTATTCGTACAGTAAAAGGTTTGAGTAAAAATTCCGCAGCTTGGGCAAAATTTTATTACAGAATTATTAATGATTCTGATGATGACATTGCATTAACGAAATCAAGCCTAACTAATCAATCAGAATACAATTATGATTACATTGTTTAGATATCATTATTATTTGTAATTATTTTCTGTACTAATTATTATAAGATAATACTTCTACAGGTAATTTAATTAACCAGTTAACAGCTCTTTATATACAAAAAGGAAGGTAATTATTATGAAGCTGTCGGTCCAATTGTCGAAGTTTGATTTAATTAATATTTTTTAATTCATATTTATATGTGTTCTTCTTGATGATTTCCGCATCGACTCTCAAAGTCTACATGTGCACAACTATGATCTACTTGGTGTAGATCTCGAGGATGACGCGCTTATACGAGCGCCAAATCCGAAGAGATAAGTATATACTCGACTCCAAGTCTTCTTAATAACTTACAGGGAAATGCTAAATTCACAGTTGTCACAGTTACTCGCATGTGTGTATTATAATAATACATAATAACATCCTAAGTTGCGTATGAGAAGAGGAAAGTAATAGAGAAAACAGGGAGAAATGTAGGGAAAGCCATACCAGGGGCTCCAAGTATTAAAGGTACTCATCAATTTCCAAATCCTCCAATTATAATGGGTATTACTATAAAAAAATATAATAAATGCATGAGCTGTGACAATAGTATTATAAATTTGATCATCTCCAATTAAAGATCCTGGATTACCTAATTCTATTCGAATTAAAATAATTAGAGATGTACCTACTATTCCTGCTCACATTCCAAAAATAAAATATAAAGTTTATGATTTTTACAAAAAAGTCATTTTTGCAAATAAAATATGGCTGAAGTTAAAAGAATTTTCTCTTTTATTAAGTTTATATTCAAAAATGATTTAAAATTGCAAATTTTAGGATATAATTGTTAAAATTATTATAACTTAAAAATATGGCTTAAAGAATTTCTTTTTAAATAGTTTTGAATATTACTAGTTTATGTTAACTTAAAACCTAATTTTTAAAAAAATAACGTTCTAATAATTATGCCTGTTAATGGAATTATATTAAAAAAATAAAATGCAAAAAATAAATTATTTTTAATAAAAAATTTATATCATTTTATTTTAAAAGAAAAAGATATAAATGATGAATAAATAATTCGGATATAAATAAATAATATAATTAAACTAGTTATGATAAAAAAAATAACAATAAAAAATATTTGAAAATTAAATAATTAATAATGAATCATTAAGGGAAAAATCCTAAGAAGGGGGACCTCCTAAAGATAAAAAAATAATTATAATTGAAAATTTAATTAAAAAATTAAAATTATAATTAAATAATTGATTAATAAAGAAAATATTAGTAATATAAAATAACGAAAACTTCTCATAAATAAAAATATTGAATAAAATAAAAAGTATAATATTCATAAATGTTCTCTAATTATTAAAGCTGAAATTAATCAACCGATATTATTAATAGAGGAGAAAGCTATTCATTTTCGTAAAGAAGATTCATTAAATCTCCCAATAACTGCAATTATAACATTTAAAATTATAATAAAAATTAAAAAAATTAAATTTATATTATAAGATAATAAAATTATAGGTGAAGTTTTTTGTCAAGTTATTAAAATAAATGTATTAAATGAATTTAGTCCTTCTATAATATAATATTAGGGAATCAAAAATGAAAGGGAGCTGGACCTCTCTTTATTAATATTGCTGAATTTATAATAATTGATAAAAAAATATCAAATAAGAATATTTTTATTAAAAATAAATTCAATAAAATAGAAAAAAAGAAAATTATTGAAAAATTAGATGGAATGAGGAATAATATTTTAATGAGACTTCAGAATTGAGAAGATTATTGGGGGATGAAACAAGGGGAATCTTAATAAAATAATAATATATAATATAAAAAAATATTTTATTAGAATTATTAATAAATAAAATTAAAATAAGAAAAATGTAAGAATAAAATTTAAATTCATTATTACAAATCATATTTTAGTGTAAGATGCACAGTAATTTTTTAAATTATTACGATACAGTTTAATTCTATAAAATATAAAAAAGGTAAAATATTACATTATTTATCCTATCAGAATAATCCTTTCATCAGGCACTTTATTTAAAAAAAAAGAGATTTCCTATATATTTGGGTATGAACCCAAAAGCTTAAAAATTTTAGCTTAAAATTTTATTTTTTTAAGAAATATTTTGGTTATATAAAAGATAATAAGAATGGTTTATTAAAAATTATATTAATTTTATCTACAAATTTTAGGGTCTATATTAAATTATAAGTATATTAATTGAATTATTTTTATTTAATTAATATTATTTTATTAATATTTTTCTATTTAATTGATTATTATAGGATTATATTGATATAATTTCTTAATATAAATATTATGAAAAAAAATAGAGAAAATAATAAAAATTTAAAGTATGTATCGTTTCATACGCAGAGCTTAGCTTCGAATATGTAAAAATTACCTAATAATCATTAGGTAAATTCACGGTGAAACTTTGATGTTACTGAAATTGCTTATGATGATTTGTATGAAAAGGTACGTCTTTTAGTTATTTGTAATTATTTATTTGACCTTCTAACAATATAAAGTAACATTTTATAATATCCGACAACTTGTGCATAGTTCCGGCTTATGTATATATGAACACTCATTCAGTTCAAATAAATGTTACTTTTATTTGTATATTGATTATTTAGAACAGACGCCTGTTACAACACAGACGTGCTCTGTATCGCCACTAAACACGACGAGATGTGCAGAGAAAACCTACTCAATATATTGCATGTAAGTAATAGTTCCTGTCAGTGATGAAGTGTCCGTACAATAGTAATACATCGGAATACTTTTTAAATCTTAATGAATTATTAAAACCCCTACAAAAGACTATTTCCTATTTAAGTCCCACGAGACGACTCCAACGTTCTCTTTCATTCACAATATGCTATTTAATTAAGTATATTTGTGCTTTAGCATTTATTTTATTATTTCGACGCTCGCTTACCTTTATAAACATTCCCCCTTCGCCACTGGTACTTATAGAAAGAATCTTATCACTTTCAAAGGTGTCGCTACTCTGAGTGTGACATCTGACAACTCGCTCTCATGTAGCTACAATAGATGGCATTGCTCTTCAATTACACGACGTGTGTTTTGTAATTGTGGAATTATAATAAAACACGGCGGCTTCATTGAACACGTACTTTACAATGTGAGTTATAAAATATATTAAAACAAAGACTAAAGAAACGATAGTGAAATAATACTGTTAATATTCATGTTCTAAGTCGCGCTATGAATATTTAGTAAGCATATGTGTTTATATATTAGTACAGTCAATACGTCTGTGGGGTCCGCCGCCTTGAGACGAGGCAGTCGCCAAGCTGGTCTGCGTTGGCGCATTCAGACGGAACCCTCGGGTTTGCAACTCATACTGCAGCGACCACTGAGCTCGCTCCCACACCGATTCCTCGCACGCATCGCTGACACCTCGTCGGTGACGGAAGCGTTGTATGGAATGACTGACGGTCGTTCCCCGCTCAAGGACGGCCTGCACCTCGTGCTACTGCGCTACGGCCAGTAACGTATTGACTCCACTTTTTGTACATTGTTGTTTTTTGTTACTCGACTTATTCATTACTATATCCTATCACTCGTCCGTAATGTAGGCGTCGACAGTTTAATAAATCGGAAATGCATACTTTTCAAGGCAATCATTTTAAAGTTTAAGTTTTGTTCATATTTCTTTTTCTTAATTATTCTTTTTATCTGGGTATATTTAAGTTGTTTGATTATTTGATTTGGCTGGTAGTTCTTCGTATAACTGAGGAACCTCTTCAGGTATTTGTAAGGATTACTTAGAGAGCTATAGGCCTGTAGTCTTTACGAGTAATTCAATACGTCTCATACTTTATTTATAGGTACTTATGAGAGATTGAATGAAACAAGAAATATCTATGACGTAGATACCTACTCTAAAAGAGCAACAGTGACGTCAGAGGGTAATACTTTCAGCCTCGACTCGGAGACTGTGTAAGTCGTGAAGACTTACTCGGAAACGCTAAGTTCACAGTCGTCGATTTCCGACATCTATTGTTGCTAAAGCACAATATAAGGCCTGTGTCACAGAGAGACCTTTCCAATGTTTTTAATAACAGTTGCTATAATTTTAATAAATAAGTAACATATAATACATATATATATATATATATATATATATATATATATATATATATATATATAAACCGGAACTACGGACAAGTTATCAGATGTTATGAAATGCTACTTCGTATTGTTGGATAGTTAAACCTTTTATAATCTTACTTTGTGTGAATGAGATAATTCATGTTATCTCATTCACACATTCATTCATATTTCTCCACAATCATTCACATCAATACAACGTGTCCGAGATAACATGAATTCGAAGGTAGAAAATGTTCGTTAAAAACGGCTTTTCCAACAAGTTTCTCCACATTGACATCTTCATTCATATTTCCATCTTTGGCATCTTTATTCGATTTCATACATCCACTTACGACATCATAAATCCCACGTGATTTCATTCATCCATACAAGACATCGTGGTCTACATCTGACTTCACTCATTCATACATGCCACCATGGTCCAAATACGATTTCACTCATCCACATATGACATCTTGGGAGACGTGTCACACTTCTACATATGCCACCACCGTCTACATATGAATTCACTCGTCGACATAGGACAACTTGGCCCACATGTGATTTTTCTCGGCCACATATGACAGCATGGTCCACACGTGATTTTTTTCGTCCACATGTTACACCATTCTCCACATGTGATTTTACTTATCCACATATAAAACTATGGTCCACATGTGATTTTTCTTGTCCACTTATGACACTATGGTCCACATTTGATTTTTCTCGTCCACATATAACATCATGGTCCACATGTGATTTTACTCGTCCACATATGGCATAACACTACTAATTTCACCCATCCTCATCTGACAACATGGTCGACATACGATTTCAGCTATCTACATATGACAACATGGTCCACATGATTTTACTCATCCACATATGACACTATGGTCCACATGTGCTTTTAGTTGTCCACATATGCCACCAGGGTCCACGTGTGATATTACCGTTCCACACATGCTACCATGGCCCACACGTGACTTCACCCATCCTCGTATGATACATCTTGTGTTACATTACTCTCGCGGAAAAGATTATTTGTTGTTCTGGCGTTCTAATTTAAATCACAAACATTTCTCAAGTTTTTATACCCAATTTAATTTTTTTATATAGTTAGCTATATATTTCTACTCTTTTATTAGTAGCAGCCCGCTTGCGGCTGTGGCCTGTACATATTTGGTTTTTGCACTCGCCTCTCATCCCCAGTCCCTTGTTCTCCCTTAGATTTGAGACCGAATTTATAAGAATAAACAATGACCTTGAACTTATTTCAACTTGGAGTACTCATTTTGGTCTAATATCCAATAAATCCATCAAAAACTCGAGCAATTTTAAACGGTAGTCCGAGATTACTGGCGAAAGAAGATACTTTACGATTGTCTCCTATAATTATTAATAAGACCCTTACACCATTTACTGAATCAGTAAGGAGTCTTGGTATTATAAGGGACAAACGTTTGTCTTGGGTACCACGAGCAGAAGAGGCAAGTAGAAAGATTTTGCATGTCAGTGAAGACGACGCAATTTCTTACCTATACCTACCAAAATTCTGCTGGCAAACGCGCTCCTATTATCAATTTTAGATTATGCTGATGTTTGCTATCTTGACATGAAAGAGGAGCTACAAAATAAACTCGCTCGACTTCGAAATCTTTGTATAAGGCTCATATTTGGTATACGTAAATGAAATGTGGTCAACATTTCTAAATTTCGTAATAAGTTCAAGTGGCCCCCTATCTGACTTCGCAGGAATATTCAAATACTCCATCTTCTCTATTCCCTGTTGTTTAATCCTTGTACTTCTCTCTACTTGCAGAAACAATTCAAGTTTCTTCATGATACCCACTTACGTTCACTGCGCTCCGACAAAAACCTTCTCATTGAAATTCCTCGTCACTCTTCTTCCTTTTTCTCAAATTCCTTCACTATTAAAGCTGCCCGATTATGAAATCCCTTACCAATTAAAATTAGACGAGAAAAACATTTTCTTATATTTAAAAATTTTGTTAAAAATTACTATTTAAGCTTAAGAGTTTAATGCCGATTTTTTTAAACAAAGTATGTATGTATGTGTATGCATTTATGTTTTATATGTCTAGTTATATTTATTTTGTATTTGTATATATATATACTTAATATTTAATATTTTGTATCTGTAAATGTCTATTGACCAAGCACCGCCTTCCATTAATTTATACAACCTCAACATCCAAAGGTTGCCTGGAAGAGATCACTTCAAGCGCCGCCGCCTATTGGCCGCCTTATTGCTCATTTCTATATTTTGTAAATTTATATTATATATAATATATATTTATAATAAATAAAGTGTATTCTAAAGTATTTAGTCAGCTAAACTGGCTCCGCATATCCGAGACGAAGAGATCGCATTCCTACTGCATTTATTTCTTTCATTCTTCTTTTGACACACCCGCGTTTCGCTGCCGTATAACAATGTCGGTATTTGTGCATTGTCTGCATTGTGAACAGCAAGACGTGCAGGTACGCTGACGAGAACACCGTTAACCCTATAACCGGCAGCAATACGCCTTTCCACATCCATTTCGTATCTTCCATCTCTATTCAACATACTCCCCAGATATACCACCTCATTCACTTATTCTCAAATCTTTCTTTCTACCCTGATCTTACATTCGGTTCTTTAATCTCTTAAATTTTAAATTCTAGAATCTTAGTTTTACTCGCGTTCAGGTATAACCACTTCTACACCCTTCTTTCAGAATGGTGACCAATGCCTGTAAATCGCATTTTGATGATGCAATTAGAACTGCATCATCTGCGTATAACAGAATGTTAGCTGTCGTATCACTAACTTCACTCCTATGTCACTTTCTTACTTTACTTAGAGAGGTATCGAAATATAAATTGAACAGCCTAGCTGAAAGGGCGCAGCCCTGTTTGACACCCGATTGAATATCAAACTAAGGCTTCATGCCGGCTCCTACGACTAGCTACTCGTACACAAACTGAGTAATCTCGATAAAAAGATTTTACAGCCTGCAACAAGGCAAGGCTTCACATTATACCGGGTAGTATCTCCCATAACTTTATTAAGCAGTCCCCTGTCCCCTGTCAAATGCCTTTTCTAAATTCACAAGAAATTCACAGAAAATTTCCTGGTTTACAGCCAAAAACATTTCCGTGTACATGCAAAGAAAAAATACCTGATCCATGCACTCTCTTCCAGGTCTAAGTCCTCCTTAGGCCTCCCATAAGTCTTACGGATAAGCAGCGACAGTAACGTCTGTAAATGTCAAATGAAACAAGGAAACGTTGAGGTAGCTCTGAAAAGAGCCCAGACGATCACAGTTCTGAGAAGAACTTTTTCCACTGTCCTTTGAAAAAGCATAGTTCTGAAAAGAACTTTTTGTATGTAATGTTCTTTCATCTTCAAAAATATTTTTTTCTTTTTTTCTACCTTCGCCAATGTTCAACATAGTAAAAGGTTTTACTTTGAAAGCTCTGAAAAGAGCTGTATGAGACGTTATTTATTCATTGAAACAGCAGTAAGCTCTGATAAGAGCTGTTTGATACGTTCTTTATCTATTGAAACACAATTAAGCTCTAATAAGAGCTGTTTAATACGTTCTTTGTCTATTGAAACACAAGTAAGCTCTGATAAGAGCTGTTTGATACGTTCTTTATCTATTGAAACACAAGTAAGCTCTGATAAGAGCTGTTTGATACGTTCTTTATCTGTTGAAACACAAGCAAGCTCTGGTAAGAGCTGTTTAATACGTTTTTTACCTAATAAAACAGCAGCAAGCTCTGAAAAGAGCTGATTCACGTCATTGACCATGATAAATAGCCAGCAAGCTGTTTATCACAGTTTTTACATATTTGAAAGATAAACTCGCACCATAGAGGGTAAGAAGTAAGAAATAAGTTTTTTAATATTTCAGGCTTTCTACAATTTTAGTCAATTCCGTTTTAACATGTACTGTAACACCTGTTATTGTGCTACTGTTAGGTCAATGATCGTATGTAATCCATAAAACATTGAAACAAGACCTTTAGAGAAATGATATGATAAAATTTTAAATTCATTCAGTAAGAATCTATTCAAGGGTGGTGTGAGAAGTGACAACAAATGCGGCGTTGGGGACCACCGTCCAGCCATATCCGGGACGGCAGAAAGTGGAGAACGGGGCTACAAATAGCTACGTGGAATGTAAGAGGAGGGATACAACAGAAGATGAATGAATTATTAGATGTGATGGACGATAGAGATTTAGATGTTGTTTGTGTGACCGAGACCAAAAGAAAGGGCAATAGCATGACCGATTTGCCGGTCAACCGAGTAGCCTTCTGGGCGGAAGTTCCAGAAAGTAAACGAGGGTGTCAAGGTGTAGGTGTGTTATTGTCCTCTCGATTGGTGAGAGCAATGGTAGAATATAAGGCGATAAACTCGACGTTGCTCTGGGTTCGCTTCAAGCTGGGAATGACAAGAATATTCTTCTTAGTGGCATATGCGCCGGTATCCTCAGTTCTGTCAAGTGAACTAGAAGAGTTCTGGGAGAGTGTCAGCGAAGTTCTAGGTAGTGTAAGAGGGACGAAAAATTAATAGTATATGGTGATTTGAATGGATGAGTAGGGAAGTATATGAGGCTGGTAAGCTCATATTGGAATTATGTAAGGAAAAGGATTTGTTTGCGGTAAACACTATGTTTGACCACAAACAAATTCACATGTACACGTGGGAATGAATGGAAGAGATAAGCATGATTGATCTATTCCTAGTGGATCAGCGTATTCGTAACCAAGTTATGGACACGCGTGTGTTTAGGGGTCCCGACTTGGGAACAGATCACTATCTAGTAGTTGCTGGAGTAAGGGGTCTGTTTGCCGATTGGCGCAGCCGCACGAGGTGTCCAAACTTGAAGGCGAATAATCGCATGAGAAGCTGGAAGCTTCAAGACCCACCGATTAGAGAGGAATATAAAGGAAGGGTTTCCAACATGATAAAGGTTTTGTTGATTGGAAATCGTGACCTGGAAAGTGACACTAATAGTAAAAGTTACCATTGGTACTCGAAATTATTTAATTTAATTATATGAAAATTAAATCGATAATAACCTTGGTAATAGCAATGAAAAATATGAGAATAATAATAATATTTATTATTCCTAAACGAGTTGCCCGAGTCACAGTTAATAACTACTTTGATCAAAAGACTAAACTGTATAAATCACGAGACGTGCAACTGATTGCAGGTCAGACATGATACCTCGACAGTCGGATATAACAATAATTCATACCAGAGATCATGACACACCTAGAGATACATATAAATGTTAATGCTTACTTTTTGCTGACATCAGGAGAGTAGATAATAATCCTTAAAAAAAACTTACGTAACACTTAAACGACCCCTAAAAGACGTTAATAATTAAAACAATGAAATAAATGTCATTATTTAACATATACGGGAAACTTAAGGTTTTAGAAAAATAAGGGTACATAATTAAGTCTAGATAAGTTACTAAATTTTGAGTAACGAGACATTCCAATAAAACATAGTGATTTCGTTGTTTTGTGTCGCAACGAATCCTCGCAATTCTTGCATTAAAACACTCCGGGATATCATCAGGGCAGTCTTCTCGAGCACATCCGTTACATATCCACACTGAATACAGTTCTCAATGGGTGTATTATTAACCTCAAACAGTATGGTATACCACCTGCTGTTTGAACTCACATGAAGTTACGTTAAGTTATAACTAAACTAAAACTTTTGTTGAGAATTTAATAACATTAATTTGTACTAGGAGTAAAGGCATATAAATTAAAAAATCGCCATTTGTCTCGAGTGAAACAGTGAACAGCTCTTGAAAGAACTCATAAGATACATTATAGTTTTATGAAACAGTTTTTAGTTCCAGATATATCTTCAGAATTATCTTCTTTCTTTCTTATTGGAAAAAATCGTTATTTAACGATAACTGCCTTCTGAGCTCCACTTAGTTATTAATTGTCATTATTTTTTCTTTTTTATTTTATTTGGGAGGTTTTTATTTGTGGTGTTCAATTATGAAGCAGTATCTTCAGCGTAGACTTGCATCATGAAACTACAACAGACGACGGACAGAACTTTCATTACGTACAATGTCACGTGGAACAACAAGTATCTCTGATACGAGCTTTGTGAGACGTTATTTACCAAATGAAACAGATGTTTGCTCTTGAAAGAGCAATTCCTGTTGTGGGTTTAGGAATCGGTGGTCATATACATGCAGACATATTTTGTAGCGATGCCAGCTTTTTTCAGTTTGAACTAAAATTCAAATATAATCTATATTTTCAATCATGTTCATAATCCTCAGTATTTTTGTATAATAAATTGCTGCATGTTTCCGTCATTGGTCAATACTCTGCTCCTGATGTGTATTACCTGCGCTCTCTACGCCGTTTCTATTGTATAAACTCACGCAAATTCTCTCAGTCTTGACAAGCTTATTGGAGTAGCAGTGATAATAGATAGCAGTCATAGCATAGCCCAGACACAGTGTTGCCCTCTTGACCTGATCTTGATCTATTACTACCAATGACGAACCATCTATGCTGTTTCGAATATGTCATTATTTTCTGTCAAGGTACTAGCTCTAAGAAGGATTTTAACGTTCTTAAAAACAAGAAATAGAGGCTAGCTCTATGATTTTCCTATACGACTGAAGGGCAAATCAGCATCTCGTGTTATCTCGTGTAACATTTAAGTTCGGAATCATATAGTTAATTTTGCATTTCGGTCACATAAAGTATTCATTATACTCCTATGCTTGCACCATATTCTAATGTGGTTTCTGTGTGCTTCTCTCGATTCAGATCACATATCACTGTTGTATTACATATGTACATAACATTGCTAATTCAAAATTGACAACCAGCTCAAGGCGGAAACTACGGTGCGAATTCCAAAAGTAGTAGTCGTATTATAGTTTAGTAGTTTAGTAGTATAGAAGACGCAAGTAGACAGGGTAATAGATTTTTCTTTGTAGTATGCTATTAGCTCTACCGGCCCTTGACTGCATTACCGTGTTTTGGGGCAGGCCGAGCTAGAAGAGCTAGCTCTGACCTTGAAATGGAGACCTCGAGAGGAAAGCAACTTCAATTTAGGACACAGCGTCACGGCTTATGTACACCGTTAGTAGTGGGGGAATTGCCTGTCAGGAGTCTACTAAAGACGGAAGCCTTTTTACAGTAAACGTAATCTGTGGAGTTTGAAGCACAGTTTATTGTCTAAAACTACTCCTAGGTATTTGGCGGATTTAGCCGCTGAAGTTGATTTGCCTTGCAGTTAGGGTAAGCGTTCCGTTTCTTGTATAATGTGATATGTAGTACAACGGTATATTGCGTGAACAGGTGCGTTCTATAAGCAGAAGTAACATTTTTAATTTCAATTCATTTAAGTATTTTTATAGGTCGCGTAGTTTAAATCGTCGGAAGCACTTACATTCATAAAACATCGTTAAAATTTTAGTCTTCATCTAAGTAATAGTGGCCCTTTGGCTACAAAACGGAACAATGTATTCTGGTAACAAATATCTGATATAAATCAGTACAGTACAGTAGATAAATGTAACAATTTGGTAAAACAAGAACTGTGCTAAAAAAATATGCATTAGTAAAAAGCTTCTTATTTTATTTACGTTAACGTAAATATAATATTATATTTTTTATTCTAAATAGCTACTTATTATAATTATAGCGTTCTATTAACACTTGAAGGAAAATATTTACTGTTATATTTATGCGAACAAAATATGAAACTTGGTATATGCACCCTCCTGCACACTACAAAGGAGAGACAGCCAGCACTTCTACCCTTTGTGAAGGGAGTTACAGACAGGATTGGCCACATCTTAAGAAGAGCTTCTATCAAAACCATATTTAAGCCTAATAAAAAAGTGAGCCAATGCTCGAGACTCGTGAAATGTAATATTCCTTTGCAGTGTGCAGGTGTATATAAACTAGACTGTGACTGTGGCTTGTCATACATTGGCCAAACAAAGAGGAACATCGGGGTTAGGGTGAAAGAACACATATCCGATGTCAAGAATGGGCGTGTATTGCAGTCAGCTGTGTGTGAACATACAATGAATAAGTCCAACTAATAAATCAGGTCTGATAAGCCACATATCCCCGCTAGGGAAAGTATATATATTTCTAGAATGATCCGCGAAGCTATTGAAATTCAAAAACATCCAAATTTCAATAGAGAAGATGGTTGGAAACTCTCTACCACTTGGGGCCCACTTATTAAAAATTTAGTCTCAAATCCACCACACCAGAGACAAAGATACAGTGAGCTCATTCTGCAAAAATCGGTAGTTTGATATAATTAATTTTTTGTATCAACTGACAGACGAATGCCACCTCAATATACGCGAATTTTCGAATACCAAAATATCTGCGGTTAATCCGGGTAAGATAGGTTCCTTTTTATATTTTCCATATACACGTATATTTCGGTATTCAAAAATACATTTATAAAAATTCGAGGTTTCAAACACTTGACATTAGTCCGTTGTCACGTGGACTACCTCGAAACTTTCAAATACTATTATATACGCGATTAACCTGTTCAAAATAGATTTAATTTTTTTGATTTTTACACATTTTAAATGAAATTAAAATGTTTAAAAATCAAAAAAATTAAAGATCTAATTATGTACTACCGACTCGCTAGTGGCTTCGCCCGCGCGAACTCACAACTATAGCTATTTCGTTGTTTCACCTGCTCGCGTCCTCACTTAAATGACAGACGTTGCCACAGTTATTAGTTTTATCGATTTAAAAAACTTATAATAAGCGTAGGAAATAACCCATCGACCAAAATCTCTACGACCTACAACTTAAGCAACATATCCACATATAAATATAATAAAAAAAGTATTTTGTGTATGAAATATAAATTCAATAAAGAAATAAAAATTAGGGAATAGTTTAATTATGTACAGTATTATGTATATGTATAATACACATTATCATCATCATCATCAGCCTATCGGTCCAATTTTTGATGACTCGGTGCATTATTTCGGCTGGTATGGCCGCTATAGTCGCTCGAATGTTCCGTTCAAGGTCTTGAATCGTAGCTGGTTTATTGGCATACACTTGAGATTTAACATACCCCCACAAAAAATAGCCCAAGGGTGTTAAATCGCATGATCTTGGTGGCCAATTGTGAGGGCCGTTGCGAGAAATAATCGACTCACCAAACTTATCACGCAATAAATCCATTGTGACGGTCGCAGTGTCGCATGTTGCACCATCTTATTGAAAATAAATGTCCGCATCGATTTCATACACTTCAGAAAAAAAAAATCGTTTAACATGCCACGATAACGGTCGCCATTGACAGTAACAGTATGGTCTTCTTCGTTTTTGAAAAAGTACGGGCCAATGATTCCTCCGTCCACACCAAACAGTTAATTTTTCAAGATGTAATGGTGTTTCATGAACCACTCTTGGATTTGACTCACTCCAGTAACGATAATTCTGTTTGTTTACATAACCATTGAGCCAAAAAAAATTGAGATGAGGCTCACATCTAAAAAGATGATTGATGATGATGATTTTCCTATGAAATTCGGTGTTCGTTTCCATCATTTCAAGCGCCCAATCAGCAAATTCACGACGTAATCGATGGTCTGCTGGCTTGAGTTCTTGTGCAAACTTCACTTTTCCGGGATAAAAAGTACCCAGTGTGATGCCCACGATGTTGAAGAATAATTATACCAAATTTCATTGTAATCTAACCGGGAGTTTCCGTGTGATGCTTAAACAAACAGACAGACAAAAAAATAATGACATTTTTGTGTTCAGTATCATTGTAGTAACACCCCTGCTACTAATTTTTTTTTTATATTTTCAATGCGCAAAATTGACCCTTCAACAGTTTCATTATAAGATTAGTATATATTAAAAATAGTCTTAATGAAAAGAAAGTCTTAATACTAATATTAGATAAATAATATTAATTGTTACCATAGTAAAGTATAAACACATTTGTTGCGATGAAATATTTAACAGTATAATATCTTATTCTATATTTCGCAATAGACAAGTCTCTATGCAAACATTTTCCAAACATTTTTCAAATTTCAATCATAAAGTTGTTATAGTTGAGATAATTTAATATAATAGTTGTAAAAAACTCGCTGAAATATAAACCTTAGTTCTAAGTAACAACAGTAAGTAGTAAGTTTACAAGAGAAATAAGAAAACAATAAGGAAAAAACAGTACAGACCTAGTCTGTGGTGTAAAACTATGTCTATAATAGTATTGTGTGTGCTTAGAACTACTTTTTAGATAAATTACATTTTACAACTAAATTATTTAGGGTTTTTAAGTGAAGTAAATGACTATCGTCATTATTATCACATTCATACTGTTTTCGTAATAATATGTTCCGGCGACTCATGATGAGTTTTGTGTGACTAAGCTTCTTAACAACTATTATATACGACTGTAGTTATGATATGAAATTTAGTGAATGACCAGTTCAGTGTAGTCATTGGAATGTGGTAATAATGGTGGCTAGTAATTCACTTCACTTAAAACCCTAAACATGTTAGTTGTAAACTGTAGTTTAACTAAAAAGTGACTATGCGTCTACAATTCTTTTCGGAGAAACACTCACTCGTCAAAACTCTAGTGGTTTCTATAATGTTGATGGGAATAGAACCCACACTCCACTGTAACTCCACCACGATATCAGAGAGATACATTTTTTCTGTGTAAATTATGTCAGGTTTACATTTGTAACTTTTGTGGAAAATGAACGGTATTTTGTTTACGTTCTACTCGTTTGTTTTTGTTCTACGCCAAAGCTCATACTTTGCACACTTAATGAAAACAACATATTTAAACCACATCAGATCCAATATAATGTCACCATTCTTTCTATCCAGTTTTAGCGTGATTAGTGCAGAAAAGAACGAACGACTGACACACAAACAGACATTCTGTTGTTTATTATTGACTGCTTGTATCAACATACCCAATTAAAGTTTTTCTTTAATATTTAATGTACAAAACAGACTTTTCTACTCTTTTGTTACTTATATATGTATGTGGATATATTGGTAGATAAGTTGTATAGGTCGGTGGTCTGCAAAGATTTTGAAGTCAATTGGTGCGTGGGCTGTTTCCAAGACTTACTATTAGTTTTCTTATTCTTTAAAAGTATAAATATTGGCCAGGTAGCAGGTGAAGAAACGAAATACCTATCATAAGTTTACGCGGGCGAAGAGTACGCTAGTGTAGAGTGAAGCAAGCAGAGACAACACTCCGCTACATATTCCTCGAGCAAGTTGCAGACGTGGCGACTGCAACTCAGGTCGGACACGATACCATCGCGTATTTGCGGATGAAAACTCGCGTATATAAACAAAAACAATAACCCACTTCATAAACACTTTCTTAAATGTTTAAAATAAAATTATAGCCTTTTATTACATAAAAATGTATTACTTAATAATATAAAACAAACTTCTCAATATAAAATTATAAAGAGTAGTTTTGATATATTAACTTTAATACTATATTAATTATATAATCTATAGTAATAATATACAGCAAAAGAGTTTGTGTTTAAACGCGCTAGTCTCAGTCATAATTGTTCCCCTCTGAAAGTTCTAACAAAAGCCCGCGATAACATATGTCTAGCTTTTACGGTTGACTCACAACACTAAAATATTATAACAGCAATTATTTTTGAACAAAATTACCTATGACACTATTTTATTTCTACCAATATGTGAGGAATTATTATCGTTTTAAAATAACATCAAATACCACGCGCGTATTAATGTGCGGAGTGTGTAAGGAGGTGAGGCGGGAGCAAGCCGGCTGACAGTGTCGATAGTCTTCTTACTAATATTATAAAAGTAACAGTTTCTGATAAGCTATACGTTCTAAACAAATTTTATTAATAACACCATGTGAGCGAAGCTGCGAGCGAAATCTAGTATATAATAATTCTAAATAGCCTATAATATTACATCAGCTATCTGCCAAAGAAAGTACGTTTAAAATCGGTCCAGCCGTTCATCAGCGGGAACAACCAATGAGATTTACGTATTTAACTAGAACCCAATTGTTGGCTTCGAAATGAATACAAAATGGCCGACAAATATGTTAGTATTATGAATAAGCAAAATTACTAGAAACTTATTTATTGTTCAAAATGTTGTATCTGTTTTAAATATTTATTTCATATGTAGATATTAAATGTAACTTATCCTTTATATTTAAACTTACGTAATCTTGTTATTGTACCTAAATATATGAATTTAATAAATATATTTTAAATTATTCTCAACAATTAAATAGTATTAACTAAAAAATATATGATGAAATAATGCAAAATATGTAATGAACTAAACAAATTGCCTGAAATCATATTAAAGTATACGTAAGAATGTGCTATTTTAATAAAGGAAAACCCAAAATGTAAAAAGCAAACAAAATGGCGGACAAAACTACTAAAAAATAAATTCACGTTTCACAAACTACAAACGTTACAATATAAAAACAAATGTAATTCTCACTGTCTCACAATGTATCATGGTCTAAATATGATTTATTAGATATTAACAGAAGCTACATTTAAAGATAATAAACAACAATCAAAATACGACATGATTTGTAATATAAATATGAATTAAAATATTATTAGCACTCACACATCCCCACTCCCGACACAATACACACTTTAAACACTACGAACAACTCACTACGGCAGTGACAAAACACTCCTTTATTATTATATACACGCCGAATGAAATGAAACGCGCGAGTTCTGAAGCTCGACGTCTTAGTTCTCGACACCTCACGCGCCATTGTTGTTACTACAATCATGCTATAATAGTCTCTATTACGTGTGTGTATCGGTCATTATAGCTTGTACGTTTGTGGTCATTTATCAACGTCTTTTTATTTGCTACAATTTGTATTACTTTTAAGATGTAAAAGATTTTCATTGTAATGATGATTAAGAATATGAGTGTTTAATATTTAAAGTTAATTCTTCTAATAATATTTAAATAAAGTAATAATATTAATTTATATTGATTCTTTATAATAATATATATCTACGTTAAATATTAGTAATAAATTTGAAGGACTGATGATGATGCTTTGAGTCCACAGATGGTGGAAGTAGTCAATTTAATAAAAGCACTTTTACTCGCACTCTTTTTTTACAAACACAGTTGTATTTATAAATTACTTAATTAAATAATACTTACGTACATATAATACTTGTATTTCTCTTCTCGAATTCGAGACTCACCATACTTAATTTACAAATATATCTTTGTATTTATAAATGACTTGGAACATATACCTACTTAAGTTCATAGCCTTTTTAATTTAGTACTTACTTGTGTATAAATATTAATTGTACAAAATTTATTGGCATGTCAATAGTTTGACTTGTATACAAATGGATATATACCTTCCTAGCGGAATCTTTATTATCGACTTTTTATACTTTGGACGCTCAAATTAATTCAAAACCTACAACAACTATCAAGGGCGATCCTTTACAGTAAATGAGAAGACGATAAACATATGTAATTAAAAGCAGGCCTTTATTGTTATTCTTAAAATATAATTCATATATTAGTATAATAATGAAACAAAAAGACCATCATGGAGTAGTGTGTAAACGTGAATTGTTTTAGGTTTGAATCCCACCCTAGGGATGATTGTATTTAAATTATTTTCATATATTCGGTTCATTGTAAATATAAACCTGCTCTTCCTGTCCAGTCCCAGTCCATCCGCGCGTCGAGGTCAAATAATATTATTCGAAATAAGAAGTTACATGTATCATTGTTTTAATATCGAACAATTTACAGGCGAGTCAGAAAAGTGAATTACCTTATTGGGGTCATCAATGAATGACGTCACTTGTTAAAGGGGAGGGAGGGTGTCGGTTACATGAGTGCGACCAGCTGTAACGAGACGGGGGAGGGATCAAGTAATCATGAAATGGGTGGCCCCTTGGCCGTCGTCTCCCATTTCTTTTACATCTAGGTGCCCGGTCTACGTTTCTCTAATATTTTGTGTCTAAAATATTCGTCAGTTTTATGGCGTAGATACAGGTCCCGCCCATTTGCGTCGTCCGCCATATTGGAATAAGTATAACATCATTACAAGTCAGGTATGGGCGGCTGGGAATTACAAAAAAAACATACACTTATTTAAATTCCAACTCCCAATTTATTTTTATCCTATTTTTTCAATAAATATAATAACTTATTTACAAACTTTATTTATGATATCAAATTATGGACCTTTGTGAAGTGATTGTACACTACACTTTTATCTGCCTATTATATGTACTACAATACAAGCAGGTACTACACACGTACGCCCTTATTATCTATCATTAGTAAGTGAGTAATAGCACTGTATATGTCATTATGAAAATAAGAAGAGGTGAAATTAGGAATATTTATAATGTAGACACATTGAATTTGCAGCGGTTTATATTTTTGATATGAATGTATGAGAAATGTAATAAATGACTTAGTAAAGTGAATACTGTAGTATACAGTGATGTACTCGTTGCTAAGGCTACGCGTACCTCAAGTGTCAACAAGGCGCCGTGTTTAATGAATTAACATAAGGAGGTATACTTTCAAAATGATTCAAAATGTTTCATATAATATTATGACACTCGTATCACTTCCAAAGGTGTCGCTACTCTGAGTGTGACATCTGACAACTTGAAAGAAACGATACTGAAATAATACTGTTAATGAAAATGTTCTACGTCACGCTATGAATATTTAGTAAGCAAAAGTATAGTACATGAGGTCCGCCGCCTTGAGACAAGCCAGTCGCCAAGCTGGTCTGCGTTGGCCACTGACCACTGAGCAAAGATTCCTTACACGCGTCGGTGACAGAATCGTTGTATGGAATGTCTGACGGTCGTTCCCCGCTCAAGGACGGCCTGCACCTCAACACGTTACTTTTTGCACATTTTTGTCTTTTGTAACTCGACTTATTAGTTACTATATCCTATCGCTCGTCCGTACATTAGACGTCGACAGTTTGATATATGGGAAATGCATACTTTGCAAAGCATATTAGTTTTAATTTTGTTCGTAATTTTTTTTCTTACCTGGATATATTTAAGAACCTTGATTATTTAAATTAGTCGCTATGATACGGAAGATGGCGTATCATATGGAACTCGATTTGGTAATAGTGAGAGGCTGGTAGCGCTTCGTATAACTGAGGAATCTCTTCATGTATTTGTAAGGATTACTTAGAGAGCTATAGGCCTGTAGTCTTTACGAATAATTCAATACGTCTCATACTTATGAGAGATTGAATGAATTAAGAAATATCCATGACGTAGATACCTACTCTCAAAGAGCAACAGTGACGTCAGAGGGTAATACTTTCAACCCTGACTCGGAGTCTCCTTCACGACTTACACGGAAATGCTAAGTTCACAGTTCCGACATCCATCGTTGCCAAAGCACAATGTAAGGCCTGTGTCACAGAGAGACCTTTGCAATGTTATTTATAACAGTTGCTATAATTTTAATAAATAAGTAACATATAATATAAAGTAAACTCAGATTTATTTCAACCAAAAACAATTTCTTTGTCAAGTATAGAAATGTAATAAAGAAAACTACGAAATCCGTCTTCTTTGAAGTCTTACAATGTAATGTTTCAATATTGCTCGTCAATAGAAGATGAAGCGGAGCTGGCAGCTCTCAAGCAGACTGCTGTGATGTACGCGACTAGAATACAATACTATATTTACTGCGACGCAAGAGTGAATATTATTAAATAAATAGTTTAACGTTCACAAAATGAAGCATGTAACAGATTGTTTTGAATAACATTATTCGAGTTCGACTTTAAATGTTTATAATGAATACTCGCATTTGTCTTCATTGTGCTCGCGTCCTTATATTGTACTCATTCATGTCTACCCTCGGTTTGTTTAATAACTCAATATTTTTGTACTACGCTGATATTATTACTACCCACTTGCAACGCAAACGAGATGTGGAACCGACAGCAAGTAGTATCTTGCTTTCGGTTCACCTATATACCTACGTGTGTTAAAAATGGAAATTTTAAAATTTATATTCATGAATACTTTTCCCGAATATTGCGTTTTATTGTTATCATCATACATTCACAGTTTCTTTGAAATCAAAGTAGTTTTATTTAATTTAATAACAGAGATGATATTTCTGACCATATATATACTTACTTATACTTTGCTGTGCAGAATAAAGCATGAGCTGAAAATATTTTCAAAGACGTATAAAAATCTCAACGCAGCGGGATTCGAACTCGTTCCTTTTGGAAACCGTCCAAGCGCTTTGACAGTTAAGTCATACTTTCTACTATCACCTTTATCGAAACATTACATTCTCCCATTTAATTACTTTCTAAAATTGCTGTTCAAATAACCAGGATGTATTTTCAATTAAAATGTAAAATGCTAATTATTAGTACGCATAATAAAAACGTTGGTCCGCCATCTTGCACGACGCGCCATGTTGCTGATAACGCTACTTGACTCTGAGTGTCTGAATAAAAAAATAAAATATATAACAAACATTAAATAGAATATAGAAGAATGCGACTATATACCTACATTACAGATGTCGACGCCCCTCTCCCCTCACCCCCGCAGTCGCCTACAGCGCTGCGCGGGAACACATGCGCCGCGATATTTTACTATTACCTTAATTATTTTCGTATATAAAATATAAAAGATATATCTTTTGAATGAAATGTCTGATTTGAATAATATAAAAAGTAAACATTTTAGAAAAAACGTATAAAATTTTTTCTTAAGTGTTTTCTAATCCTAAGTGTGGAATAACACTTTAAAAATAGTAAATAATATAAAAAGTATTTCACAGGTATTGAAATGATCTTTATTTAAATATTTTTTAAAGTGGTAAGGATTGATACAGAGATATGAATAATGTCATTTGATTCCTATAGCCTTTTTTCGCCTTTTAAAATGTACAAACGTAGTAACAGTGTCATAACTACAGCAGTTGTACATTTGGTGTCGCGGACTCTTTCGTACATATTGATACGATCTACAATACTGTAGGACTGTGTTTTGTTCTATCATCAATAGTTTTCGCACGCGATGATACATTTTATTAGATATTTTATCACCCCTTGACTTACATTGTTGCATTTTTATTAGAAATGTCTATTTTTTAGTCTCCGTTACTCAGGGAACATGCAGCTTTCTAATGGTGAAAGAGGTTTTGTAATCGCTCCAGTAGGTCTTGCGTGAAAACGATACAAACATACAAGGATTTCCTCTTTATAATATTAGTATGATGCAAATAAGTTTTGCAATTCAAAGTCATATTCTCAGACATGCCTACTATTGCTCTCTCGCTTACTCACACTATTATAATATCATGCTGTCTCGCTTACACTAATCCATATTACTAACAGCATGGCGGCATATGACACGCGCCCAGTTCTTTTAGTTCTATATATTATTATAATTTCTAATTATATTTTCGCCTTCAATTACCTTCTAAAGTTTCAGTATAAATAAATTATTTTTGATTCATTGAGTGACGTCCCTTGATCACTAACACCACATTTGTACTCAAATCATTTGCCATCTAGTGATCAGTACAGAAATACCTTAGAAAATACTGTCCTAATATTTATTTATATTTGTTACTCGACGCGAAAGATATATTCTTCTGTGAAAATTAAAAGAAATTTAAAAAATATGTTTCAAACAAAGAGATCTATTGCACTAAGAGACGAGAATAAATATAAACAGAGAATAGATACAAAGATTTACTTTTATTAATTTTGAAGAGTTCTTAACTAAGAGGATCTTAAAGTTACTGGCGTCTACGAATAGCCATCTTGTAACCAGAAATCAGATACTTAACTTGGACCAGTTGAAGCATTTGTCTGATAATGTAGATGAGTGGCGACAAGCACAGGTGACTGTCGACGCGCGTAGCTTTGTTAAGTGCGGAGATGGCTTCCAAGAGGCGAAGAGGCGCCGTCTCGGAGCGTGATATGTTATGTTCACTTGAAAATGTGCTTTGTTGAATTAAAATGAGCATTGAAAGTGTCTGTGAATACAAACATGACCACGTGTTTGTATTGGTTTCTCTTCATCCTCAGCATATCCCTTTATTTCAAATCTAAAATAGTTCTTATTGGTGTGTATACACAAACGTTGGTCCGCCATCTTGTACGACGCGCCATGTTGCTGATAACGCTACTTGATTCTGATTGTCAATCCGTTACGTCAAACACATATTTATTAATATATAGCTGCTGTAATTATCAGATTCAAATAGAAATGTATAAATGCTACACCTTATGAAAGTTGCTTCGTATACTGTAAATGTAGTAAAGATATTGAAAATTAATTAATAACTAAATAAATATTCCTACCGGGTGTGAGGATGAAGACCATACTTTTCTAACGCTAAAGTGATGAATACGTCCGGAACATTTAGCCAATACCAAATATATAATCTGTATCACCTCACCACACGGACTTCGTATAGGAGAAAGGAAAACAACGTTATAAAACAATCTTATTGTCACTGTAGGTAGATATTTATTTAAGGGTTATTTAAATTACATTTTTATACGTTTTTTCTAAAATATTTTCTAATTCTAAGTATGGAATAACACTTTAAAAGTAGTAAAAACTATTTAAATAAACAATATTTTAAATTTAATCAATCTATAAATCAATAGCGTTTCTAATTTTTATTATGATATTTTAGTAATGAATTTTAAGGTATCTTTAGTAAGAAATTCATCAAAGTTATACAGCTGATACTGTCAGCTAAACATTTCGCTTTTTACTGTAATCGGCGGCATACAGCGTACGGCGGCGGCGTTAAAATATATAAAGAGAACACAAAGTAAAGTAGAGTACCTTCACTTTGTACGTGTATTGGAGTTACATTAATGACTTACAAAGAGCTCCAGTTCACAGCCGTCAAGTTGCGATATATATAGTTCCTAAGCATAATGTAAGGCCTGTGTCACAGAGAGGTTTTTACAATGTTATTCATAATAGTTGTACGTAATTTTAATAAATAAGTACCATATAATAAGGATTTGAAAATTTAGCTATGAAAACCAGACACAGGTTTATTTTAACCAAACATAAAAGTTACGTATAGCAATGTAATAAAGTAAATTCTGCAATCATCTGTCGTCTGCATGTACCTACCTGCGGGTCTGCCCGGTCCCGCCCGGTCTCGCCTGGTCCCGCCTTGCCTAGCTTCATTTAAATAATCTTTAAATGAATTGTTTCAACATTGCTCGTGAGAAATGGAACACAAATATTATAATTTCCTTCATAGTGTTCACGTCCTCATGTCCTACTCATTCATGTCTAGCCTCGGTTTGTTTAATAACTCAGTATTTTTGTACTACGCTGATATTATTACTACCCACTTGCAACGCAAACGAGATGTGGAACCGACAGCAAGTAGTATCTACCTATATACCTATGTACGTGTGGTGAAATGAAATGGTATATTACCTACATATTAACATGTTATTATTAAAATGGAAATTATAAAATTTAATTATTAAAATGTATATTATAATGAAAAGCAATAAAGTCAAGAAACACTTGACTTTATTGCTTTTCATTATAATTATCATACTTGCACAGTTCCTTTAACTCTGAAGTAATTTTGTTAGTAAATATTTATGAAACATTTACCACAAGTAAAGTCACTCTTATAATAAAACTCAGATAACATTATTATAATATCTGTCTATTCTGACCATATATGGTCATTCCTACATCACGCTATGAACATTTAGTTATCAAGTGAGTATAAATGACAGTAACATCGATCACATTAATGAAGTCTACTCATTACGGTAGCCAATGGCAAAATTGTAGGTAGGAAACACTCCACTCACACGACACACACACCGCCGTCGACGGAAACGACGGCGCAGTCCAGCTAATCTCACGCGCTGGCGCGGTCGAGTCCAATATTTAGGGACTGTTAGGCTCACTAGATTAGTCTAAATTTCCCCCAGTCACGACTTCGGCCGTGGCTGGTTTTTGTAGAGTAGGGAAACCAACCGCAAGAAAACAAAAAAGCTGGTCTACTTTGGTGGCATTCCGATGAAGCTTATAACCTCCCCAGTGATTGCACTCAGTGTCCGGTCTCTCCGTGGCCACAGTGACTCGTGATCTGAGTCACTGTCGCCACGGAGAGACCAGACACTGATTGATTTCCTCGTGCGTGACGACGTCTCTCAAGGAATTGCCTCTTCTCTCTTCATATAGGGCCAGCGCTGATGGTTCACGCATCAACAGTAACTCGTATTGGTTCCACTTTTTTCATTTTGTTTTAATTTTTTTTATTAGGGCTTGAAAGATAGACATTACGAGTTCCAATAGATCTATCTGCAATTTGTGACAACAGAGGTTCACTACGGGAATATTCTATTTAAATATAGTATACATCCTCTACAACCCCACAATCGGGACAGTTAGGTTAGACTTTTTTGTTAAGAAACTAAACATATTTAATGAAATGTGTCCGGAGCGAAGTCTGAATGCCATTACAATAAAATCACGACTCAATTCAGACGAATCTATTCAAGAATGATAAAAGGCTTCCGACGCTATAGTTATGTACCATATCCCTTTTTCCTTCCAAATTGTTTTACATTTTTTTTATAAAATAAATACAATCCAAATAAACATGTCGATCATGTAACCATCCGTACAAACATCTTTGGCAAATTTATCGACTTTCTCATTGCCACTGATTCCCACATGAGAGGGAATCCATTGTATTAAAATATATTTATGCGAAGATCATCAGCCAAGGCCATCAGTTCCGCGTACAATATAGAAACTTTGTAACTATTTCTTAATCTCATATTAGTGTCTGATTGAGGATCATAAAAAGCAATTCCAATTTCATTATTTTCAATTGATGCATCGGTATATAATTTATAATAATTTGAAAATTGAAAATTTAAATAATTTTTACATTTCATATGAAATTCAAGTACACTATAAAATCGTTTAGGTTTATTAATATAAGGAATTTCTAGCTTAAAATGTTGGTCTAAATCAATTTTTGAAATCCAAATACTTAACTTAAACATTTCCAGTAGTTTGCTTTTATGAATCGGTAAGTTTTGAGTAATGTAACTAATAATGGTTTCTTCTTTCTGACCCAGTATGAATTTTGAAATTCAGTGGAGTGAGAAATAAGAAATGAAATGAGAGATACGTTCTGTTTAATGTTGATATGAAAACCTCAATCATGGCAACAAATGGCACATCTTTGTACTTTTAATATAATTTGCAAATATCGTATAAAATATTCACTAATAGCTTTCTTTAACCATATTTATTATCTTATGCCTTAAAGATGAAGTTTGGAGAGGATTATATTTAGAAATATATATTTTTTATATTTAATAGGCCTTGCATTTGACCACATCAGGCCCAGTGTAAGGGGTTGATTTGGCCTACGATAATATAAGCTTGCTAAGCTTTGAGCAGTCATTATGTCATTTAAGACTTTATTTATCTCGTCTGGTATATTTTTATTTACGTTTCAAGTTAAAGGAACATTTTCCGAATCTCCGGATTTATTGTTAGCCCAAATAAAGTATAAAGCCAAATCTCAACCAATTATCGACGTATTGTATCTCTTATAATCGATATCGTGTCGATTACTGATAACTCCGCTGTGTAAACTTCATTTAAACATGTACCAGTTCGGCAAACACCACATTGTGGTCCTATGGACCCCAATGGCTTATAAAACCGAACAATGAACTAGAAAATTATTATTAACGCATGTTGATAATTGGAAATAGAAAATTAAGGTGATTCAGTAATCGACATCAGCAATTAAAGCAATAACCTTCTACGCATTTCTACCAATTAAAACCGATACTATAATTTCCGTAAGACGTTGATAAAAAACACTAAATTAAAGTAAATTTAACCACGTCTATACAACAAGCCTTCATTGTAACTTACATTCTTAAATATTATTATCATACAAATGTAAGAATGTGTCTGGAATAAGTAGCAACATTATATATTGTTTAATAAACAGCTTCACGCTTCATAATGCATCGCATGAAAGACAATTACGCGTATAAGAAATTCGGGGCATTTTCAAAATTGGGCCACTTTCAATGTAAGGGATATACGTGTCATATTAATACATATCCAAACAGATTTGCCTGTTCTTTTTCGCTTTGCCAATCGTCATCAAGTTTTCAGAAATCTGCAATATAGTTCAGTTTCTAAATAGTGAACGTTTATAATTACATTTTCTGTTATTTACATTACGAATTATTTAATTCGATTATTATATTAAGAAAGCACATTTTGTTTAACAGTTGTAGACAAGAAATGCTCACGCGTCAAGACACTCCGTACTTCGCTTTCCGCCAAATTCGAGACATAGCGTTACTCATTATAGATTTACATATATGAAATTTTAGTTAGATATATTATAATATAATGTAATACTTTTCTATAATGCATACTTTAGAATATTTTTAATAAACATATTTTATTCTTCCTTTTATTCAACATCTTTTTCTTTCGAAAAGTTCTCCTCTTGTCTTCTTCTTTACAACTTCTTAAATATCAATATTCTTTTAACTACATTTGATAAGGAGCAACAGCTTCTGCGATCATTATGCACATATATAAATATCGGACCATCTATATATCTCATAATCTCTCTTCTCCAACAACTCTTTTTTATCTCGATTTCTCCAACTTTATTTACTTTTAGTATAATCGATTAATAGTTAAAATTAATAGTTTAATCTTAACAATATAGGTAGGTACCTATGTCATTCCTGAATGTAGTTGTACTACATTATAATATATCTATTATGATCGGGTTTTAGGGACGAGCTACATACATTCTCCGAGAGGATCGCACTGCCTCGAATTGTCATCAAAATAATGTAAATGCAATTAATATAAAATAAAACAAATATATGTTATATGATATTTAACCAAAATAAAACACTAAGGTCCTTAATCAATGATGCCGTTATAATAAAACTAATTGCTACAATATATAACTAAACCTATTTCCACACTTGTACTGTTCACGGCCGTTCGACATACGTCCGATGGGCAATTGGAGATTACCTGAAATTATATAAAATGGTTAATTTAAAATATAACATTAATAAATGTTTAAAATTTACATTAGTAAAATGATGTATGATTTTAGAGTTAAAATTGATAAATCAACTCTTTGTACTTACCACGTGTGGAATACCCTAAAGGTGGTAATTAAAAATTATCTAGATCCACAAGATACACCCGAATCATCGGACGGTGGAGTGTCTTCTTTTGTTCTTTTATTTTTCTGCTGACGGCTCCATAGTGTCTCACTTTCATATGCGAATTTAGTAGTGATGCTAGTTCTAAAAATGTAATCAAATTTATTAGGTAGGAGTACAAAATTTAAGAAAAAAAGGATTATAGTTTTTTTAACCGGACTAAATTCTCAGGTTCCCTACATTTTTCACAACTGTTTGAACTGCGTCGGTAACAACAGCAGCGTTCAATTCCGTTTAGCCGGCTTATTGGACAATGGGATTTTTTCTATTTATTAGCATGTTTAGTTTAAATAAGTACAATATAAGCGTAATGGAAGAAATTTTTAAATAAATCATTTTTTTTACTATCGAGAAAATACAGCGATTAATAGCTTCCCTGTTGCATTGGAATGACATCCTCAATCTATATTTTTGAAGACTTAAAAATTATTGTGTTGAAAAAAATCCCTACCATACCAAAACATGTACTTCTACAGATTTTTAGCTTCTTTGGCGTATCGCATGAAGAATATGTGTGTTCTTCACTATCCGTTATATATAATCATCACTCTAAAATGAGAAAAAATAATCATTTTTAATTTACTTTGTAAACAAATAATAAAATATACTTAGGCAGGTATATCAGTAAATAAGCAAAACCAAACAAAACAGTAAGTATACTTAGTAGGGCTTTATAATCAACCAAAGCCCTCCTACGAGTTCGTGTGTGTTGTTTCAGGTATTTCATTCTCTTTTAATTCCGTTTTTGAAGTAGATTCCTCATATTTCTTAAATTCCCCTTTTTAACAAAATTTTTCCTCTGTAAGCTGTTTCACATGTTTTTCATTAGTTATCAGTATTGCCAAGTCTTCATTTGTCTGTGTTTGAACATCTTTCTTAGCTAAAGTATTCTTTTTATTGCCTGTCTCATTCCATTTTTTTAAAAATATTTTGTTTTTGATATGTTTGAATGTATTGCGTTTGTCACCTATAAAATAAAGATATTAGTTAGATGGCAATAATGTCACAGCGGCATCTATAATTATTACAAAATATATGTCAAGACAAGTAATGAAATAACATTGCTTACAAGGCTTATGTTCTCCATTGCCTCCTTGGAGTCTTAAGAGCGTATGCGCAGCTTCAATTTCTGACGTCATTAATGGTAAGTATGTTATATAAATACATATGTAGTGTTTCCCAATAGGGATGGTAGGATTTTGATAGCTCACAGCCGCCATCTTGGTTGTAACACAAAACAATACAAATATCAAATGTTGATAGCTCACAGCCGCCATCTTGGTTGTAAACAACCAAGATGGCGGCTGTGAGCTATCAACATTTGATATTTGTATTGTTTTGTGTTCAGTAATGTTTGCCATTTAATCATGAATAGGTTCAAGTTACCTCAACGTTTGGAAATTGTCCAAATTTTCTATCAAAATTCGAGAAGTATTGTCTCTACTCAAAGAGTATTTCGTGCTAAATATGGTCGTCATGGTGCACCGTCTGAGCTCGCTATACGTCGCATAATCCAAAAACTAGAAAGTGAATATTCTTTGCACGATAGTAGACGACCAACACGACAACGGACAGGCCGTAGTGAAGAAAATATTGCCGCCGTATCAGCCAGTGTTGAAGAAAATCAAAATTTTTCCGTTCCACGACGTGCACAAGTATTGGGCTTATCCAGAATGACAACCTGGCGAATTTTACGTATGGATCTTGGCCTACATCCATACAAGATTGTGTTGGCACAAGAACTCAAGCCAGCAGACCGTCGATTACGTCGTGAATTTGCTGATTGGGCGCTTGAAATGATGGAAACGGACACCGAATTTCATAGGAAAATCATCTTTTCAGATGAGGCTCACTTTTGGCTCAATGGTTATGTGAACAAACAGAATTGTCGTTACTGGAGTGAGTCAAATCCAAGAGTGGTTCATGAAACACCATTACATCTTGAAATATTGACTGTTTGGTGCGGATTATGGTACGGTGGAATCATTGGCCCGTACTTTTTCAAAAACGACGAAGACCGTACTGTTACTGTCAATGGCGACCGTTATCGTGACATGTTGAACGAATTTTTCCTGAAGTGTATGAAATCGATGCGGATGACATTTATTTTCAACAAGATGGTGCAACATGCCACACTGCGATCGTCACAATGCATTTATTGCGTGATAAGTTTTATGAGTCGGTTATTTCTCGCAACGGTCCTCACAATTGGCCACCAATATCATGCGATTTAACACCCTTGGACTATTTTGTGTGGGGGTATGTTAAATCTCAATTGTATGCCAATAAACCAGCTACGATTCAAGACCTTGAACGGAACATTCGAGCGACTATAGCGGCCATACCAGCCGAAATGCTGCACGGAGTCATCAAAAATTGGACCGATCGTATTCACCAGTGCAAAAAAGTCATGGCGGGCATTTGAACGGTATTTTGTTTAAATCATAAATATAAAATTTTCTATCAAATAAAGTAATTGAGCACGAAATTCGAACATATATTACATGTTTTATTTCAATTTCAAAACATATTGTTCTTATTGGGTTTCCCCATATATATTTTTAGATATTGAATTACATATATTTTTGGAAATTGTCACAGTCGAGAGACCGTCCCACCGTCCGACCGAAAGGCCCACGACAACGCCCAGAAAGCCTGGTGCCAAATCCCGAGCTCCTCGAGCTTCTTGTCCCAAGACTCGCCGCGGAGTGTGTCGAGCTTATGTCGAACACTTCTCCTCAGCCTATTTAATTCGCTATGTTTATCGTCTGTTGGGTACGAGTCGTGTCATCTGGCAGTAGCATGTTTACGCCTTATTAGTTTTCTGAGATGTCAAATCGTCCTTCCCGTACGTTTCTAACATCTTTCGAGCGGCTGAGGATTGTCTTCAATATGTAGACGGTGAATTTATTAGCCGAGTCTATTGCTAAATCAACAGAGTCAGTGATGAATATGAGGAGAGTTGTTGACTCGAAGAAGCTTTGAGAATTTCTTCCAGTCTGTAATTGTTTTGGTCAGAGGGCCTAAGGGGTGCTCCGTACCTTGTTTAATTAACACCGGTCTATGATCTGAACCTAGTTACGGCTGCGATTTGATAGAATGTTGCCAGAGGGTAATATTCTTAAGGATCGCAATATCTAACACCTCCGGCGTGCCAAATTGGCCAAAGCGGGAGGAGGTGGGGGGCCGATGATGGCCGCGTTATTTTTGACAGCTATTTCGTCGAGAACATTCCCTCTTTTGGTGGTTTCCGACGGATTCCAGCTGATAAGTTTGCAATTTAGGTCCAAAGTCAAAAGGACTGGATCACCCATATATCTAGGAGCGAATCTAATATTGCATTATGATGGCCTGTCATAAAAATCTTGCACACTGACCGCTTCGATGTTAGCAAGCGACGGACCTTCCGCGTCTAGCGGTATTATAGTAATAAATCATAGTGCCACCTCTTGCGGTGGCACTATCTTTCGCAATGCCAGGAGAACGAACTAAGCTTAAGACTCCTGTTTACAAATTTAATCTTATATTCTATGATGGTTTCCAGCACACCGCTTGTATGCTCATATATCATTACTTATACTGCTATATAAACTCATTTAATCACAAAATGTTAATAGCGCGATGTAGGAATGACCACAGAATATACTAAAACAAATAATATGTTTTATTATTACTATTTTTTTTAAAAAAGAATTTAATTTACTTTTATTTTAAATAATAAAAGTTTTAAAAAATAAATTTTCTTTTTAATTTTAAACTGAAATATATTTAATATACAATATTACAGTAAGTATGATAAAAACATAATTATAACTTCATTGCTGTTGTTACATTACTTCATTTAAATCAATATTGTTTAAGCAATTATTTGTGTGTTTTTACTTTAATATTTTACTCAAAAATGAATATTATTTAGCGCATTTGTTTCATAAAATCAGAAACAACGACATCTAGTATCATTTGATGGCGACTCTAAGTGTCGGTGATGATTATTGTATTGCCATCTCTCTTATAATCATGTTATCTATTTTTTATTTGAAGTGTTTAAAGAATTTATTTTTAAATATTAAAATATATGTAAATAAAATTATATTTTAAAGTGATATGTTTTTTTTAATTAAATGAATATGTCAAAGTATTATAATTATAAAAAGACATAAAGCAATAAAATAACATGTATAAAGTATTCAAGTTCTGAATCACGCTATGGACTATGGTTTGCTATAGGTACTAGTTGATACCCAATATTATTACCATGAACACCCAGTTAGTCAAACAAAACAATCCTACAATGACGGCCGGGGCCCGGTGTACTGAGACAAGCCAGTAAATGAGCTAGGTAGAAGAGAAGTTCCCTTTGAAAGTATTCACTCTTCAAAAACAGTCTGTAGGCTGTAAGATAAGAATAGTATATCTGGAAAAATTTTTGTCCATCATAGTAGGGTGGACAGCAAGTACTTACCCAGTGTCCGGATAACCAGTACTCTGCTGCCCGCCGAATTCTATACATTGCGTATTGAGTCTTTGTCTTACCTAAACGAGGAACTGAAAATAATTGAAATATGAATCATTCCTCCGATTGAGAATCAAACCTACAACCGATCGCGTTTACTGTCAGACGCTGCCTTATTGTACCACGACCGGCCGGAAATTGTAACAATAACAATTAACAGATTAACGATTCATGGAACAAATACTTTACAATGTATATTTATCAAAAATAAAATTAAAACAAAAGACAAAAAAATTAGAATGACTTAATAATAACTTATTACGAGTAACTGCACGATATATCTACTTGTTCTGTTTCTATTATTTTACACATTTTCTTAATAGAATCATGTATTGTTGATTTTTGTAATTTATGTTTATTATACTTCGTAAACAGTTTCTTATATTTTTTAAAGGAATTAATGCAGACATGTTATTACATATATAAACTGGAACTACGGACAAGTTGTCGGATATTTTATAATGTTGGAATGTCAAATAAACAATTAAAAATAACTAAAAGATGTACGTTTCAAAGATGACAAATTATCGTAAGCAATTTTAGTAACATCACAGTTTCACCGACCGCGTTTACTGTCAGAAGAATTTAACTAATAATCTATATTCATATTCGAAGCTAAGCTCCGCGAATCAAACAACAACGGCACGTCTTCACACGATATGGGAGCAAGTCACGTTTCAAGCTAAATACCTCTCTCATTGGCTTCATCAATATCTTCCACTCTTAGAAAACCGAGAGCCCTAACAATAGTGTAATAATATACTGTTAGTATTAGTTGACCTTGTGCCTGTTTAAAAGTCATTAGCAATGTCTTTATAGGGTATTTGATACTAATAAGGTTCAATTAACACTTATAATGCTGAAAGCTGGATTAAAATATAGTTCCATTATAAATACTTCACGCACGCAAAGGCACCTGGTGACAGCACCACGTCGCGGACTCAAGTGCGCGAGCCCGTTTGCATTCACAATGCGTTGGTTACGAGTATATCAATTTTAGCGTTTGGAAACGCTAGTGGAAAGCTCTAAAATACTTATTTTAAATTATTTATATTTTAATACAACTATTCCATTCATCCATGGTTGTTCCATAACAACCTATTTTTAGTACTTTTCAATTAAAAAAAACAATATTATTTATTTTTTATTTGAAATTAATTAACGAAAGAAACATACCACATACTCGTGTTGTATTCATTGATATCGATTAAGATATTAAAATACAATTGCCTTATTAGTATCAGCTACCTTACACTCGTAAGTGTATTATTTTCTACTGTTCATGTTTTTTCTTCTTACCCACATGAGCTGTCTTACTGATACTTACTGTAATGTAAAAGTATTAAAACGCTGACACCGCTCTGAAGTTAATACCGTTTTATATTTACAACTATCTGATTTTACGAAACTCATCCGCTGGGAGAGTGATAAAGATATATATTATCAGCATTTAGAGGAGTTTCTGGATGTCTGGAAAAGTAACTGAAATCCCAATCACACCCGAGGTCACTACACAAGGCGCGGTGCAATATGAGATGGAGTCCTTGCAGTGTTTATCTATTTCAATACTCATGTTCCGCCAGCACTCTTATTCAGGTGGTGTTTAAGGTGTACAAGTTGTTCAAAGGCGGTTATAACAATCATTACATTACATCGGTCGCTTTGTATCACAACCACTATTCCTTCCCAGTGTGAAACACAAGCGTTGTTATGTTTCATTCATTATAATAATTATAAAAGCGCTTCTAAATGTAACTAAATACTAAGTTTATATAAAACAATATCAATATTAAAGCACACGCGCCTTATTTGTGAGTACTTACTTATAGTTCACAGCGCTTTAGTTTGTTTCTCTGATTGTTCTTTTATTTGATTGAATTTATCATTTAAAAGTGACACATTTCAAGTTGAAGTGTAAATTGATTATTTAGTGTTCATTGAAAGTGTCGCTTGTGTACTTAATCTTTTAGTTAAAAGGGAATTGAAGGATTAAACAGCACACAATATAGAAGATGTAAGATATGAGTATTCCTGCGAACCCTTATACGAAGCCATTTGAGTTTCTTACGGAAGTCGGAAATGTATATAAAGATTTTGGAGTCACCCAAGTTTACTTAAATGCTTATCGCTAATGTCGAGATAGCAAATGTCGGTATAATGGAGTATTGGTAGTAAGTGGGTGTTTGCAAGCACAGTTTTTGTCGATATAGGGAGAAAATTTCGCAGTCTACGAAGACAGGCAACTGCTCTCAAAAGCTGTCGACTGAGCTCGTGAACTCGAGGCTCCCGAAACAAATATTGGTCAAATGTAAGCCCTAGCTTTTTAACTTATCGTACATATGGTATTGGTGCGCCGTCAAATGTCAAAGATGGTAAATCATGTACTTTATTAGTTTTTGATGTCACTCTGAGGCTGCGAATAACAATAGATTGACTTTTAGAAGGCTTTATTTAACTTTAATAATATTTATTATAATATTAATTTAAAATCGATTTTCTTATTAAATAATGAAAGGCCATGAGGCCAGCGTCTTAAGTAATGGATTGTAAATGCTTTTGAGTTCGATTTCCACTCGGGAGAGTGATCACATTACTGATACGTCAAAATATGGCGTTGGGTTCCATCAACCAACACGCAATGGCTTGAATTTTTGCGAAAAGCGGAGAACTAAGTGACTGCCGCCTTGAGGTACGTTAGTCGCCAAGCTGGTCTACTTTGGCGCCGTTCAAATGAAGCTTTCTAGCTTATACACTCCCAAGAGACTCACAGTGTCCTATCTCTCCGTGGCCACAGTGACTCAGATCACTCCCGATAGATTGCCTCGTGCGCGACGACGTCTCGTCCGCGTCCGACCTCAGGGACGACTTCGGTCGCTTCCTCTTCTCACCTCAAGGAAGGCCAGCGCTGATGGTTCACGCACCAACAGCGACTCGTGTTGACTCCACTTTTTGCATTTTGTTTTAAATTTTAACTTAAGGTAAACGTGTCGAACTTTTATGAATACTAATACCTAAAGTTCAGTTCATAAATGTTAGTTTTAGTATCATTTAAACTAGTGTTTTCTTTCACCGTTGACGAATAGAATCTGCGTTACCATAGCAACGCTTATGTTACTTTGTACAAAAGCATATGACAGTCACACATTGGGTAGTGTGGGACTTTATTAATTGAAATAAAATAAATAAAACATGAAAAATCCTTTTATTTCGTGCAACTCAAGTACAAAAATACAATACAAAGTGTTGTAAGACACAGTTCATTGACAGTTCTTAATAATTACCAACTACAAAAGAAATTCACATTGGTTTTGTATTTTATAAATATTATTATTATTACTGTCATTTAATTAATTTGTTTAATAATATTTCTATTTATTTGCTTAATAATATTCAATTTAGAAAACAGTTTTGAAAAAGCTTATAAAAATTTGAACGCAGCGGGATTCGAACCGTCCAAGCGCTCTGATCACTGAGCCATGCGTTCTACTTCCAGCCGCGTCGAAATTATACGTTTGTTACAACTTGTTTATGTTGTTAGCATATCTATAGAGATATTTTTGAAAATAAAACTTTTATACATTTTTTTTAAATATGAGTTTATTCAGATATGTTTTCTTATACTAAATAACACTTTAAAAATAGTAAATAATATTCGTTTTGCTTGTAATTTATAATTATATTATATATTGCAACTGCAAGAACCTCTCTCAATGGAGGGTAAAGGCCTCCCGTGATGATGAAAGAGATGACCCGTGTCTTCTGTTTCCTGCAACTCGCATCCAGTGGGAACCAGCTATTCTTGTAACATCGTCTGCCCAGCGTGCATACGGCATACTCCCTTCTTCTTTGATAGCTCGATGGTTTTAATAATTATTTTTGTTGAAATTATGTTAAATTTATTTTCTTAGTGAGTAGTCATTAAAGGTTCACTTACGACACCCGATGCAGCGCTGTGTCCCGCTTTATTACCAAATCCATTCACCATGGTACATGTATCTTCCCTTATATGTTTTTATTCTTCCTAAGTAAGGTTGAATGGTTAATGAATCTGTGAGAAGTCGACGTAATTAGATATTGTTGGTTTTTTATTTTTCCAAAAGGACTCTTGAATTCCATTGAGTATCAGGATAACACTAACGTGTATGATGCTTCAGGGCTGTAACATTGCACCATGCAAAAAACTTAGATATCTTAAACCGTAGTTATCAGTAAACAAAGCAGGTTACCGTTTTTATATTTATTTTTATACGAAAAGTGTATTAAATATCAGGATAAAAACTACCCTATATCCTCCAGACTATAAGCTATTGCCAGAATTCATTTATTTCTGTCCAATATTTTTTGCATGATTGACCCAGAGACACAGTGGAAGATATACTCCCTTCTCCCCACTCAATTCACACTGGAGTCCCCGGTACACCAGTGACACAACCAAACTAGACAATGTCCTGGCTATGTACGCTAATGACAACGCCCTGTACACCACTTCTCGCCACTTTTTCATTATTGCCGTGAGACTCCAGGCAGCCGCCGATGCTCTAGGCGCTTGGTACCGCAAATGGAGGATCGAGGTCAATCCTGAAAAGAGTGCTGCGTTATTATTTCCTTGACTCAGACACGAAACTGTCTCTACTATATTTTTATTAGATAGCCTATTCTATGGCAAAAACAAGTCAAGTTCTTCGGAGTCATTTTAGACTCTCAACTCTCCTTTAGGAAACACATTAGTCAAATGTATAATTCAGCTCATTTTTATCTTAATAGTTTACATCCATTAATATGCAAACGCAGTGAAATGTTACTTAGAAATAAGCTAACATTATATAAAATCTGCATTAGGCGCGTCCTCATATACGCCAGCATAGCGTTCGCACACACTGCGCTGGAACCATTTCATAAGGACTTCGAACTGGAATCGATCAAAGGGTTCTGCACTGGCTTATCCAGGCGCTACTACGAGCGCGCAGATACTCACGCGAATCCCCTCGTAGTATAACCATGGAGTGTAATATTTTCCCCTCGCAGTACGGGTGAGTGATTACACTCCATCCGCGTACCCTAAGCTCAGACGCCCGCGTAGCATCTTATTAGACTCCAACGACCCCATCACGGTAGTAAACGGCAAAATGGTGGGTAGGAAACACTCCACCCACACAACACACACACCGCTGTCGAAGGAAACGACGGCGAAGCCTAGTTTATATAACGGCCCCTCCGCGGTTGGCGCGGCCTGGTCCAACGGTTAGAGACTGTTAGGCTACCTAGATTAGTCTCAATTTCTCCGACATGACCGCAAGCCGGCGCCCTTGCGGTCGTCGGCTTCCTCTCAAGCAGCCACCTCACTGCTTGCTAAATTTGACAGGGTTAGAGCAGCTTCTTCCCTCCCCCTCCCGGTATCGCTGAACCAACCTAACAAGACCAACAGGGTTAACATAACCAACAGGACATAAGTACGTACTTAGGTACAAATATTTATTTATGATTCAAAATTGTAATTCAAAATTAAAACTATTTTTTGTAAAGGAAACATTTTTTATTTTGTGTTTCCCTTTCTACTTGCTAACTAACATAGAAAACTGTACAACATGGTATATATGTTTAAATAGTTGCTTTACTTTAGCGAAACATTTAACAGTAAAACTGCAATAAAAATCAAAAATTACATTCACTTCTATTGACCATTACAGAAATACATACAAATATATATATATATATATATATATATATATATATATATATATATAAATCATCGGCATATAGATGGTAAAAAATTGAATAGAAATTTCAAGTACCTAGACAAGACATTCCGTACTTCGTTTTCCACTGAATTCGAGATATTGTGTGTACATTTTAGTATATATAGTTAATTTACTAAATAAATATTTTTACTTTAAAGTTCGGCAATTCTGTATTTCGGGATTTGCTTCGAAGGATCCCGAAGCGGGCTACAGAACTTTTTCCTCTGAGAAGACGGGGTAGAATACAATTCCCCTCCGCTGCTGGGAAACGCCCGTAAGACCTCACCAAATTACTGGGAAACCCTTCCAGTAATTTGCTTAGACCGCTTTACCGCTAAGACCGCTTAAAACCGCTTAGAGATAAAAGGGAAATGATTAATTAATCGTAAGATACTTGCTGCTAACTAGGTAAATACGTACTTGTTTAAAATTAAAAAATTTTCTACAAGTCATACCAATGACATCTCATGTAAAAATGTACTTACCCCACGCGCGGGCACATTGTTCTGCTCTAAACTTCTGGTATTATGAAATTAGTTAAAAAAAAACTAAAATTAAAAGTGAGGCATATATCTACCGACTGAGCAATTTAAATGTTGTTGACACGATGAAAATATAATTACATTTATTCAAAATTATGTTACGATTTCAAAATTATTATTCCACACTTAGGATGAGAAAATATACATATAAAAAAGTTTTTATCTTGTTGTTTATCCAGGATAGAGGTCAGCGCGGCGCAGTGGGACAGCATCTTCCTGTAAACGTGATTGGTTGCGAGCTCGATTCCCACTCGTAGCAATGATTATAGTTTAAATTTATTTTCATTTCTCCGCTCTGGTAAGACAAAGCGCTGCGTTGACTTTGCCACTTGACACCAATATTTCTATTTCCGACCGGAACTAGTCAAGAGAGTATCTTGACTCTAGAATCTTTCCAAATACGCTACTTTGCGGCATAAGAAGTGAAGCTACTTTATTTCCTTTATCCGGAACGTTTTCTGCAACAAAACGGAGGTGAATGGTGGATTTTTTACAAGTTGTACAACTAACTCGACACTAATAATTAGATGTCATTTAAAGGGGATGAACTTGGTGAGTCCAAAACTGCAAAAAAAGATTTGTTTTTAAAAATATTTTTTAATTTATTTGTATGATTTCTGTTAATTTGTGAGGTGAGTTTTTATAAAATTCTGTTAAAATAAGATATACATATTATCACAGAAATAAATCACTTACTACTCAAGGTATAGGTAAATATGTACGTAATCACAATAAAATTTCACAAATAATTTCAGATCTGCCTCAAAACAAAACTTAAAAATTAATATTAAATTTATATTATTTAAAAAGTATATTATTGTACTCAAGAATTACTATACTGATGTTAATGTGTGGAGTTAAATGTAGTCGGAACACATTGTGAAACTACATTAAATTGCAATTGCAATTGCAATTGCAATGCAATTGCAATTGTTGAATATTCCCGCCGGCTCTCCTGAGCAGAACTACCCCCGAGCAGGTCATAGCTTCCTGTAGGACTGTCAATAGTGACATATTATGTTGATTGACGTTTTGAAAGTACATCTTAATAGTATATCTGAATTAAAAAAAAAAAACATTTTTTATTAGCTTGGTTTGGACACAAACGAGCAGAAGGGACACCTGATGGTAAGTTGTCACCTTCGCCCACGGGCATTCACAACGTAGAACTATAGATAAGTTTGCCGGGAACACATCATCACATATTTTTCAGAACGTGTTTGAAAATTGATCATGATAGTGGATAGTCAAGAGCCAGTCAGAGGATTAATCTCCTACCAGCAAATTACTGGAAGGGTTTCCCAGTAATTTAGTGGTAGGAGCGTAGGAGCGAGGTCTTACGGGTGCTACCCAGCAGCGGAGGGGAATTGTATTCTACCCTGTCTTCTCACAGAAAAAAGCTCTGTAGCCCGCTTCGGGATCCTTCGAAGCAAATCCCGAAATACAGAATTGCCGAATTTTAAAGTAAAAATATTTATTTAGTAAATTAACTATATATACTAAAATGTACACACAATATCTCGAATTCAGTGGAAAACGAAGTACGGAATGTCTTGTCTAGGTACTTGAAATTTCTATTCAATTTTTTACCATCTATATGCCGATGATTTATATATATATATATATATATATATATATATATATATATATATATATATATATATATATATATATATATATATATATATATATATATATATATATATATATATATATATATTCTGAAAAAACTTTCAGAATGTCAAAAATTACACGTTATGGAGAGAAAATGAAGCATACTAATAACAATCCACATTTTTTGATTAAACTTTAATTTTACTTTCTTTACAATAATAACAACACGTGAGTCTAACATGTAAACATATAGCTAATAGACTCGCTTATATTATATAAGAATGCCACACTTAGACACCTAATTGCGATTTGACATTATTGTATGTATATTTCTGTTTCATCGCTGTTTCCCATATGTTTGACTCTAACTGCCTGCTGGCGGCTGTCTCCCGCGCCGCGCACCTTCAATTGGACCTGAAGTGACTTTTTATAATCATCTTTACAGCTTCTGAATTTCTTTTCTCGTTCACCTGTACAGTGTACACCTGCTCTCTGCGCTTAGACAAATCACAGCGAAGAAATGAAAATAATGTCAATGTGTGGTTTGAGAACTGCGATGTGCCCAGTGTAACCCCTGATCTCCGGCCAAGTTGCATACCGATCGAAGATTGAAGACTTCCTTACTAGCGTCATGCAAGTCTTATATCACTAGTATTGAGTCATACTTTAACCTTGGTGCGCATATTGTACACATACGACGTACTTCACGCACCGGTAATTTCGATTTAAAGACGTCTTCGACATACGTAAACTCGATTTCGCGGGGGTGACATCAGAACTAGTACGCCCCACTTCTATCAAGTTTTTTTTTGACAAAGGAGTACATGCTAACCCCGTTGGTTATGTTAACCCTGTTGGTCTTGTTAGGTTGGTTCAGCGATACCGGGAGGGGGAGGGAAGAAGCTGCTCTAACCCTGTGAAATTTAGCAAGCAGTGACGTGGCTGCTTGAGAGGAAGCCGACGACCGCAAGGGCGCCGGCTTGCGGTCAGGTCGGGGAAATTGAGACTAATCTAGGTAGCCTAACAGTCTCTAACCGTTGGACCAGGCCGCGCCAACGCGCGGAGGGGCCGTTATATTATACCCTTTGATCGATTCCAGTTCGAAGTCCTTATGAAGTGGTTCCAGCGCAGTGTGTGCGAACGCTATGCTGGCGTATATGAGGACGCGCCTAATGCAGATTTTATATAATATTAGCTTATTTCTAAGTAACATTTCACTGCGTTTGCATATTAATGGATGTAAACTATTAAGATAAAAATGGGCTGAATTATACATTTGACTAATGTGTTTCCTAAAGGAGAGTTGAGAGTCTAAAATGACTCCGAAGAACTTGACTTGTTTTTGCCATAGAATAGGCTATCTAATAAAAATATAGTAGAGACAGTTTCGTGTCTGAGTCGAGGAAATAATAACGCAGCACTCTTTTCAGGATTGACCTCGATCCTCCATTTGCGGTACCAAGCGCCTAGAGCATCGGCGGCTGCCTGGAGTCTCACGGCAATAATGAAAAAGTGGCGAGAAGTGGTGTACAGGGCGTTGTCATTAGCGTACATAGCCAGGTGGACATTGTCTAGTTTGGTTGTGTCACTGGTGTACCGGGGACTCCAGTGTGAATTAAGTGGGGAGAAGGGAGTATATCTTCCACTGTGTCTCTGGGTCAATCACGCAAAAAATATTGGACAGAAATAAATGAATTCTGGCAATAGCTTATAGTCTGGAGGATATAGGGTAGTTTTTATCCTGATATTTAATACACTTTTCGTATAAAAATAAATATAAAAACGGTAACCTGCTTTGTTTACTGATAACTACGGTTTAAGATATCTAAGTTTTTTGCATGGTGCAATGTTACAGCCCTGAAGCATCATACACGCTAGTGTTATCCTGATACTCAATGGAATTCAAGAGTCCTTTTGGAAAAATAAAAAACCAACAAAATCTAATTACGGCGATTACTCGCAGATTCATACCAACCTTACTTAGGAAGAATAAAAACATATAAGGGAAGATACATGTACCATGGTGAATGGATTTGGTAATAAAGCGGGACACAGCGCTGCATCGGGTGTCGTAAGTGAACCTTTAATGACTACTCACTAAGAAAATAAATTTAACATAATTTCAACAAAAATAATTATTAAAACCATCGAGCTATCAAAGAAGAAGGGAGTAGGCCGTATGCACGCTGGGCAGACGATATTACAAGAATAGCTGGTTCCCACTGGATGCGAGTTGCAGGAAACAGAAGACACGGGTCATCTCTTTCATCATCACGGGAGGCCTTTACCCTCCATTGAGAGGGGTTCTTGCAGTTGCAATACATAATATAATTATAAATTACAAGCAAAACGAATATTATTTACTATTTTTAAAGTGTTATTCAATATAAGAAAACCTTTATAAATAAACTCATATTTAAAAAAAACGTATAAAAGTTTTATTTTTAAAAATATCTCTATAGATATACTAACAACATAAATAAGTTGTAACAAACGTATAATTTCGACGCGGCTGGTAGTAGAACGAATGGCTCAGTGATCAGAGCGCTTGGACGGTTCGAATCCCGCTGCGTTCAAATTTTTATAAGCTTTTTCAAAACTGTTTTCTAAATTGAATATTATTAAGCAAATAAATAGAAATATTATTAAACAAATTAATTAAATGACAGTAATAATAATAATATTTATAAACTACAAAACCAATGTGAATTTCTTTTGTAGTTGGTAATTATTAGAAACTGTCAATGAACTGTGTCTTACAACACTTTGTATTGTATTTTTGTACTTGAGTTGCACGAAATAAAAGGATTTCTCATGTTTTATTTATTTTATTTAAATTAATGAAGTAAATATCCCACACTACCCAATGCGTGACTGTCATATGCTTTTGTACAAAGTAACATAAGCGTTGCTATGGTAACGCACATTATATGTACATTATATTCGTCAACGGTGAAAGAAAACACTGGTTGAAATGATGCTACTTTAAGTATTGATATTCATAAAAGTTCGACATTTCTAACTTAAATTAAAATTTAAAACAAAATGCAAAAAGTGGAGTCAACACGAGTCGCTGTTGGTGCATGAACCATCAGCGCTGGCCTTCCTTGAGGGGAGAAGAGGGAACGACCGAAGTCGTCCCTGAGGTCGGACGCGGACGAGACGTCGTCGCGCACGAGGCAATCAATCGGGAGTGATCTGAGTCACTGTGGCCACAGAGAGACCGGATACTGTGAGTGCGGTCTCCTGGGAGTGTACAAGCTGGAAGGCTTCATCTGAACGGCGCCAAAGTAGACCAGCTTTGCGACTGGCGTACCTCAAGGCGGCAGACTCCATTGATATGATCGATGTTACTGTCATTTATACTCACGTGATAACTAAATGTTCATAGAGCAATGTAGGAATGACCATATATGATCAGAATGGACAGATCTTATAATTATGTTATCCGAGTTTTATTATAAGAATGACTTTACTTGTGGTAAATGTTTCATAAATATTTACTAAGAAAATTACTTCAAAGTTAAAGGAACTGAGCAAGTATGATGATTATAATGAAGAGCAATATAGTCAGGAAACAAATACTCATACAAATATACATTTTAATAATTAAATTTTATAATTTCCATTTTAATAATAACATGTTAATATGCAGGTAATATACCATTTCATTTCACCACACGTACATAGGTATATAGGTAGATACTACTTGCTGTCGGTTCCACATCTCGTTTGCGTTGCAAGTGGGTAGTAATTATATCAGGGTAGTACAAAAATACTGAGTTATTAAACAAACCGAGGGTAGACATGAATGAGTACGATATAAGGACGCGAGCACAATGAAGACAAATGCGAGTATTCATTATAAACATTTAAAGTCGAACTCGAATAATGTTATCCAAAATAAATTGTAATATGCTTCAGTTGGTGAATGTTAAACTATTTATTTAGTAATATTTACACTTGCGTCGCAGTAAATATAGTATTGTATTCTAGTCGCAGTATAAACGAGTGATAGGATATAAGTAACAAATAAGTCGAGTTACAAAAGACAACAATGTGCAATAAGTGGGTCAACACGAGGTGCAGGCCGTCCTTGAGCGGGGAACGACCGTCAGTCATTCCATACAACGCTTCCGTCACCGACGAGGTGTCAGCGACGTGTGCGAGGAGTCGGTGTGCGAGCGAGCTCAGTGGTCGCTGCAGTATGAGTTGCAAACCCGAGGGTTCCGTCTGAATGCGCCAACACAGACCAGCTTGATGACTGGCTCGTCTCAAGGCGGCGGACCCCACAGACGTACTGACTGTACTAATATATAAACACATATGCTTACTAAATATTCATAGCGCGACTTAGGACATGAATATTAACAGTATTATTTCACTATCGTTTCTTTAATCTTTGTTTTAATATATTTTATAACTCACATTGTAAAGTACGTGTTCAATGAAGCCGCCGTGTTTTATTATAATTCAAAATTACAAAACACACGTCGTGTAATTGAAGAGCAATGCCATCTATTGTAGCTACATGAGAGCGAGTTGTCAGATGTCACACTCAGAGTAGCGACACCTTTGGAAGTGATATGATTCTTTCTGTAAGTACCAGTGGCGAAGGGGAAATGTTTCTAAAGATAAGCGAGCGTCGAAATAATAAAATAAATACTAAAGCACAAATATACTTAATTAAATAGCATATTGTGAATGAAAGAGAACGTTGGAGTCGTCTCGTGGGACTTAAATAGGAAATAGTCTTTTGTAGGGGTTTTAGTAATTTATTAAGATTTAAAAAGTATTCCGATGTATTACTATTGTACGGACACTTCATCACTCGCAGGAACAATTACTTACATGCAATATATTGAGTAGGTTTTCTCTGCACATCTCGTCGTGTTTAGTGGCGATACAGAGCACGTCTGTGTTGTAACAGGCGTCTGTTCTAAACAATCACTATACAAATAAAAGTAACATTTACTTGAACTGAATGAGTGTTCACACAATTAAATGTCATCAATCACTTTCAACGACAGCGGCGAAGTGATTTCTGTTGTGATTTTGTTTTGAATAACAAATCTCAAAACCAACAGATATTCACATTAATCTAAGAGTCTCCCGCAATAACTAATATTGAAACAAAAGACTAAAAAGTCAGAATAAAATAATATTACCTATTAACGAGTAACTGCACGATATATCTACTTGTTATGTTTCTATTATTTTACACATTTTTTTAATAGAATCATATAATTTATATATATATATATATATATATATATATATATATATATATATATATATATATAAATAAGCCGGAACTATGCACAAGTTGTCGGATATTGTAATTATTATAAATAACTAAAAGACATACCTATTCAGTAACATCAAAGTTTCACCGTGAATTTACCTAATGATTATGCGGTAATTTTTACATATTCGAAGCTAAGCTCTGCGTTTGAAATGATACATACTTTAAATTTTTATTATTTTCCTCTATTTTTTTTTTCATAATATTTATATTAAGAAATTATATCAATATAATCCTATAATAATCAATTAAATAGAAAAATATTTATAAAATAATATTAATTAAATAATAATAATTCAATTAATATACTTATAATTTAATATAGATCCTAAAATTTGTAGATAAAATTAATATAAATTTTTAATAAACCATTCTTAATATCTGTTATATAACCAAAAATTTTTTTAAAAAAATAAGCCAAAATAAGCTTTTGGGTTCATACCCAAATATATAGGAAATCTCTTTTTTTTAAATAAAGTTCGCGCGCTGGCGCTTGTAGATAGTGGACGCGTTATTGTCGCATTGCATCGGCCGCCGCACTCGACACTGCGTGACAACGTTATTTACAATGTTCAGTGCAATCGCACGGAATAAGCAGGGAATATGACGACCAGTGACTTGAACGTTCGGAATGACTTGGAATGTGAGATGCAGGAGTGTTCAGAGGAAGTTGAAGAGCTTTTGAATAATGAGATAAACGACAACAATAGAAGACCAAATAAGAGAACCAGGGTGACTAACAGAGAAGAAGTTTGGACCACGGTGCAAAGAAAAGGGAAAACATTTGCTCGTCTTGGTGAGTTAAATGAGTTGGAGAGAATACCAGAGGACATGATTGAAGTCTGCATTGTATCCAATGATCCCCTTCCAAAGCAATTTAAATTGGCCAAAACTTTAAAATCAGAAAATATTCAAAATGTGGTTCGAGTTAAATATATTAATTCATTTAAAGTGTTAATTCAGTTCGACAAAGAAGACAGTGCAGAAGAATTAATGAGTAATAAATTTTTTAATGAAAATGGATATAGAACCTACAAGACTATGGAAATGGTTCAGACATATGGTGTGATAAAAGATATAGATTTGGATCTCACGGATGAAGAAATTTAGAAAGTTTATATAGTGACATATTAATTTTAGGAGTGAAGCGGTTAAAACGAAGAAATGGTTTTAATGGAAGTTGGCAGGCATGTGAAGCTATAAGAATCTGTTTTAAGGGCTCATCTTTACCGTCACACATAAAGATATTTGATACTACAATAAGAGTAACGCCGTATGTATTTCCTGTTACGCAGTGTTCACGTTGTTGGAGATATGGACACTCAATAAAGATATGTCCATCACACAAAATTATTTGCCCAAAGTGTGGTGATAACCATCAAAATTGTGAGCGTACTTCATTTGTTTGTAATAATTGTGGTGGCAATCACATGTCCATGGCTAGAATATGTCCTATTTACATTAAAGAAAAGCGAATTCGAGAGCTTATGGCGGAATTTGGTTGCACTTATAAAAAAGCATTAACAATATATGTTCCCCCGAGCCCTCCTCCAGCGCTTCAATTTTCAAAGGAAACATTCCCAACTTTATACAGAGATACTAATAAAGCCAAAGTCATTGGAAATAACTCGGAGATAACATCTATACATTTAAGAAACACCTACGCTGAGGTAACCAAGGCCAAAACTAATGGAGAGAATACCACAGGATACAAAACTAATGTTAAAAGACTGTCGAAGGAGAAAGTTAGAAACAAGAGAACCATGAATCATGAAAAAGATAATAATTTGGAGGTAAATGAAACAATTAATTTGGAGATTATGGAAGAAAGACATTCAGAATCAGAGTCATTAAGCAGTGAAGAGCAAGCGGAAGATCAGGGAAAAAACAAGAAGGAAGCAAAGACGGGATTTAATAAATGGAAGTTAGTTTTTATAAAGTTAAAGGAGAAAATATTGGAAAAAGACTTGACGTGGGAGGAAAAAATTAAAGATTGCTTAAATATCATATATAAGGAAGCTGTATTATTGATAGTGAAATTTATATCAGATTGGCCATGTGTAAAATTCTTAAGCCAATATGGATAATAGCAATAACTTACAATCAATAAATATACTCCAGTGGAACGCCCAAAGTCTACGACCAAAACTGTCTGAATTTGAGTTACTATTATATCAGGAGAAGGTACACATTGCTATAATTAGTGAGTCTTGGTTAGATCCGACCAGCAGTCTTCATATTAGTGGATATAACATCTTTAGATATGATCGGAGAGATGGATTTGGAGGAGTTGCTATAATTACACACCGATCTATACAAGCTCAACAACAATACTTAAATATTTCGAACACTGAAATAGAAAATGTATATGTAAAACTATATAATTGTGGTGATATTGAAAATATAGTTTCAGTATACTGTCCTCCAACTGTTAACACTTGCTTTCAAGATTGGAACGATTTTTTCTCTATGTTTGGCCACAAATCAATAATTGCAGGAGATTTCAATGGACACCATCCTAATTGGTCCACGAAGTCTGATTCACGTGGCTCCCAGATATTTGATGCAATTTTAGAATGTAATTGTATTACTCTAAATGATGGTACTGATACTCGTATAAAACTAGTTAATGGGGTGGTCCAGAGAACGTCTCCTGATATATCGTTGGCATCTGAAGATATTGCTATCAAATTAAGTTGGAAGGTTTTAAATGAAAGTTTGGGAAATGACCACTTAATGTTCAAAATTAAGCTAGATACTAACATAAATCCCGCAATTAAAAAATATAGAAATTTTAAAAAGGCTAATTGGACATTATATAAGGAAATTATTGTACATTACTTGAATGAATATAGTTTTCCCAGTGACAATCAGCTTGCATATGATGGGTTTATTAGCATTGTAAATCTTGCCGCAGAAGAAGCCATCCCTTACATTAAAATATCTGAAAACCCTTTAAAGAGTAATCAGTTTAAACCAAAACCCTATTGGTCACAAAATATATCGTGGTCGGTGGCTAAAAGACGATTAGCTCTAGCAAATTTTAGAAAAAACCCTACGCCTAATAACCTGGATAGTTTGCGAGAAAGGATCGGGGTTTCACAAAAAGACATAAGACGTGGTATGTTTACAACATGGCAAGATTATTGTAATAAAGTGGATGAGAAAATCACCTATTGTGAAATGTGGTTCCGTATGAAATGGATTAAGGGATACAAATCGTCGAAATCTTGTATTGATCGCGAAATATCTCAATCTTTACTATGTAGTTTGGCACCAGATTATGTGAATCCAAACCAGCCAGTATTTAAGTCCGAGAACATAAGGCTGTTATGCTTGATTACGGTACAGGAATTAAACAATTGCTTAAAAATTTCAGACACGGCACCGGGAGCGGACCGTATAACCTATTCCATGATTAGTAATCTGCCGGAATCAGGAAAAAATGTACTTGTATCATTATACAATAGATTCTTGAGAGACGGTTTTGTACCGAATCAATGGAGGCAGGTTAAGATAGTTCCTATACCGAAACCGGGAATAAGTAATAGATCAATATCCGGTTTTAGACCCATTACACTAATATCATGTGTTTGTAAACTACTACATACTATCATTAACCGTAGATTAGACTGGTATCTTGAAAAAAATAATTATTTTCCAAATGAAGCTATAGGATTTAGGAGATCACGTTCCTGTTATGATAATCTAGTACGACTAATAACTCGAATTCAAATAGGCTTTTCTAAAGGGATCTCGACAGTTGGATGCTTTATTGATGTAGATAACGCTTATAATAATATCAATATAGCAAGTTTAATAAACTCTGTCGATGATGCAGGTATAGGCGCTTTATTGTGTCGATACCTATGAGAATACCTTCATGAAAGGGTTTTGACTATTGAAATTAGCAATAATCAAAAAGTATCTCGTACTTCAGGAATGGGCTTGCCCCAAGGTGACCCATTATCACCTTTATTATTTAATATTGCTACCAGGAAAATTTGTCGAGAGATTCAGAATGTATATATTTCCCAGTATGCAGATGATTTTGTGATATATAGTTCAAATAGGGTAATAGGCTTGGCTGTTAATGATATTCAATGTGTATTAAATATTTTTTGTAATCTTATACAAGAGCTTGGGTTAAACATATCGCAAAGAAAAACCAAAATGTGTATTTTTAGTAGAGGCCAACGCAGAAGTAATACAGAATTTTCTTTAGTTAATAATAACAGTAATATACAACAAGTTGATAATGTTAAATATTTGGGAATGTGGCTTGATAGGAGTTTAAAATGGGGAAGACACATTAATGAGATTAAAGACAAAACCCTTAAATTTTTAAATCTTTTTAAAGTTTTGGCTGGTAGTCAGTGGGGGGTTCATCCGATTCACTTAAGGCGTCTGTATATATCGATTATTCGTAGCCGATTAGATTATGGAAGCTTTTTATACGAAAATAGTATAAAAAGTCATGTAAGCAAATTAGACAAAGTGCAAAATCGGTCACTACGAATTATTGGCGGGTTTATTAGAACAACACCGATACATGTTATGAAGAGTGAATTGTATATTCCACCTCTTCAAATCCGAAGGCAATATCTAGCTGGTAAATTTGTATTAAAGTCAAAATCTTTCAAAGACAATTTAACTGTAGATGTATTAGAGTCATTAAATAATATTTGTGATAGTTCTTATTGGAGAAACAAAAAAATACCTTTGCTTATCACGGTATACAGGTATTTAAATCAATATTCATTTAAAGTAATTAAAAAATTACAAATTTATTCTCTTCAGACTTGGATCAGTAGCTTAGATAAATCAAAAAATATAGTTTCTTTTGTTGAAGGTATTAATATGGCTAAATCATTATGTAATAGATTAGATATGCAAAATTGTTGTCGGCTTCTACTGGATAATAAATATAATTCTTTTTATAAAATATAAACTGATGGATCTAAAGACAGAACTGGTTCAGGTGCAGCAATATTTGACCCTCAGGCAGATATAACAATCAAGTTTAAAATTGAAGCAGATGTGTCTATAATGCACAGTGAGTTGATAGCAATCTCAGAAGCACTCTCTTATGGTTTATCGTGTACCGCAAATAAGTTTGTCATATTGTCGGTCTTTTACACTTGGCTCGATTGACCTCGACTATTCGAGGACATTCGAAAGCCTATGATATTTTGGAGTTAATATATAATATTGAACGCACGAATAAAATTATTGTTATCCAGTGGATGCCGTCACATATTGGAATCATGGGCAACGAGGAAGCAGATAAGGCAGCAAAACAGGCAGTATATGATGGAATTCCTTATAATTGTACACTTTTAAATACTGAAATTTTAAATAAAGTCAAACAAACATGTAAAAATAATTGGCAGGAGTACTTTGATGAAAGATCACGACAAAAAGGTATATGGTACAAAACTATAGTTTATGATCTTCCTTCTTGTCCATGGTTCCAAAATTTTAAAATGTGTAGGAAAAGTATTGTAAAATTTTTAAGACTTCGTTCCGGTCACATTCCTTTAAATATGTTTAATTATATAATGGGTAAGTCAAACACAAACAAATGTTTACAGTGTAATTGTATAGATGATGTTTATCACCGGCTGATGGAATGTGCGCGGAACGAGCCGTTACGGCCGAATAGTATACTGGCTGCACCGTCGACAAATGACGCTAAGAATCTATTAAAATTGTACACATAAACGGAAAGGTATGATTTCTAATTGTAATAATTAATTTATTAGTTGTTTAGAATTCTAAGAAATAATGTAATTTTGCATCTTTCCTGTACGGGGGTGACATAGTCAAATTTATGACTAAACTCCCAGGTTAAATAAAAGGATTAAAAAAAAAAAGCTTTTTTTACATATATTGGCAAAATTTGTCGGTTTATAACTAAACCGTTAAACTTTACTTTTTTTACTGTTTTTACTTATAAGTTTTTAGGTGTTTTTTTCTCATGTAAGGTTCTTGGCAGTTAGTTTATTACAGTTCAACTGCTCAATACTCAATCCCTCCAAAGACCTCACACTACTAAGGGTCACGTAGGTAGTATTAAGGGCAACATTCGTCTTTCAGCCGACCCGTAATAATACTTGGCTGGAAACTGTGTGGTTTTCGGGCGTATAAGATGTACGCCGTCGCTTGCAAAGTCAATTCGAACGGATACGAGATCTTTACTTGGGTGGGGGATTCCTATTGTGATGTGATGTGTTATATTCATCAAGCTTTTTAATTTTATATAATTTTATATCGTTTTATTCTTGCGTTATTTATTATTTATTTATTCTTTTATTTTTATTCTTGCAATGCGATAAAACAATTATAAGTTTGAGACATTTTAGATCTTTGTGTGTTTGTGTATTATTCAATAGGGAGTGCATCTTCAAGTTCTATGCATATTAATACCAGCAAATGTGCAAAAATAATCTTTGATTGTGATGTTTAATACTTTCTAAACAATAGAAAAATCGTAAAGAGAGTCGTAATTCCTTTGATGTATCAAAATAGTAAAAATATTTGTAAGTAATACAAACAGGAACAATAATTCATTTAAACAATAGCGCCGTACTTATGAACTCTCTTTTATTCTAGTTCTATTCTTATAGGGATAATAAAAGCATTTAAGAAAACAAGCAAAAGCGTTTAAATATTTTTTTTTAAATGTAATTTTTCTTAAACATTTAAAGTAGGTAATCCTATGCATATGAGGTGCTTGTTTTCTTGTAAATATCTACTTCTACGCCTCACTCGTAAGTCTTTTCTGTGAAATGTTGAAAATTCGTTCGTTTGTTTTGTTCATATAAGCAATTTTTATAGATATCTGTAGATATATAATATAAACCAGTGGTTATTCTATACCTTATCAATTTCCACTTGATAAAAACATTTCGTTATTTCAAAAATGGCCCATATTGAGTACCTTGAAAATATTTAATTTCACCTGAAGGTGCAAATATTTATTATATTATTTTGTAGTATGTACACTCATACTACAAAAAATATTATAAATATTTAAATAGCTATAATGAAACTATTTATAATAAAAATGTAGAAGGGTAAATTTTGTACATTGAAAATATTAAAGACATAAGTAGCCCAATCTAGTAACACCCCCTGGTATTAATAAATTATTGCTGGACCCAAAGATATGATTAAAAAACTTTTTTTTTGTCGGTGACATTTGGTATAAATTATACTTCAAAATCCTGGGCGTTATACTGCCTACTTTTTATCCCTGAAAAGTGTTAACATAAAGCAACAATTAACTTTGCAGCCCGATCATATGAATGACTACTATCTAAGCGCAAATAATAAGTTGGTCGTATGTTACGTCATCCCTATTGGAATTTACTATCATAACGCTTCTACCTGAGAATACCTGAAACAACACCCACACGAACTCGTAGGAGGGCTTTGGTTGATTATAAAGCCCTAGTGAGTATACTTACTGATTTGTTTTGTTTTATTATTGCCTATTTACTGATATGTCTAAGTATATTTTATTGTCTGTTTATAATGCAAAATAAAAACGATTATTTTTCTTATTTTATAGATACAAAAGATAGTGAAGATGATACATTTGCTACAGGCAATACTCCAAAGAAGCTAAAAATCAGAACAAATACATTTCTGATATGGCAGGATTTTTTTTCAACACAATAATTTTAAATATATTATAATGCATGTAAAATAATATTTCATTTAATATAACGTGTACTTTATAATTCAGATTAAACTCGGAGAACGTAATGCGAGTGTTTCGACTCGAGTCTTCAACAATATAGATTGGGGATGTCAGTTCAATGCTACACGGAAGCTATTATTGCTGTATTTTCTAGACAGTAAGAAAATTTTGATTAAATTTAAAAAAAATATATTGTGCTAATTAAAACTAAACATGCCAATAATACATTTTTTTTTAGCTTCACGCTTTTATGCCGCACAGCAGGGTAGACAGAAAGTACCTAACGTCAAGACACTCCTTACTTCACTTTCCACCGAATTCGAGACATTGCATGTTGAGTGGTGGAACTCAACGCCGCACTTTGTCTCTTGTACCAGAGTGAGGAAGTAAAAATAATTTAAATATAATCACTCCTCCGAGTGGGGATCGAACCCACAACCGATCGCGTTTACAGTCAGACGCTGTCCCACTGCGCCACAACCGGCTTCAAATTTTTATTTCTATAAAAAAGTTTCAAATTTCAGAATTTTGGCTACGCATTCGTTAACTGGGAAGCGCTCACCGGCATTCCCCAATAAGCCTACTAAACGAAAATTGAACGCTGCTGTAGTTAACAACATAGTTCGAACAGTCGTCAAAAAATGTAGGGTACCTGAGAATTTGGTCAGGTAAGAAAACTATAATCGTTTTTTTTTTAATTTAGTAGTTTTTAGAACTGGCATCACTACCAAATGCGCAGACAAAAGTAAGATACTAAGAAGCCCTCAGCTGAAATACAGTGTTTCCCAATAGAGATGATAGGAATTTGATAGCTCACAGTTGCCATTTTGGTTATTTAACATTTGACATTTGTATTGTTTTGTGTTTCGTAATGTTTGCCATTTAATCATGAACATGTTCACGTTACCTCAACGTTTGGAAATTGTCCAAATTTTCTATCAAAATTCGAGAAGTATTGTCTCTACTCAAAGAGCATTTCGTGCTAAATATGGTCGTCATGGTGCACCGTCTGAGCTCGCTATACGTCGCATAATCCAAAAACTGGAAAGTGAATATTCTTTGCACGATAGTACTGACCCGACAACCAACACGACAATGGACAGGCCGTAGTGAAGGTTCTTCATGCGATACTACAAAGAAATTAAAAATCTGTACAAATACATGTTCTGGAATGGTAGGGATTTTAAATTCCCATTGCCCAATAAGCGGGCTAAACAGACTTGAACGCTGCTGTACTTAAGGACACAGTTCAATCAGCTGTAAAAAATTTAGGGAACCTGAGAATTTAGTCCGGTTAAAAAAATTATAATCATCTTTTTTCTTAAATCCTAATAAATTTGATTACATTTTTTACTCCTACCTAATAAATTTGATTACATTTTTAGAACTAGCATCACTACTAAATTCGCATACGAAAGTGAGACGCTATGGAGCTGTCAGCAGAAAAATGAAAGAACGAAAGAAGACACTCCACCGTCAGATGATTCGGGTGTATCTTTTGGATCAAGATAATTTTAATTACGACCTTTAGGGCACGGACACGTTGTAAGTACAAAGAGTTGATTTATTAATTTTAACTCTAAAATCATACATCATTTTTAAATTACTTAAAAGTTTAAATTTAAAAATCTAATGTAAATCTTAAACATTTATAAATGTTATATTTTAAATTAACCATTTTATATAATTTCAGGTAATCTCCAATTGTCCATCGGACGTATGTCGAACGGCCGTGAACAGTACAAGTGTGGAAATAGGTTTAGTTACATATTGTAGTAATTAGTTTTATTAAAACGGCATCATTGATTAAGGACCTTAGATTTTTATTTTGATTAAATATCATATAACATATATTTGTTTTATTTTATATTAAATGCATTTACATTATTTCGATGACAATTCGAGGCAGTGCGATCCTCTAGGAGAATGTATGTAACTCGTCCCTAAAACCCGATCATAATAGATATATTATAATGTAGTACAACTACATTCAGGAATGACATAGGTAATTTGTTGAGACTAAACAATTAAATTTAAGTATTAATCGATTATAATAAACGTGAATCAAGTTGGAGAAAATGAGATGATGAAGAGTTGTTGGAGAAACGAGATGATGTGATATATAGATATTTACATATGTGCATAATAGTCATTGAAACTGCTGTTCCTTATCCAATAGTTAAAAGAATATTGAAATTTAGGAAGTTGTAAAAAAGAAGACAAGAAGGGAATATTCCGAAAGAATAAAGATGTTGAATAAAAGGAAGAAGAAGAATAAAATATGTTTATTAAAAATATTCTAAAGTATGCATTATAGAAAAGTATTACATTATATTATACTATATCTAACTAAAATTTCATATATGTAAATCTATAATGAGTAACGCTATGTCTCGAATTTTGCGGAAAGCGAAGTACAGAGTATCTTGACGCTTGAGCATCTACCCGCATAGCAATGAGGGATGAAAGCGTGAAGTTAAATGAAATGTGCTTGCTTAATATAATAATCGAATTAAATAATTCGTCATGTAAATGACAGAAAATGTAATTATAAACGTTCACTATTTCAAAAAAATTGTAACATCAAACTTAATTTTATTGCAGATTCCTGAAAACTTGACGACGATTAGCAAAGCGAAAGAGTCAAATCTGTTTGGATATGTATTAATACGATGCGTGTATCCCTTAGAATGGAAGTCGCCGAATTTTGAAAATTCCTCGAGTTTCTTATACGCCTAATTGTCTTCCATGCGATGCGTTATGAAGCGTGAAGCTGTTTATGAAACTATTTTTTTATTGAGTAGGAAGCCAATGTTGCATACAATGTTGCTACTTATTATAGACAAATTCTTACATATGACAATAATTGCATACCCCACTTATATAACTCGACAAGCATAGTAAATATTTGAAAACTAAAAAAAAGGAAATTGATTTTGTTACAAAGCTACACCATGTCTTAGACAATATGCTTCCTTCTGTCATTTGGCGTTTCTAAGCGGAATCTTTAGGAATGTAAGTTACAATGCAAGCTTATTGTATTGATATGTTGATTTTTTTTTAATTTGGTGCTTTTACCGTCGTCTTATGGAAATTATAGTATCGGTTTTAGTTGGTACAAATGCTTAGATTGCTTTTTTGAAAAAACTTATAAAAATTTGAACACAGCGGGATTCGAACCCGTGCCTCTTGGATACTGTCCAAGCGCTCTGACAAAATGTTTTCCAATCCTAAGTGTGGAATAACACTTTAAAAATAGTAAATATTATACATGGTTGTTATTTAAGTCATATTTGCTGATACTTCGAGCTGACATGTCTCTCACAGTGAAGCAGCATACTGGACAGTTTGTTGTAAACGAGGCACCTGTTTCTATGTTTCTAAGACTGCACTATTTTAAAGTTTAAGTCTATCTATGTTTGAGATTTGTAATTTTTAATATAGAAGTCATTTTACCGGAATATATGAATAGTTTGTAATTCAATTTTATAATATTCATACACTTTCAAGAGTATATAATAGGTGTATTGTAGCTGGTTTATAGGCATACACTTGAACTTTAACATACCCCCACAAAAAATAGTCCAAGGGTGTTAAATCGCATGATCTTGGTGGCCAATTGTGAGGACCGTTGCGAGAAATAGCCGACTCACCCAACTTATCACGCAATCACTCGTAACGGTCGCAGCGTGGCATGTTGCACCATCTTGTTGAAAATAAAGGTCGTCCGCATCGATTTCATACACTTCAGGAAAAAAAACCGTTCAACATGTCACGATAACGGTCGCCATTGACAGTAACAGTACGGCCTTCGTGGTTTTTGAAAAAGTACGGGCCAATGATTCCACCGTACCATAATACGCACCGAACAGTCAATTTTTCAGGATGTAATGGTGTTTCATGAACCACTCTTGGATTTGACTCACTCCAGTAACGACTATTCTGTTTGTTCACATAACCATTGAGCCAAAAGTGAGCCTTATCTGAAAAGATGATTTTCCTATGAAATTCGGTGTCCGTTTCTATCATTTCAAGCGCCCAATCAGCAAATTCACGATGTAACCGATGCTCTGCTGGCTTGAGTTTTTGTGTCAACATAATCTTGTATGGAGGTAGGCCAAGAGCCATACGTACAAGTTGCCCGGTTGTCATTCTGGATATGCCCATTTCTTTTGCACGTCGTGGAACGGAAACATTTTGAGTTTCTTCGACACTGACTGACCCGGTGGCAATATTTTCTTCACTGCGGCCTGTCCGTTGTCGTGTTGGTGGTCTACTATTGTTCAAAGAATATTCACTTTCCAGTTTTTGGATTATGCGACGTATAGCGAGCTCAGACGGTGCACCATGACGACCATATTTAGCACGAAATGCTCTTTGAGTAGAGACAATATTTCTCGAATTTTGATAGAAAACTTGGACAATTTCCAAACGTTGAAGTAACGTGAACTTGTTTATGATTAAATGGCAAACATTACTGAATACAAAACAATACAAATATCATATTTGTAACAACCAAGATGGCAGCTGTGAGCTATCAAAATCCTATCATCCCTATTGGGAAAGACTGTACATGGTTTAAAAAAAAATCAAATAACAATCAGTCAGCCTTTTTTTAATTTATTAGTGTTTTTGAACTATGATTTTTATAATAAATGTAGACAAATATAATAAAATTCTTGTTATATTTTAAACTACAATAAAAATTATCCTTATTTTTTTAATCAATATAAATAATTGATCTGTTCCATGGGATCTCTTTAACTACAGCTTTATGGGAGGCTTATATGGAGGATATTGGTAAGAATAAGTAAGGTGACTAAAATTGCAAATAATTTGTAAATTACCTATATTATTATTTTTTGCTATTGATTGCTTTTTTATAGATTTTTATTAGTGGTAGTGCATTCTTCTTCAATTTTGAGCCCAATTCGAATTACCTTCTCCGCTTTTGAAGTTCAATTCTTCACCCTGGTATATATATATAACTTTGCTAACCTTTGCTACATATATATATATATATATATATATATATATATATATATATATATATATATATATATATAAATATATATATATATATATATATATATATATATATATATATATATATATATATATATACCAGGGTGAAGAATTGAACTTACATTTACTGATTATATAGCTTCATACCACAGTATCAAATTCATAACTAACTAAAAGGCAATCAGGACCTAGTATGGTCTAGTAATGATAATTTTATTAATTTAAGTAGAATCGCAAATAATTGTACTAATCTAATTGATTGTACTATTAATAGTAGTGTACATCTCAGAGATATTGCTCATTACAAGGTGAGGCTAACAATGTGTTGAACCCCTGTCCTCCGTACTAGTGTTAGTGTATGACGGTAGGACAGCATTCCTCGCACGCTTGTTTGCTCTCTTCGTACAGTATAGGTGAAACATTCGGATGAAATCACTTTATTTAATTATAAATAGTAAATTTAATTTTGATGTTTGCCTAATAAAACATAACACATTTGTGTGGGTTTGTATGAAAAAATATTAATTTTTCAGAAAGACTATAGTGGTTGCTATCGCATGCTTGGACAGCACAAACTTCCCCATAGCAGCGATGTTCGCTAATGAATTCTAAGCGCGGGATTACAATGACCAGCGTTTTGCCACCGTTCATTATCATTTGTAAGATATAATGAATATTTATAGTATATAATATATTATTAATTTTTTTTATTATTGTTGTTGACAAGTTTGCATTAATGGTATGGAAGGAAAGATATTAAGTCATTTGTATTTTGAGTTCTCCAATATATAAGATATTGTCATTATTTATTTATATTGTTTTATTAAAGTTGATGAAATTGCTGATGTGTTATTGAACTGAGTTTGATTTTTGAGATATTACTTAAATAACTTTTGAGATATTATTAAAATTTTTGAGTTTTAAATACTCAGATATTTTTTTTAGAAGTATGGTGCTAGAAATAAATAAAATTTATACGCGAATGCTGATTTCATAGTAGGTATATCATATACTATATCCTGCCTTCTTTTAAAACTATTTTTATTAGCAGGTTTCGTGTGTTGTTCTGAGAGTATTTCTAATATATAGGTTTGTCTTACATTAAGCATTGCCAATTCGTTATAGACCATTCGTGCTGCTAAGAAGAAAAAAACATCTTCAAAGCTGAACTAACCATTTTAAAATTAAATTCACAAAATATCAAAGTCCAATAAGTAAAGCCGGTTCAAGTATTCTAGGTCAAATCGTCAAGCTACTGTGCTGTACCCTGGATACTGCAAAATTCGAACCTAAACCATATCAGCTGGATTATAACCGTACAGCGCGAAGCAAAAGTGAATAATAAATTTGTCAATTTGTGACAAAACGTCAGAGATAGCTTATCCAGATATAACCTATCAGAATTTTTAAAGGCGATTTTTTCATAGTTTGGACGGTCAAAATATATCTTATTCAAAACATGTCTTCATTGTTATACTTAAAATATAGTTCAAATATTGTAATGAAGAACACAAACGGAGAGATCATGCGGAGAGAAAGAACTAATTCATGCACTCTCTTCCGGGTCATAATTCTCCTTGGACCTCCCATAAAGGCCTTTCGGGTCAGCAGCGATAGTAACGTCTGTAAATGTCAAATGAAACAGGGAAACATTAAGGTAGCTCTGAAAAGAGCTCAGACGATCACAGTTCTGAAAAGAACCTTTTCCACTGTCCTTCAAAACAGCATAGTTCTGAAAAGAACTTTTTGTATGTAATGTTCTTTTATATGTATTTCATCTTCAAAAACATTTTTCTCTTTTTCTACCTTCGCCAATGTTCAACATAGTAAAAGGTTTTACTATGAAAGCTCTGAAAAGAGCTGTTTCATACGTTCTTTATCTATTGAAACACAAATAAGCTCTGATAAGAGCTGTTTGATACGTTCTTTACATTATAAAACAGAAGCAAGCTCTGAAAAGAGCTGATTCTCATATTTGACCATGATAAACAGCCAACTTGTTTATCAAAGTTGTTAAATATTTTGAAGATAAACTCGCACCAATGAGGGTGAGAAGTAAAAAATAATGGGTATTTTGTTTATATAGATAATTTAATATCAGGACAATATGTAAATGTAAACACCATGATAGTAATTTTGTTCGCTTGTTTATTGCGACGTCACATCAAGCAGTTTCATCTTATGTCTCCAACTGGATGATGATGGGATTTCTTTTGTTCTGTCCGTTGTCCGTAACTGGTCCTGTTGCAACTACTAACTGCATCACTCTACTCAGCGACAATACCGCAGCGGGCAGTAACAGCAATAGCAATCGTCGATCAAAGCAGTGCACTAAGCATTAGCAGTAGTTACATATCACAGTTAGTCTTGAAATGTACACTACACTGATACATTAGTTTATTTATAACAGACAGACATTTTTTTGTAAATCACAAGTCACTTTCTGTAACCGAATGTGTTATAAAGAAGTGTATTTGCTAGATGCTGGTTAATTATTCACGAACTACACTATTGACACCGAACTAGGAAACTCTTTATCCTTGTTGCAAAGGCGGTTACCCAGATACTTTGCAAGGGACAATTTAAGTATTACGTAAGCACTAGTGCTTATTTTTTAAATGTTTAGTTTTTTAATATATCAGGCTTTCTACAATTTTAGTCAAATCTGTTTTAACATATATTGTAACACTTATTAACTACACGATCTTATGTAATCCATAAAACAATGAAACAAAACGTTAAGGAGTGTCTGAGGGCTGAAAGTGAACAAACATGTCGACCAAGATGCATCTGTAATGGAGTGAAGACTGTGCATTTTAATCTTCATATATCAACATTCAAACATAATACCAATATTGACTATTTTTAAAGAGTTGTTCCACACTTAGGATTAGAAAATATTTTTGAAAAAACGTACGTATACGTATAAAATACGTATTTTCTATCTACGAGTGTAGATAGAAAATACGTATTTTAGGGTTTTGTAATTACGTTATAAATAAAACTATTGCAAATGCGTTTTATCTATTGAACTAAGATAAAATTATTGGTATTATATTTTTAAGAAAACGTACAAAAATTTGAACTTAAGGTTTTAGAAGAACTAAAAATACATAATTAAGTTCAGGTAGGTTATTAAATGTTTTGAGTAACTAGACATACTAATAATAAATAATGAACGCGTTGTTTTGTGTCGCAACGAATCCTCGCATTCTTGCATTGAAACACTCCGGGATATCATAAGGGCAGTCTTCTCAAACACATCTGTTACATGATCCACACTGAATACAGTTCGCAATGGATGTAATATTCACCTCAAACAGTATGGTATTTTATCTGCTGCTTTTGAACATTACATTACCTTACGTTAAGTTATAACTAAAGAAGAAAAGGCCATTTTTGTGATTAAATATCTAAAATCTTTTTGTTAGTGACAATTTTTGTTGATCATTTAATAAGATTCATTGGGAGTAAAACTCATAATTAAAAAAATCGCCATTTGCCTCGAGTGAAACAGTGAACAGCTCTTGAAAGAACTAACAAGATACATTATAGTTTCATGAAACAGTTTTAAGTCCCAGAAATATCTTCAGAACTATCTTCTTTATGTTCTGTTATGGATTTTGGTGTACAATTATAAAGCAGTATCTTCAGCGTAGACAATTGACAATAGTAAAACGATGATTAGCTCTGAAAAGAAATTTCATACCCTACAGTGTCACGTGACAACAAGTAGCTCTGATATGAGCTTTGTGAGACGTTATTTACCAAAAACAAAAGATTGGCTCTTGAAAGAGCAATTTCTGTTGTGGGTTTAAGAACCTGTGGTCACATATATTGTAGGAGAACAGCTTTTTTCAATTTGAACTAAAATTCAAGTATCATCTACATTTTCAATCAAGTTCATAATCATCAGTATTTTTGTACAACAAATTCCTTTGCTGCATGTTTCCGTCATTGGTCAATACCCTGCTTCTGACGTGTATTACCAGCGCTCTCTGCTATGCAAACTCACGCAGATTCTCTATAATTAGTCTTGATAAACCTGTTGGAGTAGCAGTGATAATAGACGTCACAGTACAGCCTACACACTGTTGGTTTCTCCTCTTGATCTATTACTACGAATGGGGCAATCTATACTGTTTCGAAGATGCCATTATTTTCTTTCAAAAGAGTAGCCCCAAGAAGTATTTTAACATTCTTAAAAACAAAAAATAGTAGCTAACTCTATGATTTTTATATGAAACTTGTAAAATTTAAGTTCGGAATCGGTGATCAAATAGTTATTTTACCATTTCGGTCACATACAGTATACATTGCGCTCCTATGCTTGCACCATGTTCTAATATTGTTTCTATCTGCTTCTCTCGATTCAGTTCACCCATCACTGTCCTATTACTTGAGCTAGTTGTTAATTATAGATTAGCAATGTTTTCTCCTTTAGGACGGAAACTATGGTTTCGATTTCAGTAGTCGTATTATAGTCTAGTAGTAGTAAAGAAGTTGTAAGTAGACAGGGTAATAGTTTTCTCTTCTTTTCGATTGTGACAACCTTGATAGCGTCACCGGGTTTTGGGGGAGGCCGAGCTGGGAGAACTCGGACCTTGGCGTGGAGACCTCGAGAGGAAACCAACTTCAACTTAGAACACAGTGTCACGGTTTGTGTACACCGTTTGTAGTGCGGGACTTGCCTGTCCAGATCAGGAGTCTACTAAGAACGAAAGCCGTTTTGCGGTAGACGTAATCTATGTGGCGTTTGAGGGACAGTTTACTGTCTAGAAGTACTCCTAGGTATTTGGCGGATTTAGCAGTTGGAGTTGATTTGCCGTGCAGTTCGGGTAATAGTGGCTCGTTACGTTTCTTGTATAATGTAATATGTAGTACAATTATACATTTCGTGAACAGGTGTTTTTTTTAAGCAGCAGTTCCATTTCGTTTAAGTGTTTAAATCGTCGGAGGCCCTTATATTCATTAGATATTGTAAAAAGGCTAGAAAACGGAACAATGTGTGCTGATAACAAATAACTGATATACATCAGAACAGTACACTAAATCTTAGCTTATGTAGAAATTAACGTTACAACTTAGTAAAGAAAATGAACAATGCTTAAAAAAAATATGTATATATAAAAAGTTGCTTTTTTTATTTACTTTAATATTTTATTAACGTAAATATAATAAGATATTTTTTATTCTAAATAGGTACTTATTATAATTCTACCGTTCTATTAATACTTGAAGGAAAATATTTACTGTTATGTTTATGCGAACAAAGTATGAAAATACATAAAGATATTGTGTGACACATACTAACACGCGCTTGACACACACATGGGTTGAGGAACACACACATGGGTTGAGGAACACACACATGGGTTGAGGAACACACACATCGTCAACACAACGCGTGTTTAATGTTCTACAAGTTAGTTGTACTAGAATATCTAAAATTAGAACACTTCCTCGAGTTTCCGGACATTTTAAAGAAATAGAGTGATGGAATGACATGAACAGTACACAGTACGTAACAGACTAAAGTACCATCACTTCCATCTGTAGGCGTGGCGTTCTACTACTGTGCGGTATGCAGGCAGTATGTTCCATGCACAATTGTGAAACAGCCCACCTGCGGCAATGTTTCCAGGTCGATACGACATAAATACCTTCAGAAAACGCGTTTATCCTACTTTAAAGCCGGCAATACACCTGTAACTCCTCTGGTGTTATACGGGGCCGTGGGTGACGTTGATCACTCACCGTCTGCTGAGACGCACGGTCGTTTGGCTTGCCTGTCCTGTGAAACAAAAAAAACAGTGTCGGATAAAAAAACGTATGTACACATAAATTTCTTCAGTTCACAGTGACACTTATGAGAATAAACTGGTTCCCTTTTTATATTTTTACATATACGCGTATATTTTAGTATTAGAAAATACATTTGTAAAAATCCGATGTTTCGAACACTTTACATTAGTCCGTGGTCACTGGTAGACTACCTCGAAACTTTCGAATACGAAAATATACGCCATTAATCCATACGAAATACTTTCATTTAAAAGGTGTAAAAATCGCAAAAATTAAAGATCTTATAATGTACTAGCGGCCCGCTTGCAGCTTCGGCCTCGCTATTCACATCTAAAGCTATATTTACTATTTTTAAAGTGTTATTCCACGCTTAAGGTTAGTAAATATTTTTGAAAAAAACGTATAAAAATTTGAACGCAGCGGGATTCGAACCCTCGCCTCTTGGATACCGTCCAACCGCTCTGACTGCTAAGCCATGCGTTCTACTACCAGCTGCGTCGAAATTCTTATACGTTTTGTAACGACTTATTTATGTTGTTAGCGTCTCTGTATAGAGATTTTTAGAAATTTCTACTACTTCAAGATGATTAAGAAATAATCGTTTAACAAGAAAGATTGCTATTGTATTTTAATATTTACTATTTTTAAAGTGTTATTCCACACTTAGGATTAGAAAACATTTTTGAAAAAACGTATAAAAATTTGAACGCAGCGGGATTCGAACCCGCGCCTCTTGTATACCGTCCAAGCAGGTAGGTAGTAGAACGCGGTCAGAGCGCTTGGAGGGTATCCAAGAGGCGCGGGTTCGATTCCCGCTGCTATATATCCTCTCGCTGTTATAGTTGAGATAATTTAATAGTTATAATAGTTATAAAATCTTGCTTAAATATAGACCTTAGTTCTAAGTAAAAACAGTAAGTAGCAAGTTTACAAGAGAAATTACATAACAATAAGGTAAAAACAGTAAAGACCTAGTATAATGAAAAACTATGTTTGTGTATGTGTATTGTGTGTGCTTAGAACCACTTTTTAGTTAAATTACAGTTTACAACTAAAATATTTAGGGTTTTTAAATGAAGTAAATGACCGGCCGGTCATTATTATCACATTCATAACAGCGATGGCGTGTCGACAGGGATACTCAAACATGAACTCTTAAATTCGCATATAAACACACAAAGTCACATATAGACCATGATATCATATGTCAATGAGTAAACTCACATGTGGTCCATATGAAGATGGGTGAAATCATATGTTGAACATGATTCATATATGGACGAGTAAAATCATACTTGGATCATGGTGTTATGTGTGGTCACTGTATTTACATGTAGAATGTGATGTCATATGTGAATGGATGAAATCACATGTGAACCATGATTTCATATGTGGATGAGCAAAATTACATGTGGATCATAATGTCATATGAGGACGAGAAAAAACACATGTGGACGATGGTGTCATATGTAGACGAGTAAAATCACATGTGGACCATGATGTCATATGTGGGTGGGTGAAACCACATGTGGACCATGATGTCATATGTGGATGACTGAAATCACATGTGGACCATGACACCGTGTGTGGATGAGTGAAATCATATGTGGATCATGGTGTCATGTGTGTATTACTAAATTCACATGTGGACCGTGCTGTCATATGTAAACCAGTAAAATCACATGTGGATCATGATTTCATATGTGGACGAGAAAAAACACATGTGAACGACGATATCATGTGTGAACGAGTCAAACCACACGTGGACATGTGGATGAGTAAAATCACATGTGGACCATGATGTCATATGTGGATGGGTGAAACCACATGTGAACGATGATATCATGTGTGGATGACTGAAGTTACACGTGGACCATGAACCCATGTGTGAATGAGTGAAATCATATGTGGACCGTGATGTCATACGTAGACGAAGTTAATCACACGTGGACCATGATGTTATGTGTGGAGAAGGAAAATTACATGTGGACCATGATGTCTGGTATGGGCGAGTCAAACCTTATGTGGATCATGATGTCATATATGGATGGGTGAAATCATTTAAGGACCATGATGTCATGTGTGGATGAGTAAAATCACATGTGGACCATAGTATTATAAGTGGATGAGTGAAATTATATGAGGACCACGGTGTCACGTGTGGATGTATGAAATCAAACACGAACGAACTTCTTCTACTCCCACAGAGTAGAAAAAGTTCGTCAAATACGTTTTTTGACATATATACAGACGTAAGAATATGGAAGTTAACCCTTCATAATCTTACCCTCGAAGCTTTCCCAAATTTATTTGAAGTCTTAGATTTTATGTCCTAACTAGAAACAGGTTTTAAGATACCAGAAGGGCCGATTTAAAGAAATATTACAAGATATTGTGATATTTTTAGGGAAATATTACAATTATATGGGTGTCTCTACTTAAGAAGAACGAGAATCATGATAATTCCGGCACGGACTTTTTCTTGCAATTCAAGCAAATTAAGTAGTTTGAACTATAGTTTATATTGTTAGTACATAAATCTGAAACGGGCCAATAAAAAAACAATATAAATAGTCGGCATGACTATTGAAACATAAATGTTCACAGGAAACTGACACTGGGAAAAGAATCCTGAGATTTCATATGATAAGACATATAATTATTATTAAAATGTAAACACCATAATAGTAATTTTGTTCGCTTGTTTATTGCAATGTCACATCAAGCAATTTCATCTTGTTGCCAACTGGATGATGATGGTATTTCTTTTGTTCTGCCTGTTGTCCGTAACTGGTCCTGTTGCAACACTAACTGTATCACTACTCAGCGATAATACCGCTGCGGGCAGTAACAACAATAGCAATAGTCGATGAAAGCAGTGCACTAAGCATTAGCAGTAGTTATACAAGTGTATATTTCAAGTCAGTTTGTCTTGAAATATACACTACACCGATACACATTAGTTTATTTATAACAGATAAATATGTAAAACAAAAGCAGCTTTCTACCAAATTAATGATACAGAAATGTATTAATGTATATATATATATATATATATATATATATATATATATATATATATATATATATATATATATATATAATTTTATTTTAGTTCATTAGAAAAAATCATTTGCAATAGATTTATCTAAAACACAATTACAAAACCCAAAATACGTATTTTTTATTTGCAAGTACCTATTTAAAATGAAAACAATATTTTCAATTTAAAATGGGAAAACACTTTGTAACTAAAAGGCCAGGTAACATTACCAGTCAAAAATGAATGAATAGTGATCATGGAATATTCGTTCATTTTTAATCAGTAGCATGATAAAGGTTTTTAAAGATGTTTGGAAATAGTGTCCTGGAAAGTGACACAAAAAGTAAAGTTATCATTGGTAGTTGAAGTCATTTTATGGGATTTGAAAATTAGATCGATAATAACGTTGGTGATAAGGAATATTAATAATATTTATTATTCCTAAACGAGTTGCCCGAGTCTTGGTTAATAACTACTCAGATCACGAGAGACGTCCAACTGATTGCGGGACAGTCACGACACGATACATCGACAGAGTCAGATATAAGAGTAATTCATACCAGAGATCATGACACTGTTATGACTAAATACCTAAGTAGATTTACATACAGACGTTAAAATCGTTTCAATCACATTCACAATCCTCAGTATTTTTGTATAATAAGTTCCTTTGCTGCAAGTTTCCATCATTGGTCAATATTCTGCTACTGATGTGTTTATTCTGCGCTCTCTACGCCATCTCTATTGTGTAGACTCACGCAGATTCTCTATAATCAGTCTTAATAAATCTGTTAGAGTAGCTGTGATAATAGACGACAGTACAGCCCACACAGTATTGGTTTCTCCTCTTGGTCTATTACTACAAATGGGGCAATCTATGCTGTTTCGAATATGTCATTATTTTCATACAAAGGAGTAGCCCTGAAAAGGACGTTAACATGCTTAAAAACAAGAAATAGAAGCTAGCTCTATGATTTTCATATGAAACTGAAAGGCAATCAGCATCTCTTGTTAAATTAAAGTTCTGAATCGTACAGTTAATTTGCATTTCGGTCACATTATACTCCTATGCTTGCACCATATTCTAATGTTGTTTCTGTCTGCTTCCCTCGATTTAGATCACAAATCACTGTCGTATTACATGTGCTGGTTGTTAATTTTGGATTAGCAATGTTTAGTCCTTCAGAGCGGAACGTATTATAGTCTAGTAGTACATAGAAGCTGCAAATAGACAGGGTCATAGGTTTCTTTTCTTTTTGATTGTGTAGTATGCCGTTGGCTATATAATCCTTGACAGCGTCACTGGGTTTTGCGGGAGGCCAAGCTGGAAGAGCTCTGACCTTGGCGTGGTGACCTCAAGAGGAAACCAACTTTCACTTAGGACACAGTGTCACGGCTTGTGTACATCGTTTGTAGTAGGGGAATCTATCCTATCCGGGTCAGGATTCTACTAAGTACGAAAGCCTTTTGCGGTAGTCGTAATCTATGTGGGGTTTGAAGGACAGTTAACTGTCTAGAAGTACTTCTAGGTATTTGACGGATTTAGCCGTAGGAGTTGATTTGCCTTGCAGTTAGGGTAATAGTGGCTCGTTCCGTTTCTTGTATAATGTGATATATAGATTACAAGTACATGAACAGGTGTGTTCTTTAAGCAGAAGCAACATTTCATTTAAGTGGTTTTTATACGTCGCGTCGTTTAAATCGTCGGAGGTCCTTATATTCATTAGACATTTTTAAAATTTCAGTCTTCTTCTAAGTAGTTGTAGCGGTAAAAGGGCTAGAAAACGGAACAATGTGTGCTGATAACAAATAACTGATATAAATCAGTTCAGTACAATACACTAAATTTTAGCTTATATAGAAATAAATGTAACAACTTAGTATAAAAAATGAACAATAATAAAATGAAAAATATGTATAAATAAAGTTTCTTATGATATTTACGGTAATATTTTATTAACGTAAATATAATATGATACTTTTTATTCTAAATAGGTACTTATTATTATTGTAGCGTTATATATATATGATACTTTTTATTCTAAATAGGTACTTATTATTATTGTAGCGTTCTATTAACACTTGAAGGAAAATATTTACTGTTATGTTTGTGCGATCAAAGTATGAAACTTGGTATATGTACAGTTTACAAAAAGATATTGTGTGACACATATTAACACGCGCTTGACACACACATGGGTTGAGGAACACACACATCGTCAACACAACGCGTGTTTAATGTTCTACAAGTTAGTTGTACTAGCAGTGTGTACCGTCATATCATCAGTTCAGCAGTTTTCTATGAATATCTAAAATAAGAGCACTTTCTCGAGTTTCCGGCTATTTTAAAGAAATACAGTGATGGAATGATATGAACAGTATACAGTACGTAAAAGACTAAAGTACCATCACAACCATCTGGATACGTGGTGTTCTACTAAGAAGTTTCTTCCATGTGCCACGCAATTGTGAAAGGGCCCACCTGCGATAGTGTTTCCAAGTCGATACTAGTATCTAAATACCTTCAAAAACCGCTTATCCCACCTTAAAGACTGGTAATGCACCTGAAGCTCCTCTGATATTACACGGAGCCGTGGGCGGCGGTGATCACTCACCGTCAGGTAAGACACATGCTCGTTTGCCTTGCCTGTAATGTAAAATAATAAAAAAAGTGTCAGATAAGAAAACGTACCTACACATAACTAAATACTAAAAAGCGTCTTATCGTGTTCCGTTTCTAGTTCACAGTCACACTAATGGGAACAAACTGGTTCCTTTTTATATTTTTACATATACGCGTATATTTCGGTATTCGAACATACATTTGCAAAAATTCGATGTTTCAAACACTTGACATCAGTGAGTTAGTGGTCACGTGGTCACACTACGACACGTGGACTACCTCGAAATTTTCAAATACTAAAATATACGCGATTAATCTGTTCAAAATAGTTTAATTTAAAATGTGTAAAAATTGCGATTTGATTTCCCAATAAGAACGATATCTTTTGAAATTAAAATAAAACTTGTAATATTCGTTAATAAATTATTAACAATGTGGACTACATTCTAATAATCTTTAAGTAGTAGAAATTTGTAAAAATGTCTCTACAGGGATGCTAACAACATAAATAAATTGTAACAAAACGTATAAGAATTTCGACGCAGCTGGTAGTACGCATGGCTTAGCGGTCAGAGCGCTTGGACAGTATCCAAGAGGCGCGGGTTCGAATCCCGCTGCGTTCAAAATTTTTATACGTTTTTACCAAAATGTTTTCTAATCCTAAGTGTGGAATAACACTTTAAAAATAGTAAATATTATTATTTCCGATGAATATAGCTGTCATATCTATAGATCGAGCTGCAAAATTAAGTTTGTTTTTTAACGTATACACTTTTCCGGGATAAAAAAATACCCAGTGTGATGTCCAGGATGATAAAGAATAATTATACCAAATTTCATTGTAACCTAATCAGGAGTTTCTGTGTGATGCTTAAACAAACAGACAGATAAAAAAATATTTTACATATTTGTGTGCAGTATCAATGTAGTAACCTCCTGCTAATTATCTTTTTAAATTTTCAATGCGCAGAATTGACCCTTCTAGAGCGTGCGCTAGTGTAAAGTGTAGCAAGCAGAGACAACACTCCGCTACATATTCCTCGAGCAAGTTGCAGACGTGGCGACTGCAACTCGGCTCGGACACGATACCATCGCGTATTTGCGGATGAAAACGCGCGTATATAAACAAAAACAATAACCCACTTCATAAACACTCTTAAAATTGTAAAAATAAAACTATAGTCTTTTATTACGTAAAAAAAAATACTAAATAATATAAAAAATCTTCTCAATATAAAATTAGAAACAGTAGTTTTAATATATTAACTTTAATACTATGTAATATATTCAATACTAATATAAAGCAGAAGAGTTTGTTGGTTTATTTGACCGCGCTAATCTCAGGCTCTACTGATTGGAATTGAATAATTCTTCCTGTGTTGAACAGTCCATTTATTGTTGAAGGCTATAGACTATATAACATCGCTCTACGACTGATGAGAATGAAGCAGTAGTAATAAATGTTGTGAAAACGGGAGAGTATGTATATTTTTAAAGCTTAGCGTGCGTGCGCCGAGTAAACGGTGAAAGAGACGTAAAAATTATGTGTGACATAATTGTTTCACTAGAAAAGCTTTTACGGTTGACTCACTATAACAATATTTATGTATATATTTTTAGTTCTAATATAATATATTATTTGCAAATGTGTTTTTGTAAACTAAATATTATTCCTTATTGAAATATAAAATTTATATATCACGGGAAATTAATTTGAACAAAATTGCTTTTGACAGTAACGGTATTTTATATCAACCAATATGCAAGGAATAATTATAGTTTTAAAATAGTTACGTCAAATACCAAGCGCGCATTATGTGCGAGGTGATTGAAGCGGTGAGGGGGGAGGGGGGGGGGGGGCTACGCTGGCTGACAGTGTCGATAGTCTTCTTACTAATATTACAAAAGCAATAGTTTCTGAGAAACTCAAAACTTATAATAATATAACGATAACTGTCAAGTACAAATACAATTGTATCAATATCACCACGCGGGCGAAGCCGCGAGCGAAATCTAGTATGTAATAATTCTAAACAGCCTATAATAATAGCCTATTATTACATCAGCTATCTGCCAAATGTTTTAAATATTTATTTTATATGTAGATACTTAAAGTTACTTATCCATTATATTCAAACTTACGTAATTTTTTAATTATATCTAAATATATGAATTTAATAAATTTATTTTAAACTACTCTTAACTATTAAATAGTAATAATTAAAAAATATATAATGAAATAATACAAAATATGTAATGAACAAATTGCCTAAAAATATATTAAAGTCGTATACTTTAATATATTTTTAAATAATAATAAAGTAATAAAGGAAAACTCAAAATGTAAAAAGCAAACATAATGACGGACTAAGGTACTAAAAAATTAATTCACGATTTGTAAATAAAATATTATTAGTACTCACACATCTCCACTCTCGACACAATACACACTTTAAACACTACGAGCAACTCACTACGGCAGTGACAAGACACTCCTTTATTATTATGAAGTAGTTCACAATCCTCAACATCTCTCAAGCTCGCAACACAAGCGCTCTGGAGCGCTGTTCCGCGCCGAATGAAAGGAAACGCGCGAGTTCTGAAGCTCGACGTCTTAGTTCTCGACACCTCACGCGCTATTGTTGTTACTACATTCATGCTATTCAAGTCTCTATTACGTTTATATATCGGTTATTATAGCTTGCACATTTGTAGTCATGAATTAATATCTTTTTTATTTGCTACAATTTGTACTACTTTTGAGATGCAAAAGATTTTCATTGCAATAATAATTGAATATCATACAATCATATACTTAATATGATTGTATGATATTCAAAGTAAGTATGTGATAAGTAATTAGCAAGAGTGAAGTTAGATTCGGTTTCTGCTTTATAGTTAAAGAACATGTAACGCTCTGACTTACATTGATTAGCGTACAATTGATTACCAAAAGACGTCAAACACCGAATGTGTTTTGATTGTTAAGACTGTGATGTGAGGATTATTTAAATTAATATTATTTATAACTTTTCAACACTTCACTAGCATTGTATTTTATTGTCTCAAATAAAAGATATATAGTTAGATTTGTTCGTTATTGTTTTCTAACAAAAGCACATGGCGTGAGGCACAAAAAAACAATTTTAATTTTTCTAATATTATATGTATAAAATAATAATATTGATATATATTGATTGATTCCTTATAAAAGCAATATCTGCGATTGTTATATATAATATATTTAAGGATTAATATTTATTGTTACTTTGAAAAAGTTGAAAATCTATTTGAATGTTCTATCAATGCTATATACTGTTGTTTGTGTATTACCATTCCGTCCATAGATGGCGCAAGTAGTCATACAATTTAATAAAAGCATCTCTTTTTTACAGATACAGTTAAACTTATATAAATATAACAATAGATGGCCTTAGGCACAAAAACAACTTTAATTCTTCTAATATTATATAAATAATAAAATAATATTGATATCTATTGATTGATTCCTTTTAAAATCAATATCTACGATTGTTACATAAAATATATATAAGGAATAATACTTATTGTAACTTTGAAAATTAATAATATTTACATATATATATTACTTATTTTTCTCTTCTCGAATTCTAGATTCACGTACTTAACAGAGCGCCAGTACTTAACACCGCGCATTGTCTTATACTTTACAAATATATCTTTGTATTTGTATAAGACTCTGAACACATATACTTAAGTGGTCGCCATTTTAAAGAAATGTGAACTCATATTGCATACTGAAAGTAGATAGCTTATAATATTCCTCAGCACTCACTTTATCTAGACATGTAGACTAGAAGTGGACGGAGCTCTCACAATACGTGCGAAGTGGCATTAATAAATATAACAATAGATCAATCTTCACAGACGTTTTAAATTTCAAAACATTAGATTCACAATAAGTACTTACTTATGTATAAATGTTAATTATAGAAAATTATCTTATTAATAAAACAATTTTATATAAATAATCAATTTATTATATTCTTATTCCTTTTCTACTTCTTATTATTATTTTATTTAGTAAGCACACAGTATGCAGTGCACACACAGTTGATACAATATATGAACCTGTACAGCGAGTTAGAGAAGACCAAACAAACGCGATAACAATGAATAATACATATTAATTACTTGCTGATTAACAAAGAAACAACGTGTAATATAACTTCTGTTCGTACACGAGCTGCGACGAGACTCGACACTTCACGAGCAAGAAACAGAAGCGACTCTCTTAGGAGCTACTTATTTATAGGTCATTGTAGTTTGATTCTGAGCCTAGTTAGATAGCACTTGAAATATTGTAATTGTAATATTATATACATATAGTTAACATGTAACTGAGCGCTTTCTGTACATTGAGCATATATGGGAAAACTGTTATTGGAAGCATTTATTCATTTAGTATAACCCAAAACAATATTTTTTTTATCTGTCTATCTGTATGTCTGTGCGTTTGTGCACTGTGTCTCACCAGACGGTGAGTGATCAACGTCACCCACGGCCCCGTGTAGCACCAGAGGAGCTACAGAGGAGCGACAGGTGCATTGCCGACCTTTAAGGTGGAATAAACGCGCTTTTTGAAGATATTTATGTCGTATCAAAGTGGAAACATTGCCGCCGGTGGGCCGTTTCACAATTGTGCTTGGAAGAAACTTCTTGCAAACCGCACAGTAGTAGAACGCCACGTAACCAGATGGAAGTGATGGTACTTAAGTCTGTTACGTACTGTGTACTGTTCATGTCATTCCATCACTCAATTTCATTAAAATAGCCGAAAAATCGAAAAATTGCCCTAATTTAGACATTTATAGAACACAGCTGAACTAATGATGTGACAGTACACACTACTAGAACAACTACCTTGTAGAACAGTAAACACACGTTGTGTTGGCGATGTGTGGGTGTGTGTGTGTTCCTCAACCGAAGTGTGTGTTAAGCGCGTGTGTGTATGTGTCGCACAATATCCTTATGTAAACTGTACATATACCAAGTTTCATACTTTATTCGCATAAACATAACTGTGAATATTTAACTTTAAGTATTAATAGAACGGTAGAGTTATAATAAATATAATATGATATTTTTATATACGTTAGTAAAATGTTAACGTAAATAAAATAAGAAACTTTGTTTACACAATTTTTTTTCAGAATAGTTCATTTTTTTTACTAGTTGTTGTTGTTACTAAATATTTCTACGTTAGCTAAGATTTAGTGTAATGGATACAAGGGCCTCCGACCATTTAAACTACGCTACCTATAGAAACACTTCAATGAAATATTACTTCTGTTGTTGTTGTTGTACTACATATACAAGAAACGGAACGAGCCACTATCACCCTAACTGTAAGGCAAATCAACTCCAACAGACTACTACTTCTAGACAGTAAACTGTCTTCCAAACCCCATCTACTACTGGCTGCGTCGAAATTCTTAAACAACTTATTTATGTTGTCAGCATCTCTGTGGAGAGACTTTTACTAATTTTATACTACTTAAAGATTATTAAGAAATAATCGTTAAACAAGAGAGATTGCTATTTTGTTTTAATATTTACTATTTTTAAATATTTTAAGTTGGTAGTAGAACGCATGGCTTAGCGGTCAGAGCGCTTGGACGATATCCAAGAGGCGCGGGTTCGATCACAATATGTGTGTGAAATGACATTAATAAATATATCAATAGATCAATCTTCACAGACGTTTTAAATTGATCCAATAACATTCACATTTAGTACTTACTTGTGTGTAAATATTAATATGAATTCTACAAAATGTACCGGCATGTCAATAGTTTGACTTGTATAAATATGGATATATACCTACCTAACAGAATCTATAAAGGCGGCTTTTCCACATTTTGGTCGCTCAAATTAATTCAAAACCTTCAACAACTATCCAGAGCGATCCTTTACAGTAAATGCGAAGACAACAAAATATAATTAAAATATGCCTTCAATGTTATTCTTAAAATATAATTCATATATTAGTATATAATAATGAAACAAAAAGACCATCATGGCGTAGTGTGTAACCGCGAGTTGTATTGGGTTCGATTCCCACTCGAAGGATGATTATATTTAAATTATTTTCATATATTCCGTACATTCTAAATACAAACCTGCTCTTCCTGTCCAGTCCCAGCCCAACCGCGCGTCGACCTCAAATAATATTATTCGAAATAAGAAGTAACATGTATCATTGTTTTAATGTCGAAAAATTTACAGACGAGTCTGTGAAGTGAATTACCTTATTGGGGTCATCAATGAATGACGTCACATGTCAAAGGGGAGGGAGGGTGTCGGTTACACGAGTGCGACCAGCTGTGACGAGATGGGGGAGGGATCAAGTAGTCGTGAAATGGGTGGCCCCTTGGCCGTCGTCTCTCATTTCTTTTACATTTAGGTGCCCGTTTCTCTAATATTTTGTGTCTAAAATATTCGTCAGTTATATAGCGTAGATACGGGTCTCGTCCATTTGCGTCGTCCGCCATATTGGAATCAGTATGATATAATTAGGAGGCAGGTAGGGGCGGCTGGTAATTACAAACAGAATACATTACACACTTATTCAAATTCAAACTCCTAATTTATTTTTATCTTATTTTTTGAATAATTATAATAGCTTATTTACAAACTTTATTTATGATATCATATTATTGACCTTTGTGAAGTGATTGTACACTACACTTTTATCTGCCTATTATATGTACTACAGTACAAGCAGGTACTACACACGTACGCCCTTATTATCTATCATTAGTAAGTAAATAATAACACTGCATATGTCATTATGAAAGTAAGAAGAGGTGAAATATATAATGTAGATGCATTGCATTTGCAGCGGTTTATGTTTCTGATATGAATGTATGAGAAGTATAATAAATGACTTAATAAACTGAATACTTTAGTATACAGTGATGTACTCGTTGCTATGGCTACGCGTACCTCAAGTGTCAACAAGGCGCCGTGTTTAATGAATTAACATAAGGAGGTATACTTTCAAAATGATTTCAAAACGTTTCATATAATATTATGACACTCGTATCACTTCCAAAGGTGTCGCTACTCTGACATCTGACAACTCGCTCTCATGTAGCTACAATAGATGGCATTGCTCTTCAATTACACGACGTGTGTTTTGTAATTGTTGAATTATAATAAAACACGGCGGCTTCATTGAACACGTACTTTACAATGTGAGTTATAAAATATATTAAAACAAAGACTAAAGAAACGATAGTGAAATAATACTGTTAATGAGAATGTTCTAAGTCGCGCTATGAACATTTAGTAAGCAAATGTGTTTATATATTAGTACAGTCAGTACGTCTTTGGGGTCCGGCGCCTTGAGACGAGCCAGTCGCCAAGCTGGTCTGCGTTGGCGCATTCAGACGGTAGACGTCGACAGTTTGATATATGGGAAATACATACGTTGCAAAGCATATTAGAGTTTTAGTTTTGTTCGTAATTTTTTTTCTTAAATACTTTCTTACCTGGATATATTTAAGTACTTTGATTATTTAAATTAGTGGTTATGATACGGAAGATGGCGTATTATATGGAACTCGACTTGGTAGTAGTGAGAGGCTGGTAGCGCTTCGTATAACTGAGGAATCTCTTCATGTATTCGTAAGGATTACTTAGAGAGCTATAGGCCTGTAGTCTTTACGAGTAATTCAATACGTCTCATACTTATGAGAGTTTGAATGAATTAAGAAATATCTATGACGTAGATACTTACTCTAGAAGAGCAACAGTGACGTTGGAGGATAATACTTTGAACCTCGACTCGAAGTCTCCTTCACGACTTACACTTATTTATAACAGTTGCTATAATTTTAATAAATAAGTAACAGATAATATAAAATAAACTCAGATTTATTTCAACCAAAAACAAATTCTTAGTCACGTATAGAAATGTAATAAAGTAAACTACGACATCAACACATACCTAGTGGCCTGCCCGGTCCCGCCTTGACTAGCGTCATTGAAGTAGTCTTACAATGTAATGTTTCATTATTGCTCGCGAGTAATGTAAGGTACTGCAATACAAGTACTGCTGACCAACAACTGTAAGAGTAGCTCCGATGCAGCTCCATGTGGCAATAGAAGATGAAGCGGAGCTGGCAGCTCTCAAGCGGAGTGCTGTGATGTACGCGACTAGAATACAATACTATATTTACTGCGACGCAAGTGTAAGTATTACTAAATAAATAGTTTACTTTCACAAAAAAAGCATGTAACAGATTGTTTTGGATAACATTATTCGAGTTCGATTTTAAATGTTTATAATGAATACTCGCATTTGTCTTCATTGTGCTCGCGTCCTTATATCGTAGTCATTCATGTCTACCCTCGGTTTGTTTAATAACTTAGTATTTTTGTACTACGCTGATATTATTACTACCCACTTGCAACGCAAGCGAGATGTGGAACCGACAGCAAGTAGTATCTACCTATATACCTATGTACGTGTGGTAAAAATGGAAATTTTAAAATTTATATTCATGAGTACTTTTCCCGAATATTGGGTTTTATTGTTATCATCATACATTCACAGTTTCTTTGAAATCTAAGTAGTTTTACTTAATTTAATAACTAAGACGGTATTTCTGACTATATACTACTACTTTGCTGTGCGGAATAAAGCATGAGATCAAAATATTTTCAAAAACGTATAAAAATCTAAACGTAGCGGGATTCGAACCCGCGCCTCTTGGAAACCGTCCAAGCGCTTTGACTGTTAAGCCATACTTTGTACTATCAGCTTTATCGAAACATAACATTCTCCCATTTAATTACTTTCTAAAATTACTGTTCAAATAACCAGGATATATTTTCATTTAAAATGTAAAATGATTATATTATATATTAGTACGCATATAAAAACGTTGGTCTGCCATCTTGTACGACGCGCCATGTTGCTGATAACGCTACTTGACTCTGAGTGTCAGTCCGTTACGACAAACGATGTGATTGACTTGAATAAAAAAATAAAATATATAACAAACATTAAATAGAATATTGAAGAATGCGGCTATATACCTGTGCCGTATATGCACATAGGTATTAAAGTAAGCAGTTTGTAAAGTTCACATATTCTTTGACTAAAATGTTTCACATCTATGTATTTCATATTCTTTGGCATATATCATGCACAAAAGTCGATTGCATATGTAAAACAGTGCATCACAGTCTGTATAATTGTACCGTCTCGTTAATAAATTGTGAACCAGTTAGTGACTTTCATTATCCTCAACTCAAGCCCTGCATTAATTGGTGACCCCGACATCAGACCCCGACAGCGCGGTGCGCTTGCACTCCAGCATGCGCACCGCCGCACCGCCGTTATGTGGAAATTTATTTAAAAAGAAAATATCATGAAAAAGAAAATAAAATAATATACTCGAAAAATGGACATTTACAGTGTTTCCCAATAGGGGTGATAGGATTTTGATAGCTCACAGCCGCCATTTTAAATGCTTAACATTTGATATTTGTATTGTTTTGTGTTCAGTAATGTTTGCCATTTAATCACAAATAAGTTCACGTTACCTCAACGTTTGGAAATTGTCCAAATTTTCTATCAAAATTCGAGAAGTATTGTCTCTATTCAAAGAGCATTTCGTGCTAAATATGGTCGTCATGGTGCACCGTCTGAGCTCGCTATACGTCGCATAATCCAAAAACTGGAAACTGAATATTCTTTGCACGATAGTAGACCACCAGACCAGAAGAAAATATTGCCGCCGTATCAGCCAGTGTCGAAGAAAATCACAATGTTTCCGTTCCACGACGTGCACAAGAATTGGGCTTATCCAGAATGACAACTTGGCGAATTTTACGTATGGATCTTGGCCTACATTCATACAAGATTATGTTGGCACAAGAACTCAAGCCAGCAGACCATCGATTACGTCGTGAATTTGCTGATTGGGCGCGCAAAATCATCTTTTCAGATGAGGCTCACTTTTGGCTCAATGGTTATGTGAACAAACAAAATTATCATTACTGGAGTGAGTCAAATTCAAGAGTGGTTCATGAAACACCATTACATCCTGAAAAATTGACTTTTTGGTGCGGATTATGGTACGGTGGAATCATTGGCCCGTACTTTTTCAAAAACGACGAAGTCCGTACTATTACTGTCAATGGCGACCGTTATCATGTTGAACGATTTTTTTTCCTGAAGTGTATGAAGTCGATGCGGACGACATTTATTTTCAACAAGATGGTGCAACATGCCACGCTGCGACCGTCACAATGGATTTATTGCGTGATAAGTTTGGTGAGTCGGTTATTTCTCGCAACGGTCCTCACAATTGGCCACCAAGATCATGGAACAATGGCGATTTAACACCCTTGGACTATTTTTTGTGGGGGTATGTTGAATCTCAAGTGTATGCCAATAAACCAGCTACGATTCAAGACCTTGAACACAACATTCGAGCGAATATAGCGGCCATACCAGCCGAAATGCTGCACCGAGTCATCGAAAATTGGACCGATCGTATTCACCAGTGCAAAAAAAAGTCATGGCGGTCATTTGAACGATATTTTGTTACGAAATTCGAACATATATTACATGTTTTATTTCAATTTTAAAACATATCGTTCTTATTGGGAAACCCCATACATGGATACTATATCAAATATGTGAGTATTAATGAAATGTTTTCTTAATGTGGGTAGTTTTGATTAATACACATCAAAACCATAATTGTATCATTATATCTGCTGTCTGCTGATTTTTTCTACGATACAATCTAAGTGTGGGTGTGGGTGAAATGAAAAAATTGTATGTACGTATGAAATAAATAAACTTTAGTTTTTACAGCTCCACGCCGTATCCATAGCAAATAAGCGTAGCGAGTCAGTTACAGGCAACCTTGTGTCAGACACTATTGACTGCTTTCCGCCCGAAATGAAAACATTGCGTATTGAATAGTGAATTCAACACCACCTTTTGTCATTTCAAAACGGGGAAATGAAATTTTAAATATAATCATTCTTCCGAAAGGGAATCGAACTCACAACCAATCCCGGTCACAGACTGCCACTGCGCCACGATGGCATAAAAGTATAATTTTGCAAATGGAATATACAAGATTATTTAGCCAGTACCTTCGATTTAATATCGTATCGTAGTATCGTAGTTCTCAGAGTTCTCAAGTGGAATCGGGACATTGCATTTACAGCGGCGAACATAACACTACCCTTTGTATTACAAAAACGTAAAACAATATTTTTTTAAATATAATCATTCTCCTGAGGAATCAAACCCACGACCAGTCAGACATCCTTAACACTCAGACGCTGTGCCACTGCGTATTAATGGTCTCAATTTACATTTCAATTCAATAAAACATACATTTTGTTTAAACATAACTAATGTTAAACTCATCTTGAGCGTCATCAAACTAATAAACGTATAAGAATAAACAAGAAGTGCAAAGCGGGTGTGTTGGAAGAAGTTTCATAGTGTAGCAGTTCCAAAACAACTAGCGCAAAATGTCAAAGTACCCACATTCAGAAGATATGTGACGCTGGGCTGGGTTTAGTTTGTTTAGAGAAGAGTTTTGAAGTTGTTTGATAATTGAGACGTTACTAGTCTTATCTGATTTAGTTTCGTTCTTTTATTATTATATGTATTTTGAAATAAATAAAAACAACTTTTTAATTTAAAATTAAAATAACTTAAATTTGTAATGTGAGTTATGAAGAGTGAATTAGCATTACCGCCTTTATTTATTCGCCGTCAATATTTAGGAGGAAAATATTTGTTAAAAGCAAGATCGTTGGAGACCCATACTCTCATTTCATTGATTGTTAATCATTCCTCTGAATTTCAAAAATCATACTGAGTCAGAAAGAAGAAACCATTATTAGTTACATTATTTAATGAAACTCAAAATTACCCGATTCATAGAAGCAAACTACTGGAAATGTTTAAGTTAAGTGTATGGATTTCAAAAATTGATTTAGACTAATATGTTAAGCTAGAAATTCCTTATATTAATAAATCTAAATAATTTTATAGTGTACTTGATATTCGGATAAAATGTATAACTTATTTAAATTTTCAATTTTCAAATTATTATAAATTATATACCGATGCATTAATTGAAAATAATGAAATTGGAATTGCTTTTTATGATCCTCAATCAGACACTAATATGAGATTAAGAAATAGTTACCAAGTCACCATACTGTACGCGGAACTGATTGCCTTGGCTGAAGCTTTATCCTACATCGAGACAATTAACTTTGATAAATTTATTATACTTACTGATTCGAAAAGCGCATTACAACATTTGGCTCGTTGTACCTCAACTTTTCGAGGAACACCGACAGCCAAAACTACTATTGTGGGGTTGTAGAGGATGTATATACATATGTATATGGGCAAGATTAATATTATGAAACGAAAATTTATATAAATATGTAATTAACTGTAAAACTAATATAAATTTAAGATCATATGTAATACATAACCATATAACCTGAGCAACATAGCCACCTAAGTGACTGAGCTCTTTAAATGAGAACAAAAAAAAATAAAACAAAACGCAAAAAGTGGAGTCAACACGAGTCACTGTTGGTGCGTGACCCATCAGCACTGGCCTTCCTTGAGGAGAGAAGAGGGAACGACTGAAGTCGTCCCTGAGGTCGGATGCGGACGAGACGTCGTCGCGCACGAGGCAATCCATCAGAAGTGATCTGAGTCACTGTGGCCATGGAGAGACCGGACACTGGGAGTGCGGTCAGTGAAGAGTGTGAAAGCTGCGTTTTTTTTGTCAATTGAGTTACATGTTGTTGACGCTGTTAGTCTTTACAGCAACACCGGGAGGAGGAGCGAAGAGGGTGCCCTGCGAAATTTAGAAGCACTGACGTGTTTGCTTGAAAGGAAGTCGACGACTGCAAGGACGTCCCTTGCGGGGCTTGAACCTCGGCTTGCGGTCGGCGAGCGGGGTGGCTATTTTCCCTGCTCTACAAAAAGCAGCCACTTCGTGAAGTCGCGACTGGGGGAAATTTAGACTAATCTAGGGAACCTAACTGTTGGACCCGGCCGCGACAACGCGCGGACGGACTAGACTACGCCGTCGTTTCCATCGATGGCGGTGTGTGTGTCATGTGGGTGGAGCGCAGTGGGACAGCGTCTGACTGTAAACGCGATCGGTTGTGGGTTCGAGCCCCACTCGGAGGAGTGATTAATTTAAATTATTTTTACTTCCTCACTCTGGTACAAGAGACAAAGTGCGGCGTTGAGTTCCACCACTCAACATGCAATGTCTCGAATTCGGTGGAAAGTGAAGTAAGGAGTGTCTTGACGTTAGGTACTTTCTGTCTACCCTGCTGTGCGGCATTAAAGCGTGAAGCTAAATAAATATATATTATTGGTATGTTTAGATTTAATTAGCACAATATAATTTTTTTTAATTTAACCAACATTTTCTTAGTGTCGAGAAAATACAGCGGTAATAGCTTCCGTGTAGCATAGAACTGACATCCCCAATCTATATTTTTGAGGACTCGAGTCGAAACCCTCGCATTACGTTCTCCGAGTTTAATCTGAATTATAAAGTACACGTTACATTAAATGAAATATTATTATACATGAATTATAATATATTTAAAATTATTGTGTTGAAAAAAAAATCCTACCATATCAGAACATGTATTTGTGCTGGTTTCCAGCTTCTTTGGAGTATTGCCTGCAGCAAATTTACGTTCTTCGCTATCTGTTGTATCGGGATCTTCGTTCTAAAATGAGAAAAATAATCGTTTTTATTTTACATTATAAACAAACAATAAAATATACTTAGACATATCAGTAAATAGGCAATAATAATTCCAAACAAAACAGTAAGTATACTCACTAGGGCTTTATAATCAACCAAGCCCGCCTACGAGTTCGTGTGGGTGTTGTTTCAGGTATTTTATTCTCTCTTGATTCCATTGTTAAGTAGATTCCTCATATTTCTTTAATTCCCCTTTTAAGCAAATAAATTCGTCTGTAAGCCGTTTCACATATTTTTATTAGCTGTCATTATTGCCGTGTCTTCATTTGTCTGTATTGTTACGGCAAGTTATTGCACGATGAATATTTGGTTATTTATGAGTTTACCATGAGTCACAACAGAGATCATATCAAAGCTTTAGATAGAGCCTTAAAAACTTTATATTTATTAGATTTAAATTAGAATTTTTTTATAGAACAGGCAAGTTAATCGAGCGTGCGGGTCACGTGATGGTAAAAGGTCACCATCACCCACAGCCCCGTGTTACACCAGGAGAGCTACAGAAACGTGATTTGAATATTTCTATTTCATTGTTTTAAGTGTAATTGAGGTCATAAGGTCACTTTTTTTTGGAATTGTACTTTTTTCGGATTTCTGTTTTTTAGTTTTGTATTATTTCATTATGCTTGTCGAGTTAGCCATAAGTGAGGTATTCAATTATTGTCATACATATGTAATAATGTGTCTAGAATAAGTAGCAATAAAATAAAATGTTAAATAAAATAAATAATAGTTTAATAAGATTTATTCTCCATCGCAAGAGAATTAAGCGTACAAGAAATCCAGACATTTTCAAAGTTGGTTTCCTTCCATTCTAAGAGAGACACGAATTATACATAATCATGTCTCAATAATGTTGCCAGTCCTCTTTCGCTCTGCCACTCGTCGTCAGGTTTTCAGAAATCTGCAATATAATTACGTTTCATGTTACATTTTGCTGACATAGCGAACGTTTATAAATTAACTTTAGCCATTTATATCTTAGTACTGATTACACAAGTACAATTTTTTCATTTCACGTTTTCACCCCGCATTGCTATGCAGGTAGGTAATGAATACTTTGTGGAGATACTCCGTACTTCGCTTTCAGCCTAAATTCGAGTTATCTACATTACTTACGTAGAAATATAATTAATCAGAAAAATCTGAATCATCAGACGGCGGTAAGTTCTCTTTCTTATCCTTTTTAGTTTTCTTTATCATTTCGATTTGCTGACGAGTGCGAAGCATTTTACTTTCATCGGCGCATTTGGTTGTTATGTTAGTTCTGAAAATAGGTATTATTTATTTTTCATTTATGTTTCAAAATAATATTTAAAATATTCCATAAAATAAAATATGAAAAAATTTCGCACCTCACTAAATTTTCTGGCACCCCACACTATCATTTACTAATGCTGCATCTAATTTGTTTTTGGCTGGCTTGTTGGGAAAAGCTGGTGAAGGCTTTCCAGTCAATGAATGAGTAGCCAACACCCTATAAACAAATAAATAAATTTATTTTAATGGATCTGAGACATCGTGATAGTTTTATTAAATAATCTATTATAGTCAAGGGGGCTACTTACTGTCTCGAAAATACTGCTGTTAACAATTTTCGCGTCGCACTTGAGTGACAAGACCAGTCCACATACTTCAGGAGGCGTGCTGGAACTTTTGCATTTCCATCACCAATAGGAACCTGGAAAAGGTATGTTTCATTTTATTTAATATTCACTACACTATTCATGCTTTGGCGTTAGTCATGTACGTAAGTCTTACCATATCGGTGTTAGAGCTTTGAATCTCCTTGTCTGGTGTTGCTTTCTTGCAATTGTTAAATCCTTTGTCATTCATTTTTTCATGGGAGTTCTAAAAATATTTTAATGCAACTTATAGAATTTTTCAATATATAATGTTATAAAAAAATAATTTATATTGAAATTCTAGAACGTCTGTTACATTATCGAAACTCCGAGGTCTTTATCGAAGATTCAGCATGACGTCCGGTAAAGGAATCTGTAGCCGAGAATCTATCTTTGTAACTATGAAGTCGCTTCTTAAGGGATAAATTTTCGGCTGAAAGCTTCATTGGTTTTTCTACTATTTGCAGCAACACTGGTATAGGATCTGTTTGAGTTTCAGCGTCGTGCAGTTTTCCATTTTTTAAATTACTATTTTCTGTGTTTTCTGTAGAATTGTTCCATTTAGCTAGAAATTTAGATTTCGGGGTGCTAGTTTTAGTCGGCAAGTCCTCCTTCTAAAAATGATGGCAATGCGTTACAGATAAATTGTAAATCATAATAATTTGCTATCGTATATGTATAGTAGTATCAGTAGCATTTATATAAAAAATATAAGGCTTACAAAAATTTATGAATAAAAAATGACTTTAACGACTTGATCAGTTGAAATTTTGACAATTTTTACTTATGTAAATGTTGGTATATAAATAACACTTTAAAAATAGTAAGACATGTACGTACTTTATATGTTATCGACTATTAAAGAAATAAACGTACCGGTGAACTAATAAAAGTCCAAAAATTCTTTCTATTGACGGATTTTTAACTTTCTCGCCAGCTGAAAAGTAAAACAAATTACTTAACAATTAAAAAAATATATATTTAATTATAAAATACATTTAAGCCTATTTAAATTGTAGATTTAAGTTATACAAATAATTCTTAACAAAATTGTAAACTTACATGTGTCTGTAAGTCCACTAAGATAAGCATGAAGATCCAATAACGCTTGGGCTGCCTCTAGTTCCGTCTGCTTGGGTGCGAAAGAAGTCATTTTATTTTAAATTCGTAAGAATTATAAATTTCAACAATTTATTTGTTTCAAGGTGCTCACAAGATCACTAAACACAAACTGACCAGTCTCGCGAAATTAGTTGTGTTCCTTTACAAAGATGACGGTGGAGGGGTTGGTGTCCAAACATCAGCCCTCTCATTGTATCGTACTCAGGTAAACAGCGGACAATCACTAGTTCATTTAAATCTTTTTCTTTTGTTTCTTTGTACTTTTTACAGCAGATTTGAGATGAAAATTAGAAAGAATAAAATTAGGGCTGGAAATATTCATATCCGCTTATTTACTTATTTAAAGGTAGTCTATAAATATGTAAGCACTAGGATTTTGAAATTAGTGTAGGCGTCTATTTAGTATTTATCTAATTAAAAACTAGATTTAATTATTTTCAAAATATTTTAATACAATTTCTTAAATAAACCTACAATAATAATAAATAGGTATTGTACCTACCTATTGTCTCTATTGAAAAATATCGAGAAATTCCACAATTCACAATTCTTGAGGATTTCTCACTTCTTTAAAATGAAAACTATGCAAAGGCTTATATTAATTCCAGTGTTTGTTTTGGTACTTTACGCACACACAAACACAAACGCACACACATACACAAAATAAAGCTATTCACTGCTGTATTTTCTCGACAGTAAGATAATTTTGATGTATTTATAAGTTTCTTCCATTATGCTTATATTGTACTTATTAAAAGTAAACATGCCAATAATACGATAAATTTCAACTTTTCAGAGTTTTGGTTGCAAAAAGTGTTTGATACCTGAGAATTTAGTCAGATTTAAAAAACTATCATCCTTTTTTTCCTAACTTTAGCACTATTATGAATAAATGTTATATTTTAAATTAACCATTTTATATAATTTCAGATAATCTTCAATTGACCATCGGACGTATGTCGAACGGCCGTGAACAGGACAAGTGTGGAAATAGGTTTGGTTACATATTGTAGCAAGTAGTTTTATTATAACGGCATCATTGATTAAGGGCCTTAGTGTTTTATTTTGATTAAATATCATATAGCATATATTTGTTTTATTTTATATTAAATGCATTTAGAATCACATAAATTTACTATTTCCAATTATCAACATGTGTCAATAATAATTTTCTAGTTCATTGTTCGGTTTTATAAGCCATTGTGGTCCTATGGTGTTTGCCGAACTGGTACATGTTTAAATTAAGCTTACACAGCGGAGTTATCAGTAATCGACACGATATCGATTATAGGAGGTACAATACGTCGAGATTTGGCTTTTTTCTTTATTGGGGCTAACAATAAATCCGGAGATTCGGAAAACGTTCTTTTAACTTGAAACGTAAATAAAAATATACCAGACGAGATAAATAAAGTCTTAAATGACATAAAGACTGCTCAAATTAACGAAATTACAACCGTAGAAGCTATTTCGTTAGGTGCACCACCTTGTGCAGTCCGGCACTGACAAAATCTTGCAGACTGAAAAGAATGATACCGATGTTAACCGACCTCCATCACTTCCGATTCTATCTTCCTCAACCAATTTACCTGATGGAACAAGTTCCTTTCTGAATACCCGGCAAGGGATAAAGCATGAAGCAAAAAAAATATTATAGTATGTAACGTTGGCTTCCTAGTAAATAAATAAATAAAAATAAAATAAATATTAGACTGTATCGGTCAAGCTATTGGAATATCTACAATTATTTTATACTTATTAATGTACAATTATTCATTTAAAAGAAAAGAATTGTAAATATATACATAAGGTAACACTGCCCAAAGTTTTACCATTCTATATCCAGTAGGTCCACTCATTCTACTTAACTTGTGTGTCTACCTCTGTGTGTGTGACTAACTATGTTTGTACAGTTCAAATCATGGAACTTGATTTCGAAGTTGGATATCTTCAACTAAGTAAAGTGTAATTATGTAGGTATACGTTTAGTTTGGATGGCGATGCATTATATGTGTTATCAAAATCTCACATGGTGGAACATCTAAGATGAATATCATATGAATATCATATGAATATCATACCTACAACGAGAATATCAAATGAAAGGGCTTACTGAGAATGATTTGAAAAAAATATTAACGTCATTCCGAATCCAATATGGCGGACTTAAGAAGATGGTGGAATAAGTTCCTTATGTCTTTCTACATTATGTGTGATATATGAAAGAACTCGCTAAGATTGCTTAACTTGATAGTGAAAGATAAATGGAAAGGTGATTTATTCTTTTTAATACCTATATTGATTACAAATTAAATATATGTTTTTGGACCTTTACGTGATAATATAATCAGTAACTTTAGAATTAACGAAATGTAATTAATAAGCAGAAATTAATTAGGTATAGAATACCCACTAGGTTATATTATGAGTATATCAACAGATGTCTATAAATATTTTATGTATGAACAATGATACACAAAACTTTTAACATTTCAAAGAGAAGGCTTATAAGTAAGCAGTGGAAAGTGAGTACTTACTAGAAAAGAAGCACCCATATGGATAGGATTACCTTCTTTAAATGGCTAAGAGTAATTGTATATAAAAAAAAATATATTTTTAAGATTTCTTAAAAGCTTAAACTTTTATTATCCCTATAAAAATAGAACTAGAATAAATGAGAGTTTATTAGTACGACACTATTGTTTAAACAAATTACTGTTCCTGGTATTACTTACTAACCTTTTCATTATTTTGATACATCAAAGAAAATTTCACTCTACCGAAATACAACTTTTTTTATGAATTCTTTTTTGGTGTAGAAGGTATTATAGTGTTAGGTTGTTGTTGCAGAAGTGCCAGTATTAATGGTCATCCAATTTGTAGCTTCAGTCATGATTTATTTTAAAAGTAACTCAAGCGGTTTGTTCACGATTATATTTCGATATATGGATATTTCGTTTTGGTTTAGTTATGCTTAAACACAATGTATGTTTTATTGAACTAAAATGTAAATTTCATCAACCATCAACGCGCGAGGAATCTAACCCACGACCAGTCAGCCATCCTTTATAGTCGGACAGCGTCTGACTGTAAAGGATGGCTGACTGGTCGTGGGTTTGATTCCTCGGGAGAATGATTATATTTAAAAAAATATTATTTCACGAACACGTTGTGTTCGCCGCTGTAAATGCAATAACCCGATTTCACTTGCATCCCAAGGCCGGCAACGCATCTATTGCTCTACGTTGTGAATGTCCATGGGCGACGGTGACCACTTACCAATCTGTGGCCCTTCTTCTCTTTTGTGTCCCTATTTAATAAATATACTTTTTCAATAATGTAAATTTAATATTAATCTTTAATTTTTTGAAGCAGATCTGAAATTATTTCAGAAATTGTATTGTAATTACTTACATATACCTATACCTTTAGTAGTAAATGATTTATTTCTATGATAGTATGTATATCTTAGTATAGTTCCAAAATGATTGCATCTTTAACTTCCTGAAAAAGAACATTAAAAACTATACGAGTGATTTTAACAAGGATGTAATCTTTAAATATAACATGTTTTGGGTATATTTCTTTATAAGAAACATTTTCTTCCCTTTTGTTAGACCTGTACAGGCAAACAAACACGCACAGGTGGCAGAAACGGTTCAAATAGTTGAGTGTTGTATAACTAAGCCTGATTGAAGTTAGAAGTGTATTCCACATCACTACTAAAGTTATAAAAAATGTAGTAAGTACTTAAATGTTCAAAAAATAAGAGAATTACATAGGTTTAGTATTTTTTTTCAGGTATTTTTTGCTTTGTTGCATATAATGGTACAGGCGACGTTCCACGCTTTTAATTTGAATTCAAAGAGTGTTAAGAATATTCAAGACTAGGGAGAGACATGATATGGGCGTTAATCGCTGATAGTTTAATACCTATACGGTTATTATTATTGCGTACCAACGCTTATATTGAATAAATATTATATAATTATTTAAATGCAATTTCTTTCATTTCCTCGCTCTGGTAAGACAAAGCGAAAAAAGGTTATTTTTTAATGTTAGGCTGTATGAAAATTTGAATGCAGCGGGACAAGAACTTGTCTTGTTTAAAGTCCAAGAGCTTTAAACCTATCATCATAATCCTGAATTCCAGACCCTTCCACACTCCAGCCCAGCCAAGCCTGCCTACGACGACGTCGACGACTGCCCACTGTTGCTGTCTTCTCCAGAAACGGGCAAAATCAAAATTGATTTTAAATAAACTATATTAAATGTCAAAAAAACTAAACATAAAGTATATTAATGTTCAAAAGAATAAATAAATTAAAATTACATTTCCCAACTCTAGTAGAAAAAATAGCGGCATTATATTCCACCACTCAATAAAACAAATAGGAAAAATACACATTCTAATAATAGTAATAGAGTATAGACTCGCTTTACACAAACACGCAAATAAACGACTCCTCAGTGATGTAGCATCCTCACAGTGCGAGGCGACACCACTTAGCTCATGCAGCGAGAAACTAGCGTACTTCAAAACGCATTCCCTGAGTAATAGAAGAGGCGCGTTGTGTTTAATGTGTCTATACAAGTGTCTCAACAACACACGTGACAGTCCGGATGTAATGTCAAAGCTCATATTCAATACTCCGTCTCGGTCACGCACTCCCTCTGCGAACAACTGTGTCAGCTAACAACTGCGCGGTGTCACGACTATCCCAGATGTCAAATGATTACAACGGTATCCGAGACACGTTTGGGACTCTTTGGTAAAATACTAATTAAAAGTGATTTCCCGCATTTTCAAATAATACATAAATAATGAGTAAATTCAAAATGTATGTCATTCAATCAGTGTGTAATGACGATTGATAATTGTATGATGTGTAATAATTATTATTAACAAATAATGTAAATTCTAATTAATGTACAATAATTTATTTTTATAATTAATATTTTTTTCTATGTAATTCGACATTGTGTTCTAATTTTTTTATTGTTTTATTTCTAAACAAATTCAAAACTTGACATTCATATTAAAAGAATTGTATTCGCAAAGTTATAGGAATATATTTTTCACTCAATTATTTTTTAGCGCACATTATTACATATTAATTAAAAAAAAATAACAATATCTGTACATTTAATGATATATTTTTTTCTCGACAACGCTTGCTGTATCCACCTTTAAAGATGATTTAGTTATATATGACATTTAGTTTTATGTTTTTAAATTTTATTTTATATTATCATGGTTTAATGTATTTGTCGCTGGTGGATCTAAATAAATAAATAAAATGAAATTCCAAGCTACAACTCTAACGGGCTCCTGCCTGCTCCGATATGCAAATATAAAAGACGAAATTCAGTCCACAACGGAAAATTATCTATTTTTATTATTGCAAAATGAAGTTATAAAAATAAACTTTAAATACACACACACACAGTCAATGACTTGCGATATCCTAACGTTCCCGAGCACAATAAGGCCTGTGTCACAGAGAGGTCTTTGCAATTTTTGTCATGATAGTTGAACGTAATTTTAATAAATAAGTACCATATATTAACAATTTCAAAATTTAACTTTGGAAACAGATACAGGTTTATTTTAACCATAAATGAAAGCTACGTATAGCAATGTAATAAAGTAAACTACGACATCAACACGTACCTAGCGGCCTGCCCGGTCCCGCCTTGACTAGCTTCATTGAAGTAGTCTTACAATGTAATGTTTCAATATTGCTCGCGAGTAATGTAAAGTACTGCAATACAAGTACTGCTGACCAACAACTGTAAGAGTAGCTCCGATGCAGCTCCATGTGGCAATAGAAGACGAAGCGGAGCTGGCAGCTCTCAAGCGGAGTGCTGTGATGTACGCGACTAGAATACAATACTATATTTACTGCGACGCAAGTGTAAGTATTATTAAATAAATAGTTAACATTAAAACGTTCACAAAATGAAGCATGTAACAGATAACAGATAACATTATTCGAGTTAGACTTTAAATGCTTATAATGAATACTCGCATTTGTCTTCATTGTGCTCGCGTCCTTATATCGTACTCATTCTTGTCTACCCTCGGTTTGTTTAATAACTCAGTATTTTTGTACTAAGCTGATATTATTACTTCCCACTTGCAACGCAAACGAGATGTGGAACCGACAGCAAGTAGTATTTTCCTATATACTTATGTACGTGTGGTGAAATGAAATGGTATATTACCTGCATATTAACATGTTATTATTAAAATGGAAATTATAAAATTTAATTATTAAAATGTATATTTGTATGAATATTTGTTTCTTGACTTTATTGCTTTTCATTATAATCATCATACTTGTACAGTTCCTTTAACTCTGAAGCAATTCTATTAGTAAATATATATGAAACATTTTCTTCTAGCTTATACACTCCCAAGAGACCGCACTCACAGTGCCCGGTCTCTCCGTGGCCACAGTGACTCAGAGCACTCCCGATTGATTGCCACGTGCGCGGCGACATCTCGTCCGCGTCCGATCTCAGGGACGACTTCGGTCGTTCCCTCTTCACCCCTCAAGGAAGGCCAGCGCTGATAGTTCACGCACCAACAGCGACTCGTGTTGACTCCACTTTTTGCCTTTTGGTTTTAAAATTTAATTTAAGTTAAAAGTGTCGAACTTTTATGAATATCAATTAGCACTGCATCATCTGCGTACAACAGAATGTTAACTGTCGAATCACTAACTTTCACTCCTTGGAGATAGCTATCCAATTACAAATTGAACAGCCAAGCTGACATGGCGCAGCCCTGTTTGACACCCAATTGAATATCAAACTGAGGCGACATGCATGAAGCGACGACAGCTTCTCTGTCACATACCTTAGACCTGAAAGACGTATATTTCTTAATGAAAGTTCATAAAAAATCTGGAACAAAATCAAGGTTTTATTTTGAAGATAAATTGTTTGAATTTAATGTTTTACCATTCGAGTTAAGCACAGCCCCATATATTTTTATAAAAATAACCAAGCTTGTAGTTTAAGTGTTGCGATCTGTCGGCTTCTTTATAACTGTGTATTTAGATGAATAGTTCGATTCGATGAGTCTAGGAAAATTCACCCAGATATCGAACCAGAGTTATCAGACAGGGCTGATACATACAGATAGAACTAAATTCAGTAACCCAGAAATTGACTAATTCGCAAGTCGTATCGATAAAAGGTCCTGATGCTTCTGCGATAGACTCGTTTACTATTTCATGGTCAAATTACTATTCTTTTGATTTCTCGCCTAACGTAGCCATTCTGAAGGCCCTGAGGAAGATCATAACAGACAAAGCGCCGGGCATTATGATAGTACCTTTTTGGCTGTCACAACCTTTAAGTTCTGATGCGGTCATATTTTCATTTAAAAATGATATTTTATCGTCTCATTCCAGTACTAAAACGATCGAACGAACCCTGGTAGCAGGCATTTTATCCGGAAGACCTTGCTAAGATGAAGCATACCAAAATCAACAGTGAACATGATATTAGCTTCATTGACTTCAAATTCCATAAAATAATATAACGTTTGCCTGAAAAAATGGTGGAGTTTTTGCTAAACTAACTCGGTAAATATGTAATATATTTCTTGACCCAGCTCTTTAACAATAACTATCAAATATGGAATTTTGAATATGTTTAAATTTGCTCTTTCTTTAATATTGTGTCCTTTATTAACTAATGATGATTCTTAAGGGAGTATTTCGTTTGCGCCCACCTAGACCTAACTACCATGTTACTTGGGACACTAGCCTTCTTTTAGAAAAGCTAAGCTCGTGGTATCCTATAGATGATTTTGTTTTATTTTAACCAAACATAAAAGTTACGTATAGCAATGTAATAAAGTAAATTCTGCAATCATCTGTCGTCTGCATGTATCTACGTGCGGGTACTACCCACTTGCAACGCAAACGAGATGTGGAACCGACAGCAAGTAGTATCTACCTATATACCTATGTACGTGTGGTGAAATGACAAAGTATATTACCTACATATTAACATGTTATTATTAAAATGGAAATTATAAAATTCAATTATTAAAATGTATATTTGTATGAATATTTGGTTCTTGACTTTATTGCTTTTCATTATAATCATCATACTTGTACAGTTCTTTTAACTCTGAAGCAATTTTAATAGTCAATATATATGAAACATTTTCTTCTAGCTTATACACTCCCAAGAGACCGCACTCACAGTGCCCGGTCTCTCCGTGGCCACAGTGACTCAGAGCACTCCCGATTGATTGCCACGTGCGCGACGACATCTCGTCCGCGTCCGATCTCAGGGACGACTTCGGTCCTTCCCTCTTCTCCCCTCAAGGAAGGCCAGCGCTGATGGTTCACGCACCAACAGCGACTCGTGTTGACTCCACTTTTTGCCTTTTGGTTTTAAAATTTAATTTAACTTAAAAGTGTCGAACTTTTATGAATATCAATTAGCACTCAATCATCTGCGTACAACAGAATGTTAACTGTCGAATCACTAACTTTCACTCCTTGGAGACAGCTATCCAATTACAAATTGAACAGCCAAGCTGACATGGCGCAGCCCTGTTTGACACCCGATTGAATATCAAACTGAAGCGACATGCATGAAGCGACGACAGCTTCTCTGTCACATACCTTAGACCTGAAAGACGTATATTTCTTAATGAAAGTTCATAAAAAATCTGGAACAAAATCAAGGTTTTATTTTGAAGATAAATTGTTTGAATTTAATGTTTTACCATTCGAGTTAAGCACAGCCCCATATATTTTTATAAAAATAACCAAGCTTGTAGTTTAAGTGTTGCGATCTGTCGGCTTCTTTATAACTGTGTATTTAGATGAATAGTTCGATTCGATGAGTCTAGGAAAATTCACCCAGATATCGAACCAGAGTTATCAGACAGGGCTGATACATACAGATAGAACTAAATTCAGTAACCCAGAAATTGACTAATTCGCAAGTCGTATCGATAAAAGGTCCTGATGCTTCTGCGATAGACTCGTTTACTATTTCATGGTCAAATTACTATTCTTTTGATTTCTCGCCTAACGTAGCCATTCTGAAGGCCCTGAGGAAGATCATAACAGACAAAGCGCCGGGCATTATGATAGTACCTTTTTGGCTGTCACAACCTTTAAGTTCTGATGCGGTCATATTTTCATTTAAAAATGATATTTTATCGTCTCATTCCAGTACTAAAACGATCGAACGAACCCTGGTAGCAGGCATTTTATCCGGAAGACCTTGCTAAGATGAAGCATACCAAACTCAACAGTGAACATGATATTAGCTTCATTGACTTCAAATTCCATAAAATAATATAACGTTTGCCTGAAAAAATGGTGGAGTTTTTGCTAAACTAACTCGGTAAATATGTAATATATTTCTTGACCCAGCTCTTTAACAATAACTATCAAATATGGAATTTTGAATATGTTTAAATTTGCTCTTTCTTTAATATTGTGTCCTTTATTAACTAATGATGATTCTTAAGGGAGTATTTCGTTTGCGCCCACCTAGACCTAACTACCATGTTACTTGGGACACTAGCCTTCTTTTAGAAAAGCTAAGCTCGTGGTATCCTATAGATGATTTTGTTTTAGATATACTTACATTTTAAACAAATAGTAATCTTGCACTGCCTACAGCCCATAGGGCTTAGACGATTTCAAGAATCAAGATAGGCAATATAAACATTTACCACATCGAGTCGTCAATTATCAATATTTCCGATATCATAAAACCTAGGTTCTCAGCAATCTGTATTTTACTTAACTTTTTATAATGAAAAACTATCGGCTCGCTAAGCCTCCGACGTTTGTTATTTAGAACGGACTTCTTCCTTAAGAACATCGAACAATATATTTATTCGATTTATGAAACCGCATAAAGCAACAGGGATGCAAACATTCGAAGCGGAGTAGACATGACCGTATTCGGGGCTCATAGTACGCGATACACAGCTTTGTCTAGCGCCTACAGGCTTGGGGTTAGCATAGTTACTATTCGTACAGTAAAAGGTTTGAGTAAAAATTCCGCAGCTTGGGCAAAATTTTATTACAGAGTTATTAATGATTCTGATGATGACATTGCATTAACGAAATCAAGCCTAACTAATCAATCAGAATACAATTATGATTTCAATGTTTAGATATCATTATTATTTGTAATTATGTACTAATTATTATAAGAATAATAATTCTACTGGTAATTTAATTAACCAGTTAATAGCTCTTTATATATAAAAAAGAAGGTAATTATTATGAAGCTGTCTGTCCAATTGTCGAAGTTTGATTTAATTAATAATTTTTAATTCATATTTATATGTTTTCTTATTGATGATTTCCGCCTCTCAAAGTCGACTCTCAAAGTCTACATGTGTACAACTATGATCTACTTAGTGAGGATCTCGAGGATGATGCGATTATACGAACGCCAAATCCAAAGAGATAAGTAAGTAAGTGTTGACAGGGGAACACAAACATGAACTCTTAAATTCGCATATAAACACACAAAGTCACATATAGACCATAATATCATGTGTGAATGAGCATGTGGTCCGTGCATATACAGATGGGTGAAATCATATGTTGACCATGATGTCATATGTGGACGAGTAACATCATATGTGGATCATGATGTCATATGTGGACGACAAAAAACACATGTGGACTATGATGTCATGTGTGAATGGGTGAAATCGCATGTGGACTATGATGTCATATGTGGATGGGTCAAATCATATGTGGACCGTGATGTCATATGTGGATGGGTGAAATCACATGTGGACCGTGATGTTATATGTGAATGTGTGAAATCACATGTGGACCAAGATGTCATGTGTGGATGGGTGAAATCACATGTGGACCGTGATGTTATATGTGAATGTGTGAAATCACATGTGGACCAAGATGTCATGTGTGGATGGGTGAAATCACATGTGGACCGTGATGTCATATGTGAATAGGTGAAATTACATGAGGACCGTGACGTCATATGTGGATGAGTGAAATCACATGTGGACCAAGATGTCATATGAAGATGGGTGAAGTCACATGTGGACTGTGATATCATATGTGGATGGGTGAAATCTCTTGTGGGCCTAGATGTCATGTGTGGATGGGTGAAATCATATGTGGACCATGATGTCTTATGTGAAAGAGTAAAATCACATGTGGACCATGGTATATATGGGTGAAATATATGAGGACCACGGTGACATGTGTAGATATATGAAATCAAACAAATATGGGAGTAGAAGAAGTTTGTCAAAAACGTTGTTTGACATATATACAGATGTAAGAATATGAAAGTTGAACCTTCATTATCTTACCCTCGGGCTTATTGCAAGTTTATTTGAAGTCTTCTTAGGTTTTATGTGCCTAAGTAATATTACAATTATACAGTGTTTCCCAATAGGGATGATAGGATTTTGATAGCTCACAGCTGCCATCTTGGTCGTCATACTCAATCGTCATCATTTGACATTTGTGTTGTTTTGTATTTAGTAATGTTTGCCATTTAATCATAAACAAGTTCATGTTACCTCAACTTTTGGAAATTGTCCAAATTTTTTATCAAAATTCAAGAAGTATTGTCTCTACTCAAAGAGCATTTCATGCTAAATATGGTCGTCATGGTGCACCGTCTGAGCTCGCTATACGTTGCATAATCCAAAAACTGGAAAGTGAATATTCTTTGCACGATAGTAGACCACCAACACGATAACGTACAGGCCGTAATGAAGAAAATATTGCCGCCATATCAGCCAGTGTCGAAGAAAATCAAAATGTTTCCGTTCCACGACGTGCACAAGAATTGGGCTTATCCAGAATGACAACCTGGCGAATTTTACGTATGGATCTTGGCCTACATCCATACAAGATTGTGTTGGCATAAGAACTTAAGCCAGCAGACCATCGATTAAGTCGTGAATTTGCTGATTGGACGCTTGAAATGATGGAAACGGACACCGAATTATAGGAAAATCATCTTTTCAGATGAGGCTCAGTTATGGCTTAATGGTTATGTGAACAAACAGAATTATCGTTACTGGAGTGAGTCAAATCTAAGAGTGGTTCACAAAACACCATTATATCCTGAAAAATTGACTGTTTGGTGCGGATTATACGGTGGAATCATTGGCCCGTACTTTTCAAAAATGACGAAGGCCGTACTGTTACTGTTAATGGTGACCGTTATCGTGACATGTTGAACGATTTTTTTTCTGAAGCGTATGAAATCGATGCGGACGATATTTATTTTCAACAGGATGGTGCAACATGCCACACTGCGACCGTCACAATGGATTTATTGCGTGATAAGTTTGGTGAGTCGGTTATTTCTCGCAACGGTCCTCACAATTGGCCACCAAGATCATGCGATTTAACACCCTTGGACTATTTTTTGTGGGGGTATGTTAAATCTCAAGTGTATGTCAATAAACCAGCTACGATTCAAGACCTTGAACGCAACATTCGAGTGACTATAGCGGCTATACCAGCCGAAATGCTGCACCGAGTCATCGAAAATTGGACCGAACGTATTCACCACTGCAAAAAAAGTCATGGTAGGCATTTGTACGATATGATGAACGATGAGTTTAAATCATAAATAGCATAAAGTTTCCTATCAAATAAAGACCTTGAACACGAAATTCGAACATATATTACATGTTTTATTTCAATTTCTAAACATATTGTTCTTATTGGAAAACCCCATATAATAATTCATTTTCCCGCCATTGCGCTCAACGACGGATTAAAAATATAGCTAATATACTCCAATAAGGCTTCAATCCAGACTAAAAAATGGTTCTTTCAATATAAAAATCTTACTACCAGTAAATATCTTTGCGAATTTAATAATGTAATATAGATCATAGATAAAAAATATATGAAATTAGTATTATATAGCTTTTTTAATTTAATTACGATATCTTAGTTTCTTTTACTACGCCATAGGCTTACTTATAAAACACTCAGCTAACTGAAACGAAACATCTCAATTTTTAAACAATTTCAAAACTCTTCTCTAAGCGTTGAGCGCAATGGCGGGAAATTAATTATGATATCTACTCATGATTGATCTCAAAGTAAAATCAATATATTATAATTAAAACCAATTTATAATAGTTCCAATTATTAAACTTATAAATTATATCAATATTCATGTTAATAATATAACGCGTCGAGTGATTGTGTTAAATATACTTAGTACGTACGTGGTTATTGTGACGGTAAATCGTTACTGATTGAAGTCAAATTATAAAAAATATATTAAGTACTTAAATGGTCAACCAATAAGAATATTATACAGGTTTAGTATCTTTTGTTTCACCCTTTTTTTTCTTTGTTGCAATAAATATAATGCTTTAGTCTGAATTCGAAGAGTGTTGAGAAGATTCAAGACTTGTGATATGGGCGTTAATAGCTGATAGAACGCTTATATTGAATAAATATTATATTATTATTTAAATGCAATTACTTCCATTTCCTCGCCCTGGTTAGACAAAGCGAGGCGATGAGTTCTGCATCTCAACACGCAATGTCTCAAATTTGGCGGAACTCGGAGGAAAGCGTGAAGCTAAATGCAATTCATCACCAAATGGGTATCAAACACACAACCATCTCGTTTACACTTAAATACCGTCTATCTGCACTACTGGTCCAGGGTGGGAGTCTCTATTTGAAGGATGACTCTCATTGCAAAGTTTTGTCCATCTTTAACGTGAAAAAAACCTATAATGCTTATACATTATAATAAACCTAATAATGCTTATAAGAAATAAATATAAGAATAAAATAAAACAACATAAATAAAACCAACATGTATATATCTATCGTTTACTACCTGACATTTGAGGCACTTGGCTGAATGCATATATTGTATATTGTAATAAATAAATTGAATTAAACATGATCAACACTACCATACGGCACCGGAAAAGAAAACACCTCGCTCGTGTCCATACTTTACTTCCTAAACACAAATATTAAAATAAAAAATCACTGTCACTTTGTATAAAAAAAAAACTGACAAATTGCATGTTGAAAAGATATGCAGTTACAATACAACATGTCAAATATTTATGTATCGATTTTACGAATAAAAATTCATATTTGAAGGCTGTCAAAATCAATTCGGAAATTGTCATTTTGACTCGTTGTTTCAACACTGTTTCTACCGAGACATATGTATTTGAATAGCTTGACAATTGTAAATAAAACAAATACAATGTCTATTAACATCGTAAAAATTATATAATATGAAAGTCATCATAATGGCAGTAGTAAGTGGTCTGGAAGCCCTTCGTGTAATTGTGGAATCTCTTCAGGTATTAGTAAAGACTACTCACAGAGTTATAGGCCTGTAGTCTGTATGTCTGCATTACGTCTCATCGTCAGAGGGTGATATTTGCGACCTCGACTCTAAGTCTTCTTGATAACTTGCAAGGAAATGCTAAGTTGTCACAGTTAATCGCATTTATTTTGATACAAAATAACATCCTAAGCTGCGTATGAGAAGGGGGAAGTAATAGAGAAAAGGATGGGTGAAACCACATGTGGGCCACGGTGTCATATATGGATGGTTGAAATTATATGTGGACCGCGATGTCATATGTGGAAAGGTGAAATCACATGTGGACCATGGTGTCATATGAGGATGGCTGAAATCGTATGTGGAGTGTGATGTCATATGTGGATGAGCAAAATCATATGTGGACCATGGTGTCATAAGTGGACGAGAAAAATCACATGTGGACCTTAGTGTCATATATGGATAAGTAAAATTATATGTGGAGCATGGTGTTATATGTGGTCGAGAAAAATCACATGTGGGCCAAGTTGTCGACGAGTGAATTCATATGTGGACGGTGGTGGCATATGTAGAAGTGTGACACGTCTCCCAAGATGTCATATGTGTATGAGTGAAATCGTATTTGGACCATGGTGGCATGTATGAATGAGTGAAGTCAGATGTAGACCACGATGTCTTGTATGGATGAATGAAATCACGTGGGAATTATGATGTCGTAAGTGGATGTATGAAATCGAATAAAGATGCCAAAGATGGAAATATGAATGAAGATGTTCATACAACGTGTTCGAGATAACATGAATTCGAAAATGTTCGTTAAAAACGGCTTTTCCAACAAGGTAAGATTATAAAAGGTTTAAGGTTCTTTAAACTCTCGCAAGTGTATATAAATTCTTATAAATATCGTTTATTTCATAAAGTATTACAAATTTTGGCAAAGCCTTTAATTTAAGAAAGAAAGAAATAGCTATAACATAGTGAGTTCTCGCGGGCGAAGTCGCGAATATACTCATTTGTAAATGAAAATATTTATTTCCATATTTTGATAATCACTCATTCAAGTTACCTCCCACGCTACCCACGATTTATTTTAATTATTCAGTATTTTTGCATTACGCTGATATTATTACTACCCACTTGCAACACAAACACCGCGCATATCTCAAATGTCATCACATTTTCAAATCATACTTTTACAATATTTTCATTTCTCCGCTGTAATTTCACAAAGAGCAGAGTGCAGGTGTACACTGTACAGGTGAACGTAGAAAAAAATTCAGAAGCTGTAAAGAAGATTATAAAAAGTCGGTTCAGGTCCAATTGAAGCTGCGCGGCGCGGGAGACAGCCGCCAGCAGGCAGTTAGAGTCAAACATATGGGAAACAGCGATGAAACAGAAATATACATAATAATAATGTCAAATCGCAATTAGATGTCTAAGTGTGTCATTCTTAAATAATATAAGTGAGTATATTGTAGGTAGGTAGATATGTGTAAGAGTATTAGCTATATGTTTACATGTTAGACTTCTTGTTGTTATTATTATAAAAAAAAATAATCAAAAAATGTGGATTTTTATTTGTATATTCCATTTTCCTTCTATAATTTGATTCATAAAGTAAATTAATATGTAATACAATATTTTATCATTAAATTAAATTAAATCTTTGAAAATAATCATTTACATGAGTTCGAATTCGAATTAAAGAAACTAAAATTGATAGCCCTAAAGCACTTTCATAAACTATTAATATATATATATATATATATACATATACATATATATTGATTATTATAAGATACAAGAATATAAAAAAAATCTTAAAACAATAAATTCTAATCTTATTAACACAAGTAATAAATATTTTTATCTTGAAACAAAAATTATATTTCCAATAAAAAATATAATAACAATTATACTTATATTTATCATTTGTTTTTATAGTTTAAAAAAAATATTTTTTCTTGTCAATCAAACATAAGATTTTTCTTTAAAAACTTCAAAGAAAAAGATTATCTTTATCAATAATCTCCAAAATTATTATTTTATTTAAACTATTCTTTCATATTATAATTTTTTTTTCAAATTTAATTTTATATATTTCTTTTTTTTATATTTTTTACTAATCATCCCTTAGCTGTAGGATTATTTGTTTTAATTCAAACTCTTTTAACATGTATTTTATCTGGAATATTAATAATTACCTATAGATTTTATTATATTTTATTTTTAATTTTTTTAGGGGATTATTAGTACTATATAAGAATTGCTTCAAATGAAATAATTAATTTGAAGCAATTCTTGAGACATAAATTTCATCTTTAAATAAAATAATAATAATAATAATTAGTTTAATTTATCTAATTATTTTTCCATTTTATTTTAAAAATAATTTAAATTGAATAAATTTACATTTCAGTGAAGAAATACTATTTTTTTTAATTTAATATTATTTTCTAACAATTAATATAATTTCAATTTATCAAATTTATATAATGAGCAAACTTTTTTATTAATATTAATATTATTTATTTATTTATTTATTACTCTTATTGCAATAGTTAAAATCACAAATATTTTTTTTGGGCCTCTTCGATCTATTTTATAATTAACCTATAAATAATTAATTTATAAATAATTTACTAATGATAAATTTATTTAAACCTATTCGAAAAACTCACCCTATTATTAAAATTATTAATAATTCTCTCATTGATTTACCTTCCCCTTCAAATACATATTTCTTCTTGATGAAATTTTGTATCTTTCAAATTATTAATGGATTATTTTTAACTACATATTATTCAGCAAATATTGAACTTGCTTTTTAGAGTAAATTATATTTGCCGAAATGTAAATTATGACTGATCAACTCGAACATTACATGCAAATAGAGCATTTTTTTTATTAGTATTTATCTTCACATTGGGCGAGGAATTTATTATGAATCATTTAACTGAAAAATAACATGAATAGTTGGTGTAATTATTTTAATTTTATTAAGAGCTACAGCTTTTATAGGATATGTTTTACCTTGAGGACAAATATTATTTTGAGGGGCCACTGTTAATACTTAGGAAATATATTAGTAAATTGAATTTGAGGAGGATTTGCTGTCGATAATGCAACTTTAACTCGATTTTATAATTTCCATTTTTTATTTCCATTTATTATTCTTATAATAACAATAATCCACTTATTATTTCTCCATCAAACAGGATCTAATAGTCCTTTAGGAATTAATAGAAATATAGATAAAATCCCTTTTCACCCATTTTTTACTTTTAAGGATTTAATCGGATTTATTATTTTAATTTTTTTATTATCTATACTTAGTCTAATTGATCCTTACCTTCTAGGAGATCCTGATAATCTCATTCCTGCTAATCCTTTAGTAATCCCAATTCATATTCAACCTGAATGATATTTTTTATTCGCTTATGCAATTCTTCGATCAATTAGGAGGAGGAGGATATTACTAAAGCAATTACTCCTCCTAATAAATTAGGAGGAGTAATTGCTTTAGTAATATCTATTCTAATTTTAATTATTTTACTTTTAATTATTTTGAAATCAAATTTTATTCTGAATTACAGTTATAACTGTTATCTTACTAACCTGAATTGGAACACGACCTGTACAAATACCTTATATTACTGGTGAAATTCTAACTTTAATTTATTTCTCTTATTTTATTATTAACCCAATTTTAAATAAATTTTGAGATAAATTAATTTTTAATATTTAATTAATGAGCTTGTAAAAGCATTTGTTTTAAAAACTTAAGAAAGAATAATATTCTATTAATTTATACTAAATTTATTTTATTAATTAAAAATTAATTTTAAGCCTAAAAAAATAATAAATAATTTAAAGAAACTGGTAAATATCTCTTTCAACATAAATATATCCATTTATCATATCGATATCGAGGTATCACACACACACACGAACTCAAATAAAAAAAAGATATAAATACTAATTTTAAATATTTTTTTAAATTCATATCCCCCTAAAAAATAATTACAAATAACATTTTTATAAATAAAATTCTAGAATATTCTGCTAAAAAAATTAAAGCAAATCTTCCACTTCTATACTCAATATTAAATCCAGAAACTAATTCTCTCTCTCCTTCAGCAAAATCAAAAGGAGTTCGATTTGTTTCAGCTAATATAGAAGAAAAAAAACATATTATTGAGGGAAATATAATAACAATAATTTAATTTAAATAGCTTATAATTAGAGCGTAATATTGAATATTAAGGTGATTTTATAATCTTTAAGTATATTGTAGTGTAGTATATAAGCAGATGACACTTGGTATTGACGAGCAGTCATAAATTTATCTTCAAATCTAAAACACCTACTTCATTTACCTAGTCTCGCCCTTACATGGCCCTTTTTTTTTTTTTTTTTTTTACGTGAGGAAATCGCGTTACGGATACCTTCCCGATCGGGGACTCGGGACAGGTTATGTGGGACTCCGGATTGGCAGAATAGGCCGCCGCCCCGTTTACCCACTAAAACCTCACGGTGCTCCTCCTCGACCGCCACTTGCCGGGACCTCGGGCACACCCCGATCCTTCCGTAAGTCCCGGCGGCGCCCTTACATGGCCCTGCCATTTAAGGTTCGGTTTCGGGTTCTAACGAAGTGCAGTAAACCAATATGATGTCGCTCTGTGTAAGATTGGACATTCGTGTATTTAATTGTTCCAACGTTAGTAGCGTCGTTATACAAAATGGGCAAAGAACAAAGTAAAGAAGAAATTGTGATTGCACAAAATGCCGCGGGAGGCGTGAATTCAGCCGACGTGGAGCTAATACACCAAAATCAAAAAGTAACGAATATAATTTTGGGTATTTTTCTTTTACTTTTAATTTTGGGGGCAAAGTTCGCCGTATATAAATTATATAAACGCTGCCACATAAACTGGATGCGTCAGGAGATGGCCAGGAGCGCATTCAGACGTTTGAGCACAAGGCGTGAACCAAAGGCTGAAGAAAGAAATCAGGAACGTGTCGTTTAGCCTGGAGCCGCATCAATAGCCCTGTCCTGCCCTGCTCTGCCCTGCTCATAGAAAAATGGAGTGTAAAAGTGTGAAAAATATATAAAAGGAGAAATGAAATTGTGTCATCAGCAAAGGTGTTGTGGTATTATAGACAATAGATATATTCATATTTTATCATTATTTTTAAGTAAAAATTTTGTTTAGATAGTGACCAAGATTTTAGCACCATGACTGACTTTGACATGAAAACTGCCACTTCTCTTCTACCTATTATGACAGGAGATGAAGAAGTTACAAAAAAAATAATGGATTGTATAGAATTCTATAGCCATGGTTTGGCTATAGAATACTTAGGAAAGAACATGAGCAGTAGTAACTGCTATTTCATTGTCCTTAAACTCGTTTAACTAAACATGCCAAATTACGTTTGTTATCTAACTATGAATCTTCCACAGAACTTATTGCCGACATGAAAAATAATCTGTTGATTAAGCAGTCAGCCACGGCACTACAAATAGAAATAGAAATGTTAAAATCTAAACAAGGTTCGCAGAGTATTGAGGAATTTGGTAAGAAACTTGAGGATTTATTTGTTGAATTGACTATTTCCCAAGCTAACGGTGACGATAACGCTTTTAAAATATTGAGACCCGTAAACGAAAACATAGCAATACAGCGATTGATTAAGTACTATTTTAGCGGCCCGCAACTACTCAGAGCTGAAAGATGTCATAACTGTCGCGTCAAGGCTCTTTTACTTCAGCTGAAACAATTTTCACAAATCAACGTCGAGGTAGGTACCAACCATCTTATAGGGTGCATAGTACAGGTCTAGTATTAAACAATACACGCCAACATTACACGCCAAATCGTTCATTTAGACCGATGCCAAATCAAAAATCTAGTTTATACCACCGAGGAAACAATAGAGGATTCATAAGTAATTCTCAAGGACGCGGACATCATTTTGAACGTGCTGTATCGCGAGGTAGATATAATAACGATATAAAACGGCATGGGTATCTTATGAATCAAGCCCAAAACTATGGACAGGATAGTATTTCGGAAAATAGCCATAACTTAGAGGTTTTTCGATCCTAATTTTATTCTAGCATGCAATACGTATAATAATTTCGTAGAGTTTAAAATATTAGGCACCAAATATAGAATGCTAGTTGATACGGGCGCCTCGATGTCAGTGATTAAATACGATGTAATAAGAGATAGGAATATTCCAATACATCCAGAACGCGTAGCCGTAAATGGTATTGGTGGCACCTCGTACACCGAGGGCTATGTTTACATACCGTTTACCTTATATGGAATAGAATTCAAACATAAGTTTTACGTCTTAAAGAATTTGCCTTGTATCCAAGACGGTTTAATCGGACATGAATTTTAAACTAATTATAATTGTGTATTAAATTACAATTTTTCTTTCTGTCATTGAGTAACATGCTGTTGACCTTAATGGTCTTTACAGCGACACCGGGAGGGGGAGGGAAGAGGGTACTCTAGCCCTGCGAAGTATTAGCAAGCACTGACGTGTCTGCTTGAGAGGAAGCCGACGACCGCATGGGCGCCCCCTGCGGGGCTCGAACCTCGGCTTGTAGTGGGCGAGCGGGCGGGAGATTTTTCCCTACTCTAAAAAACAAGCCAGCCGCGGTGTGAAGTCGCGACTGGGGGAATTTTTAACTATTCTAAGCTCCAGCTCTATAATAAGCTCCCTTAGGGGACCTTATTACAGTCCCTAACCGTTGAACCCGGCCGCGCCAACGCGCGGACGGGCCGTGACATATACCATATACTGGATTTCACCGTTGTTTCTGACGACGGCGGTGTTTGTGTGTTGTGTTGGTGGAGTGTTTCCTACCTAATATTTTCCCGTTTGCTGCCGTGATGGGGTCGTCGGGATCTAATAAAACGCAACGCGGGCGTCTAAGTTTAGGATGCGCGGACGGGGTGTAATCGACGATGGGATTTGTGTGAGTATCTGCGCGCTCGTAATAGCGCTTGGCTAGGCCTTTGCAGAACTTTTTGATCGATTCCAGTTCGAAATCCTTATGTAGGTCTATGTTACGAACGTACCAGGGGGAACCTGATGCGATTTGTAAAAATCGGTTTTGAACCACTTGAAGTGGTTTAAGCTCAGTGTGCGCGAACGCAACACTAGCGTACGTGAGGACGGGCCTAATGCAGGTTTTATACAATGTCAGCGCTTATTTCTATTTAATTAAAGAAATTTATTTAGCCTAGAAGGCTACGCGGCTTTTTGAAGAGTGGCGTGCTCGCATACCGCTTGTAGGCGAGCCATGTTGTTGCCGTTCGTGTTGCGGAGCTTAGCCGCGAACACGCCGAGTTCTTTAAAGTTGAGCGCGCCGGCAAAGGCCATTACGAGCGAGAGATCGCTCGCGGGACTAGTCTGAGGGGGTTGCGGGCGCGGGGAGGGCCGCAGGGCCGTCGGTTTGCTCCGTCTGGCGAGAGGGGAAGTCCTCTTACGGTACCCTTATTTTCCGGTGCGACTACCCGGTGTTCCGGCGTCTTTCAGAGGACGCAGCTGGGAAGAATTTCCGAGTCTGGAACATTTCGGGGGCGTTCCGCGGTGGCGTGGTCGTCCAGACTCTTGACGCAACGCAAAAGCGTGGCAGTGCTTAGCCGAGTGCCCGTAGTTCTGACAGCGATGACACTGCCCTATTAGGCCCTTATATCGGGGTCGTTCAACGCAGATCCCCGTCAGGTTGCATATTGTTGCAGGAGGTTGAAGACCTCCTTACCTGCGGTCTGTTCGGTCTAACACGACTAAAATGGAGTCATATTAGACTTTAGTGCACATCCTATATACTTCGCGCACTGGTAAACGCGACTTAAGGTCGCCCCACATAACGTTAATTTATACTACTATATATACTCATTTGATAATAAAATGTTAATAGCGCGATGTAGGAATGACCACATCTAGTTAGAATCAACAAAAATAATTAAAATGTGTTATTGTTACTATATATTTCTGCCAAAATTATTATTAAGTTTAATATATATATATATATATATATATATATATATATATATATATATATATATATATAACTTCTTTGCTGTTGCTGCATTATTTCATTTAAATCAATATTGTTTAAACAATTATTTGTGTGTTCTTACTTTAATATTGTACCCAAAAATGAATATTATTTAGCGCATTTGTTTCAAGTCAGAAACAACGACATCTAGTATCATTTGATGGCGACTCTAAGTGTCGGTGGTGATTCTTGTATTGCCATCTCCCTTACAATCATGTTATCTATTTTTTACTTCAAGTGTTTAAAGAATTTATTATAAAATATTAAAATATATTTAAATAAAGTTGCATTTTAAAATTTTATATTTTTTAATTGAATAAATATGTAAAAGTATGATAATTATAAAAAGAAACAAAGCAATAAACTAACAAGTATAAAGTATTCAAGGTACTTTATGTTGATTATATTTCGTAATCAATTTGTTATATTTCTTATAAAAAAACATAAAAGCTTTAAAGAGCGTGTTACGTTGTTTGGTAACTATTTGAATAGTTCCGAAGTACCAATAACTCGGTCTCAGGAGTACAAACTGCAATAAATTATTAATGTAACTATTTTAAAGGGAACAATCGCGCATATCTAAAGTATAGAGAAATATGAACTCATATTACACACTGAAAGCAGATAGGTTATAATATTTCGTAGCACTGACCTATTTAACCAATTGTAATCGAATTTTAATGTTAACAAGTTTTAATGTTGGACAAATATTAAGATAAAACAAATACATTACTATATTTTGTCAGAATCCATCTAAGTGTAATAATTACGTCATCACTTCAGATATAAAATCTGTATAAGTCGTATAATTTCTGAGGAATGATATTTATACCTATTTAATCTATGATATTTAATCAATTATTTTTGGTATTTTAATAAATGGATGGGTAATTGAAGTAGGTACTGTAATTATTTTTAGGTGCTATGTTAATCCTAGCCAGGATTAGAGCGCAACATGGAGACGCCAGGACCTAGTAAAAAACGTAAGGTTAAAGATGAAAATCGGTAGTTTCAGGAAATTTGGACTGAGAAATACTTTTTTGTATGGTCGCATAACAGAGTCGTTTGTTTAATTTGCAAGAATTCTGTTGCGATTGCAAAGGAATAAAGTGTAAAGAGGCACTATGATACGCAGCATCCTTCTTTTACCAAAATGTTATGAAAGTTGTAGGTAGTTTAGACTTTAAATTTCATAAAATCACGAGGACTCAATCACAGACAATTCAAGCAATTCCTTTATAATATCGACAGCAAATACGGAGATGTACTGTATTATACAGAAGTAAGGGGGCTAACTTATGGATTGACACTGGAACGATTTCTAAATTTAATAGAAGAAATTGGAATATTTCTGGCGGAAAGGGAAAGAGATGTCCCGGAACTTAAAAATCCTGATTGGTTGTGTGATTTGGCTTTTTTAGTTAACACTACAAATCAATTGAATGTCTTGAACACTCGGCTTCAAGGCAACACTCACCTGATATCCCAGCTTTACACTCATGTATCATCCTTTTAATGCAAGCTGACACTTTTCAAATCACATTTGAATTTCGGAAATTATAATCATTTTCCGAATCGCAAGAAAATGCATAAAAAACTCATCAAAACTGCTATTAATTTCAGTTATGTAGAAAAACTAGATATTTTGATTGAATCTTTTTAAGACAGATTTTCAGAGTTTAAAAAAGTGAAACCTCTGTTAGACACGTTCAGCAATGCTTTAACGATTTCTGTTGCAAATGCGCCAGAGTTGACTCAGTTGCAGTTGCAGTTAGAAATTATTGACATTCAAAACGACCTAGATTTACGCAACAAATTCAACAAAGGAGACTTGCTGGAATTTTACCGCTGCATATCAATGCAGAGGTAAAATTATACGAAATATGTACGAAGAGTTGCGCGTAAACGCCCTGAAATGTGCCAGCTTATTTATTTCTACCTGTATATGTGAACAAACTGTTTTAATACTAAATAATAATAAAACAATAAATCGAAACCTTGCAAATGAAAGTTTGGAAGCAGTTTTCGTGTTGCTGCAAGTGAATTTGAGTCAAATATAAAGAAGATTGTAAGCACTATGCAGTGCCACGCTTCAACTTAATCATTCCTTCTCAATTTTAATAAACGATTATTAATAGTTTACTGTCTTTAATTACCTCTACTTCCGGCGGCCGGCCCACCGTCAGTTTGATGATTTGCCCGAGTGGCCCCTTGACTTAATGAGTCTGTGCAACCATGTTCTTATATTCTATTTTTTTTATATATTTTATTTTTTTCGATTTCGATTTCGCTCGTGGTTTCGCCTGCTTGGTGATATTGATAAGACTATACTATAATACTACTACTATCCTAGTACTATACTGTAATAAATCCTTGCACATTGGTTTAAGTAAAATACTATCAAAGGCAATTTTGTTCAAAAACAAGTGCCTGTTATAAATAACTTATATATTTTGATAAGGAATAATATTTAGTTTCTAAAAACACCTTCGCTAATAATGTATTATTTTAGAACTAAAAGTCTATACTAATAATATAAAGCAGAAGAGCATGTTTGTTTGTTTGTTTGCTTGTTTGTTTGAACGCGCTAATCTCAAGATCTACTCTCTTTTACACCAAGTAATTTGGCCGAATAATTTAAAAATTATAACAATATGATTGATTTGAGCGCCATAAAGTGGCTAATAGATGAGGACTCACGAAATCGAGTATATTAATAAAATCTGAATAAAAAAATAAAATATATAACAAACATTAAATAGAATATAGAAGAATGCGGCTGTATACCTACATTACATGTGTCGACGCCCCCCTCTCCCCTCACCCCCGCTGTAGCCCACAGCGCTGCGCGGGAACACATGCGCCGCGATGTTTTACTATTACATTAATTATTTTCGTTATATCTTTTGAATGAAATGTCTGATTTGAATAATATAAAAAGTATTTCACAGGTATTGAAATGATCTTTATTTATATATTGTTTAAAGTGGTAAGGATTATTACAGAGACATGAATAATGTCATTTGATTCCTGGAGCCTTTTTTCGCCTTTTAAAATGTACAAACGTAGTAATATTGTCATAACTACAGTAGTTGTACATTTGGTGTCGCGGACTCTTTCGTACATATTGATACGATCTACAATACTGTAGGACTGTGTTTTGTTCTATCATCAACAGTTTTCGCACGCGATGATACATTTTATTAGATATTTTATCACCCCTTGACTTACATTGTTGCATTTTTATTAGAAATGCCTATTTTTTAGTCTCCGTTACTCAGGGAACATGCAGCTTTCTAATGGTGAAAGAGTTTTTGAAACCGCTCCAGTAGGTCTTGCGTGAAAACGCTACAAACATACAAGGATTTCCTCTTTATAAGATTCCTCGCAAATAAGTTTTGCAATTCAAGGTCATATTCTCCGACACGCCTACTATTGCTCTCTCGCTTACTCACACTATTATAATATCATGCTGTCTCGCTCACACCGATGTATATTACTAAACTCATGGCGGCATATGACACGCGCCCAGTTCTTTTAGTTCTATATATTATTATAATTTCTAATTATATTTTCGCCTTCAATTACCTTCTAAAGTTTCAGTATAAATAAATTATTTTTGATTCATTGAGTGACGTCCCTTGTTCACTTCACTAACACCACATTTGTACTCAAATCATTTGCCATCTAGTGATCAGTACAGAGATACCTTAGAATCATACTGTCCTAATATTTATTTCTATTTGTTACTCGACGCGAAAGATATATTCTTGTATGAAAATTAAAAGAAATTTAAAAAATATTTTTCAAACAAAGCCATCTTTTGCACTAAGAGACGAGAATAAATATAAACAGAGAATAGATAGAAACATTTACTTTTATTAATTTTGAAGAGTTCTTAACTAAAAGGATCTTAAAGTTACTGGCGTCTACGAATAGCCATCTTGTAAACCGAAATCTGGAACTTAACTTGGACCAGTTGAAGCATTTGTCTGATAATGTAAGTGAGTGGCGACAAGCGCAAGTGACTGTCGACGCGCGTAGCTTTGTTAAGTGCGGAGATGGGTTCCAAGAGGCGAAGAGGCGCCGTCTCGGAGCGTGATATGTTATGTTCACTTGAAAATGTGCTTTGTTGAATTAAAATGAGCATTGAAAGTGTCTGTGAATACAAACATGACCACGTGTTTGTATTGGTTTCTCTTCATCCTCAGCATATCCCTTTATTTCAAATCTAAAATAGTTCTTATTGGTGTGTATACACAAACGTTGGTCCGCCATCTTGTACGACGCGCCATGTTGCTGATGACGCTACTTGATTCTGATTGTCAGTCCGTTACGTCAAACACGTATTTATAAATATATAGCTGCTGTATTTATAAAATACAAATAGAAGTTTATTTGGCTATACTTTTAAAAAGTTGCTTCGTGTACTGTAAATGTGGTAAAGATATTGAAATTAATTAATAACTAAATAAATATTCCTTCTGGATGTGAGGATGTAAATACAATACTTTTCTAACGCTAAAGTGATGAATACGTCCGGAACATTTAGCCAATACCAAATATATTATCTGTATCACCTCCCCACACGGACTTCGTATAGGAGAAAGGAAAACAACATTATAAAACAATCTTATTGTCACTGTAGGTAGGAGAAATTTATTTAAGGGTTACTTAAATTACATTTTTATACGTTTTTTCTAAAATATTTTCTAATTCTAAGTATGGAATAACACTTTAAAAGTAGTAAAAACTATTTAAATTAACAATATTTTAAATTTAATCAATCTATAAATCAATAGCGTTTCTAATTTTTATTATGATATTTTAGTAATTAATTTTAAGGTATCTTTAGTAAGAAATTCATCAAAGTTATACAGCTGATACTGTCAGCTAAACATTTCGCTTTTTACTGTAATCGGCGGCATACAGCGTACGGCGGCGGCGTTAAAATATATAAAGAGAACACAAAGTAAAGTAGAGTATCTTCACTCACTTACAAAGGGTTCAAGTTCGCAGCCGTCTAGTTGCGATATCTATAGTTCCTAAGCACAATGTAAGGCCTGTGTCACAGAGAGATTTTTACAATGTTATTCATAATAGTTGTACGTAATGTTAATAAATAAGTACCATATAATAACGATTTGAAAATTTAGCTATGAAAACCAGACAGGTTTATTTTAACCAAACATAAAAGCTACGTATAGCAATGTAATAAAAATTTACTCCTCAATCATTTGTCGTCTGCATACCTACCTGCGGGTCTGCCCGGTCCCGCCCGGTCCCGCGTTGCCTAACTTCATTTAAGTAGTCTTTAAATGAATTGTTTCAACATTGCTCGTGAGAAATGGAATACAAATATTATAATTTCCTTCATAGTGTTCACGTCCTCATGTCCTGCTCGTTCATGTCTACCCTCGATTTGTTTAATAACTTAGTATTTTTGTACTACGCTGATATTATTACTACCCACTTGCAACGCAAACGAGATGTGGAACCGACAGCAAGTAGTATCTACCTACATACCTATGTGTGGTGTGGTGTGTCTACGTGTGGTGAAATGGAAAAGGTATACATACTACCTACATATTAACATGTTATTATTATTATCAAAATGACATTTGAAATGGAAATTATAAAATTTTATTCCTGAGTTTATTGCTTTTCATTATAATCATCATACTTACACAGTTCTTTTAACTCAAAAGTAATTTTATTAGTAAATATTTATGAAACTTTCAGTCTTATAAAAACGTAGGTAACATTATTATAACATCTGTCTATTCTGACCATATATGGTCATTCCTACATCGCGCTATGAACATTTAGTTATCAAGTGAGTATAAATTACAGTAATATCGATGCCATCAAAGGAGTCTGCCGCTTGAGGTATGCCAGGCGCCAAGCTTGTCTACCCATTACGAAAACAAACGACGAACGAACGAAACGACGGTGTAGTTTAGTTTATCTAACGGCCCGTCCGCCCGCTGGCGCGGTACGGTTGGACCCTAGTTAGGGATTGTTAGGCTCCCTAGATTAATCTAAATTTCCCCCAGTCGCGACTTCGAATCGTGGCTGGTTTTTGTAGAGCAGGGAAAGTCCCCACTCCGCTCGCCGACCGCAAGCCGAGGTTCCAGTCCCGCAAGGGGGGCTTTGATTTTCGCGATTTTTATACATTTTAAATGAAACTATATTAACCAGATTAATCGCGTATATTTTGGTATTCGAAAATACATTTTGGACACCTGACGCTTCGAACACTTTACAGTAGTCCGTTGTCACAGGTAGACTGCGTTAATACGGTTAAAATAGCTTCATTTAAAATATATATATTTGTGTATAAAGCAGGGCAAAAGAAAACATAGTCCACATCGGTAGTCAAACTAACTTGTTCGTTGGTGACGTCATAAATCATTTAGCACTGAAGGCAATGTGTTCAAAACAATACATTGCAAAACTATAGAATAGACATAACAGACACTACCACGTGTCTGCTCATCATGTTGTCTCTAACCTTCCAGTAAGGGAGTTACGAGATTAACGACCCTTAATAGGAAAGTTTATTTCTTCGATATCTATTAAAGACATTGAAAGTGTTATTATACATAAGGCAACTAAAATATATATTTTATTCAATATGATAATCAAAACCAAAACAAAAAGCCAGTGCACGTTTTCCTTGCTTATCCTGCTACCTTTAGAGACATTAATGTGAATAATTTCATATTGAATTGTATTTACTGGCTTCGTGTCACAGTGTAAACAGTTATTGATAATGAAAATACAATACTGGTTTTATACAATCTACGTTATTACATACTATTTTTGTAGCATACAAAATAACAAGATCGTATCATTCAAAATCTTAATAATACTTCACGATGCCTTCTTAGTAGGTTGCTCCTTCCCTACCGAGTGGAAGGAAGATATAGTTATAGGTATTTGAAAATCTACTAACCCGCCAAACTCTCCCTTAGTTACCGACCCATCAGCCTCATCAGCTGCCTAGGGAAAGTCTACAAGAGACTCATTTTAGCCAGACTCAAAGAAATTGTCGAAGCAAAACAGCCGGCCATTAACGAGCGGTTCGGTTTCAGGTCCCACCATTCGTCGATATCCCCTTATATAAACTCTTATCAACAAGCAGAGTAAAATGTCACTTCGAAACAAGCTGATAATGTATAAAACTTTTATCCGTCTAATCCGTCCGATCATGCGGAGAGAAAAGACCTGATCCATGCACCCTCTTCCAGGTCTAAATCCTCCTTGGGCCTCCCATAAAAGCCTTTCGGATCTCTCTTGCATTATTCTCGCTAATCAAACTGTTAACCCTATAGCTTGCACAGTCTATCTGTGAACCTTTGCCTTTATACAAAGGCACGATGACTGCGCCTTGCCAATCATCCGGGACCTCTCCCTTTTTCCAGCATAAATTGCATAGAAAAAAGAAAAAGCCCAAGATGTGCGGCCCTCCATATTTGATCATCTTTGCAGTAACTCCGTCTTCTTCCGCTAACTCACCACATTTCAGACTTCGTATAGCATTCTCTACTTCTTTTATACCGATTTCGCCATCTGCTACATCAAGACTGTATTGCTATTGCTAAAGAAACAGGCGTCATCACATTCATATATCTTCTTATATACAGTTAATAAAACAATTATATATCCAATAATTAATAAATTTATATTAAAATTATGAAATCATTTTACTACTCCAGTAACTAAAGTTATTACTCCAATAGCTCCAGTCAATGGTCAGGGACTATAGTCTACTAAATGATAGGGATGATTACGATTAGACATTAGTTAATTTCTCAGAATAAAGAGTTCATAAAATAGAAATTACATAAGACTGAATAACAGCTACGGCTGATTCTAAAATTAATAATAAAATTGATAAATACATGTATTTCTTAATAGAGTTAATAGTAAATGTCCTGCAACTATATTAGCAGTTAACCGAACAGCTGAAGTACCAGGTCGAATAATATTACTAATAGTTTCAATTAATACTACAAATGGTATTAAAATTGTAGGTGTACCTTGAGGAATTATATGGATGAATATATATTGGGTAATATTTAATCATCCATAAAATATAGATCTTAATCTATATATTTAAATGTCTAGTTCTATGATATCTAGATTTGAGTTCCATGCAATGTTGCTAATCAACTAAAAGTTTTAATACCTGTAGGAACAGAAAAAATTATAGTTGCTGATGTAAAGAAGGCTCGAGTATAGAATACCTATTCCTACTGAAAATATTTGATGAGCTCAAACAATAAATCCTTGTAATCCAATAGCTATAATAATCCGAAAGTTTCCTTTTTTCCACTTTCTTGAGAAATAATATGAGACATTATTCTAAATCCGGGAAGAATAAAATATAAACTTCAGGATGTCCAAAAAATCAAAATAAATGTTGATATAAAATTGGGTCTCCTCGTGCTGGCTCAAAAAAAGAAGTATTTAAATTACGATCAGTTAATAATATAGTAACAGCTCCAGCTAAAACTGGTAATGCAAGTAATAAAAGAAGAGCTGTAATACTTACAGCTCATACGAATAAAGGTAATTGATCGAAAGATATGTAATTAATAGTGGTAATAAAATTAATTGCCCTAAAATAGAAGAAATTCCAGCTGAATGTAAAGAAAAAATTGCTAAATCTACTGAAGATCCACCATGTGCAATATTTGATGATAGAGGGGGATAAACAGTACATCCTGCTCCTGTTCCATTTTCTACAATTCTTCTAGAAATCAGTAAAATTAAAAGGGGGAAGAAGTCAAAATGTTATATTATTTATTCGAGGGAAAGCTATATCAGGGGCTCCAAGAATTAAAGGTACTAATCAATTTCCAAATCTCTCAATTATAATAGGTATTACTATAAAAAAATATAATAAATGCATGAGCTGTGACAATAGTATTATAAATTTGATCCTCTCCAATTAAAGATCCTGGATTACCTAATTCTATTCGAATTAAAGTACTTAGAGATGTTCCTACTGTTCCTGCTCACATTCCAAAAATAAAATATAAAGTTCCAATATCTTTATGATTTGTAGAAAAAAGTCATTTTTGCAAATAAAATGGCTGAAGTTAAAAGGATTTTCTCTTTTATTAAGTTTTATATTCAAAAATGATTTAAAATTGCAAATTTTAGGGTATAATTGTAACAAACATTAAAACTTTTAAAAATAAGGCTTAAAGAATTTCTTTATAAATAGTTTTGAATATTACTAGTTTATGTTAACTTAAAACCTTATTTTTTAAAAAAATAAGGTTCTAATGATTATGACTGTTAATGAAATTATATTAAAAAAATAAATTAGAAAAAATAAATTATTTTTAATAAAAATTTTATATCATTATATTTTAAAAGAAAAAAATATAAATGATGAATAAATAATTCATATAAAAATATATAATTAAACTAGTTACTTATATTATTTATTCATATACCAATAAAGTAAATTAACAAAAAGAATAATAATAAAAAAATATTAAAAATTAAATTTATACTAATTAATCATTAAGGGAAAAATACTAATATTAATTATGATTGAAAATTTAATTAAAAAATTAAAATTATAATTAAATAATTGATTAATAAAGAAAATATTGGTAATATAAAATAACAAAACATCTAATAAATATTGAATAAAATAAAAAGTAAAATATTCATAAAAGTTCTCTAATTATTAATTAATAATTGTAATTAATAACTGTAATTAATCATCCGATATTATTAATAGAGGAGAAAGCTATTCATTTGCGTAAAGAAGTTTCATTAAATCTCCCAATAACTGCAATTATGACATTTAAAATTATAATAAACATTAAAAAAAATATACTTATATTATTAGATAATAAATGTATAGGAGATTTTTTTGTCATTTTATTAAAATGAATCTATTAAATCAATTTAGACCTTCTATAATATAATACAAGGGAATCAAAAATGAAAGGGAGCTGAACCTATCTTTATTAATATTGCTGAATTTATAATAATTGATAAAAAAATATCAAATAAGAATATTTTTATTAAAAGTAAATTCATTAAAATAGAAAATAAAAAATTAGATTGGATGAGGAAATATTTTAATGAGACTTCAGAATTCAGAAGATTATTGGGGGATGAAACAAGGGGAATCTTAATAAAATAATTTCTAATTCAATTCAATATCCTAATCAGGAATTAGAAGAAATAGAAATGATTTTTCTAAAGAATAAGATAAATAAAAAAATATTTATTAGAATTATTAATAAATAAAATTAAAAATAAGAAAAATGTAATAATGAAATTTAAATTCATTATTACAAATTATATTTTAGTGTAAGATGCACTATAATTTTTAAAATTATGAGATACAGTTTAATTCTATAAAATATAAAAAAAGGTAAAATATTACATTATATATCCTATCAGAATAATCCTTTTAGCAGGCACTTTATATAAAAAAAAGAGATTTCCTATATATTTTGATATGAACCCAAAAGCTTATTTTAGCTTATTTTTTAAAAAAAATTTTGGTTATATAAAAGATATTAAGAATGATTTATTATAATTTTATATTAATTTTATCTACAAATTTTATGGTCTATATTAAATTATAAGTATATTAATTGAATTATTTTTATTTAATTAATATTATTTTATTAATATTTTTCTATTTAATTGATTATTATAAGATTATATTGATATAATTTCTTAATATAAATATTATGAAAAAAAATAGAGGAAAATAACAAAAATTTAAAGTATATACATACTTTAAACGTTTGATACGCAGAGCTTAGCTTCGAATATGTAAAAATTACCTAATAAACATTAGGTAAATTCACGGTGAAACTTTGATGTTACTGGAATTGCTTATGATGATTTGTATGAATAGGTACGTCTTTTAGTTATTTGTAATAATTTATTTGTCCTTCTAACAATATAAAGTAACATTTTATAATATCCGACATCCGATATATATATATATATATATATATATATATATATATATATATATATAAATATTATAAATATAAAAATTATATGATTCTATTAAAAAAATGCGTAAAATAATAGAAACATAACAAGAGATATATCGTGCAGTTACTCGTTAATAGGTAATATTATTTTATTCTGACTTTGTAGTCTTTTGTTTCAATATTAGTTATGTTAAATAAACATTGAAAAGTATTTGTTCTATGAATTGTTAATCTATTAAATTATTAACAGTAAGGCAGCGTTTGACAGTAAGCGTGATCGGTTGTAGGTTTGATTCCCAATCAGGGGAGTCATATTTAAATTTGTTTTAGTTCCTCGTTCAGGTAAGATAAAGCGCGGTGTTAAATTCCACCACTTAATACGCAATGTCTCGAATTCGGCGGGTAGCGGAGTACTGGTAGCCTTGACACTAGGTAAGTACTTACTGTCCATCCTGTTATGAGCGACAATAGCGTGAAGCTGAAATAATGTTATACACAACTCTGACTTTTATTACAATGTAAAAATAGTTTCGCGATCGAGAGAGAAGAGAGAACAATTGCGGGATACTATTAGATTAATGTGAATATCTGTTGGGTTTGAGATTTGTTATTCAAAACAAAATCACAACAGGAATCACTTCGCCGCTGTCGTTGAATGTGATTGAAGACATTTAATTGTGTGAACACTAGTTCAGTTCAAATAAATGTTACTTTTATTTGTATAACGTGATTGTTTAGAACAGACGCCTGTTACAACACAGACGTGCTCTGTATCGCCACTAAACACGACGAGATGGGCAGAGAAAACCTACTCAATATATTGCATGTAAGTAATTGTTCCTGTCAGTGGTGAAGTGTTCGTACAATGGTAATACATCGGAATACTTTTTAAATCTTAATAAATTACTAAAACCCCTACAAAAGACGATTTCCTATTTAAGTCCCACGAGACGACTCCGACGTTCTCTTTCATTCACAATATGCTATTTAATTAAGTATATTTGTGCTTTAGTATTTATTTTATTATTTCGACGCTCGCTTACCTTTATAAACATTTCCCCTTCGCCACTGGTACTTATAGAAAGAATCATATCACTTCCAAAGGTGTCGCTACTCTGAGTGTGACATCTGACAACTCGCTCTCATGTAGCTACAATAGATGGCATTGCTCTTCAATTACACGACGTGTGTTTTGTAATTGTTGAATTATAATAAAACACGGCGGCTTCATTGAACACGTACTTTACAATGTGAGTTATAAAATATATTAAAACAAAGACTAAAGAAACGATACTGAAATAATACTGTTAATGAGAATGTTCCAAGTCGCGCTATGAACATTTAGTAAGCAAATGTGTATATATATTAGTACAGTCAGTACGTCTGTGGGGTCTGCCGCCTTGAGATGAGCCAGTCGCCAAGCTGGTCTGTGTTGGCGCATTCAGACGGAACCCTCGGGTTTGCAACTCATACTGCAGCGACCACTGAGCTCGCTCGCACACCGACTCTTCGCACGCGTCGCTGACACCTCGTCGGTGACGGAAGCGTTGTATGGAATGGCTGACGGTCGTTCCCCGCTCAAGGACGGCCTGCACCTCGTGCTGCTGCGCTACGGCCAGTAACGTGTTGACCCCACTTTTTTGCATGTTTTTGTCTTTTAACTCGACTACATTAGAATAAAATACTATATTTACTACGCCGCAAGTGTAAATATTATGAAACAAATAGTTTAAACTTCACTAAATAAAGCATGTAACAGATTGTTTTGAATAACATTATTTGAGTTCGACTTTAAATGTTTATAATGAATACTCGTATTTGTCTCCATTGTGCTCGCGTCCTTATATCGTATTCATTCAAGTCTACTACTTAGTAATAAATAATACCCACTTGCAACGCAAACGAGGTGTCTAATATAAAGCAAGTAATATCTACCTATATACCTGCGTGTGGCAAAATATAAAGGTATATTTACATAGGGTGTCTGGTCGAAGCGCAGTATGAGAGCGTCTGACTGTAAACGCGATCGGTTGTAGGTTCGATCCCACTCGAGGGAGTGACTATATTTAAAATGATTTTGATCCTCGCTTTGATAGGACAAAGTGCGGCGTTGAGTTCCACCACTCAACACATAATGTCTCGAATTCTGAGGAAAGCGAAGTACGGAGTGTCTTGACAGAAGCTACTTTCTGTCTACTATGTTATGCGGGATGAAAAGCGTGAAGCTATAAAAAAAATACATATTATAATCAAAATATGTTTAACAATGGAAATTTTAAAATTTATATTTTCATGTGTATATTTTCCGACTGTTGCTTTTTATTGTAATTATCATACTACCACAGTTTTTAGAAATCTAAGTAGTTTTATTTAATTTGGTCACAAAGATGGTATTTCTAAAAAATAGTAAAGATGGTATATCAAAGTAGTCATATATTGTCAGAACATACAGTGTTTTGACAATATATGACTACTTTGATATACGAAATAAAGCATGAAGCTGAAAACATTTAAAAAAAAACGTATAAAAATCTCCACGCAGTGGGATTCGAACCCACGCCTCTTGGAAACCGCCCAAACACTCTGACCGCTAAGCCATGCGTTCTACTATCAGCTGCGTCAAAATGAAGTTGAAGTCACTTTGCTCCTACTCCTCAGCCACCTACAATTGCCGTCTAGCTTACTCATGCTAATATAATATCATGCTATCTCACTTCACTGATGCACACCACTACCAAATGATCAGTATCCATTTTCTTAGATTTTATGAGTTAATTATAACTTATATAGAACTAATCTTAATTTATAATTTCTTTTCTTTACCTTCACGCTTTGTCCCTTGCGGGGTAGTCACAAATACGTTCCGGTCTCCGCATACCTTTTTCGCCACGTCTACAGAGTCATTATCCTCTTCATACGCCCTTCGGGATCTTCAAGTTTTTTGCATGATCTTCCTCCAGTATCTTCGATACTATGTTTTCGAAGTCTAAACAAGGTCTCCTCCGACCTCTCGTACCATTCACCTTTGATTCATAAATCTTTCTTACCCTTCTTTCATCACTCATTTTCGTAACGTGACCAAACCACCTGTACACGTTTTTCCTCATTACTAAGACATTCACGCTTATACCTGCCATTCTGCATATCTCCTCTTTCATTCTTCTTTTGACACATCCACGTTTCGCTGCCGAACAACAACGTTGGTAAGTACGTCATTGTGAACGACAAGACGTGCAAGTACCCTGATGTTTTGCCGTCACATCAATATAGCAAGAGCACCGTTAACCCTATTTCTGACAGCCATGCAACTTTCCACATCCATTTCGTATCTTCCGTCTCTAATAAACATATTTCCTAGATATGCCACCTCACTCACTTGTTCTAATATCTTTCTATCTACCTTAATCCCTCATTCCGTTCTTTCTTCATCTCTTTCAAATATTACAATCATAGTTTTACTCGCATTCAGGTCTACTTACTTTCACGCCCTTCTTTCAGAATGATGACCAATGCCTGTAACTCACATTCTAATGATGCAATTCATCATCTGCGTACAACAGAATTTTAACTGTCACTATTTTTCACCCAAAACAAATTTTGAACGGCCAAGTTGACATGGCGCAGCCCTGTTTGACACCCAACGAATATGAAAGTGATGTGACATGCGAGCCTCCTCGTACACAGGCTGAGTGATCTCGATAGTGTAGTTTAAAAAAATATATACTTGGTACTTATCTGACACAGACAAACCGTGCAACCAGTTTTAAATGTATAACACCAAGGTACATGCTTAAAGCCAACAATTTACCCTTTTTTGTAAATCTCCTTCCATCTTTTTGTAGACAAATATAATAAAATTCTTATTATATTTTAAACTATAATAAAAATTACTAATTGTAGTATATAAAAATATTTTTGTATTATGACAGTATATAGATAAATGTATGATTAAAAAATTACATAATTTTAATGTATTTGTTTATCTTTATTTCTTTAAACAATATAAATAGTTGATCTGTTCCATGGGATCCCTCTAACTATAGCTTTATGGAGAGCTTATATGGAGGATATTGGTAAGAATAAGCAGGATGACTAAAATTGCATATAATTTGAAAAATACCTATGATTTTTTTGCTTTTGATTGCTTTTTGATAAATTTTTATTAGGAGTCGCCCATCCTTCGTAGTACAGCATTCCACACTTGTTAGCTATCTTCGTACAGTACAGGTGAAACATTAGGATCAAACCACTTTATTTAATTATAAGTTATTTATAAATAGAAAATTAAAATAGAAAATTACATTTTGAAGTTTGCCTAATAAAACATAATACATTAGTGTGAGTGTGTATTTTTATGTGTATATGTTAATATGTATGTATATGTTGACATGTTTGCGTGAGTGGTGTGGGTAAAGATGTTAAGTAATTTGTGTTTTGAGTTCTCCAATATATAATATATTATAGTTTCTTCATTAAATGATTTATTTATGTATTTTTATAAAATTTAAATTATTATTTATTTATATTGTTTTATTAAAGTTGATGTAATTGCTGATGTGTTATTGAACTGATTTTATCATTTTTTTTGTTTCATTATATGTGTCTTGAGATATTTATCAAGACTTTTTTAAATGTATAATTATTATATTTTTGAGTTTCAAATGCTCAGATATTTCATTGTATAAGTATGGTGCCAGAAATAAATAAAAATTACGCGCGAATGCTGATTTCATAGCAGGTAGGTCATGTACTATATCCTACCTTCTTTTAAAAATAATATTAACAGGTTTCGTGTGTTGTTCTGAGAGTATTTCTAATATGTCGGTTTGCCTTACATTAAGCTTTGCCATATATATATATATATATATATATATATATATATATATATATATATATATATATATATATATATATAGCTCTTAAAGTAAATTGCTTTAAGTATAGCCCTCTGGGTTCTTTCTAGTCTTGACAATAATGTATTTTAACTCCTCCCCAAACTGTGACACCGTAATACACAATTCAATTACAACACGCATAGTAAATACATTTCAGTAATTTGTGATTACAAATATAACGTACACATTAAGAGATGGAGATCAAACGATTGAGTCGTCCATACAGTATATTTATCTTTCCAAGAAGATGCTTTTCCACAATTACCCCCAAATATTCTATATTTTGTGTAAATAAGAACATTTAAGTGAGAAATATTTATCATTTGTGCTGCAAAAAAGGACAAAACATCTTCAAAGCTTACCCGCCATTTTAAAATTAAATTCCCAAAATATCAAAGTCCAATAAGTAAAGCTGGTTCAAGTGTTCTAAGTCAAGTCGTCAGGCTACTGCGCTGTACCCTGGGTACAGCAAATATCGAAACTAAATTCATATCAGCCTGATTATAACGGTGCAGCGCGAAGCAAAAGTAAATAATGAATTTGTCAATTTGTGTCAAAATATCAGTTTTATTTTTGAAGTTCTAGGACCTAAAAAGTTGTATAGAAGATTCTGAACGTATGGAGTGACATGACATGATAATAAAACATAAAAAAAAAACTTTTCACACTCACTCCATGTTTACAAATATATACATTTAAATTATTCTACATGCATTATATAGAAACATGTTAAAAATAAAAGTAAAAGCAAATATAAAAAAATAAACTTTACACTAAACAACTTGTTAAAAAAATATAACAAAGCAACTTAACCTCAAAAATTGTTTAAAAAAAAGAAAATTTAGTAAAAACTATTATATGTATAAATTATAGTTACTAAAATTTATAAATAAGAAAAAATACTCAAAAATAAAAATAAAAATAAAACGATCATTTACGCTAAATGAAAACAATAAAAAATAAATAAAACAACATTATGCTTGTCTAATAAAGTCTAAACCAATCTAAGATTCAAATTAAAAAGTAAGTAGAGAAAAAATAAAACAACTAAATAGGTAGTTTAAAAAACAAAATTTAAAAAAGAAGATCAAATAATAAAAAAAATAAAAAATATATAATAAAATGGAACTCTTTTGTAAAAGGTACATGGACTGCTCCGCAGATATTTTTTCAACAAGTATATTACGTTAAAAATTTAAAATTATTTTTTATATTTGACCACTTCCTCTATAAGTGGAATAAAGCTCATTTTAGAGTCAACAGTTATACCTAAATCTTTTATTTGGTTAACTCTATTTAAAATAAATTCATTTATCTTGTAGTCGTAAATAATATTGGATGTTTTTCTGCTGAAGGTTAAGATGTAACATTTGCTTTGATTTAAATTCATATGATTTTCCCTACACCACTTTGCAAGTCTGTCTAAGTCTAACTGTAGCAATTCCGAATCCTGTAAACTATTTATATTCCTATACATTTTCAAGTCATCTGCATAAAGTTGGATTTTGCTGTGATGAAAACTTTAATGTTATAGATGTCCATGAGTGAAGTTGACCACTTACCATCAGGTGGCTCAACTGCTCGTTTGTGTACCTTTTCCAAAAAAAAACACTTAAATTTTGCTTAACTTAACTAATAAAAAATGTTTTTTTTTTTAATTCAGATATGCTATTAACAAGCACTTTCGCTTTATTGACTAGTCAATCAACTTAATATGTCAGTATTGACAGTCCTACAGGAAGCTATGACCAGCTCGGGAGCAGTTCTGCTCAGGAGAGCCGGCGGGAAACTCAACAATTGCTCTTTTTTAATGTAGTTTCACAGTGTTCGGACAACAGTTGTTTCCTGAGTGAGCATCGACTACATTTAACTCCACACATTAACATCAGTATAGTATTATTGAGTAGAATAATATTCTTTTTCAATAATATAAACTTAATATTAATTTTTTTTTTTGTACCAGATTGAAATTATTAGTGAAATTTTATTGTAATTACGTATATATTTTCTTCTTCTACTTCCTGAAAAAGAACATTAAAAACTATACGACTAATTTTAACAAGGATGTAATCTTTAGAAATAACATAATTTGGGTATATGTACTTATAAGAAACATTTTGTCTGTTTTGTTTGACCCGTACAGGCAAACAAACATGCACGGGTGGCAGGAACGTTTCAGTTAGTTGAGTGTTGTATAACTAAGCCTTTGACATAGTAAAAGAAACTCTAAGATATCGTAATTAAATTCAAATAAATAATATAATACTATTATATTTATTTTTATATATTACTTTTATTATATTATTAAATTCTCAAAGATATTTTACTGGTAGTAAGATTTTTATATTGAAAGAACTATTGTTAGTCTGGATTAAAGCCTTATTGCAGTATATTAGCTATATTTTTAATCTGTTGTTGAGCGCAATGGTGGGAAAATTAATTGTTATATCTACTCATAATTGATCTCGAAATAAAATTAATATATTATAATTAAAACCAATTTATAATGGTTCCAATTATTAAACTTATAAATTAAATCAATATTCATGTTAATAATATACCGCGTCGAGTAATTGTGTTAAATATACTTAGTACGTACGTACGTGGTTATTGTGACGGTAAATTGTTAATGATTGAAGTTAAGTGTATTCCACGTCACTACTAGTTATAAAAAAATGTAGTAAGTGCTTAAATGGCCAAAAAAGAGAAGAGAATTATACAGGTATAAGAGAACTATACAGGTTTAGTATTTTTTTTCAGCTATTTTTTGCTTTGTTGCATATAACGCTTCCACGCTTCTTCCACGCTTTTAGTCTGAATTCAAAGAGGGTTAACAAGATTCAAGACATGATATGGGCGTTAATGGCTGTTAGTTTAATACCTATACGGTTATTATTATTACGTACCAACGCTTATATTGATTAAATATCATATTATTATTTAAATGCAATTACTTCCATTTCCTCTCTCTGGTAAGACAAAGCGAAAAAAAGGTTTTTTTTAATGAAAGGCTGTATAAAAATTTGAATGCAGCGGGACAAGAACTTGTCTTGTTTAATGTCCAAGAACTTTAAACCAATCATTACAATCCTGGATTCCACACTCCGGCCCAGCCGAGCCTGCTTACGACGGAGCCCACTTGTTGCTTTCATGTCCTGGAACGGACAAAATTAAAATTGATTTTAAATAAACTATATTAAATGTCAAAAAACTAAACATTACAGTTATATACAATGGTAAAGTATATTAATGTTCAAAAGAATAAATAAATTAAAATGACATTTCCCGACTCTAATAGAACAAAGAGCGTTGTTCCATTCCACCACTCAATACATCAAATTGGAAAAATACACGGTATATGACTAAACTCGCTACACACACACACACGCAAACAAACGACTCCTCTGTGATGTAGCATCCTCACAGTGCGAGGCGACACCACTTAGCTCATGCAGAATTTGCTAATCATGTTAAAAAAATTGTATTATTCCTAAGGTTATAGGAACAAGTTTTACAATCAATTATTTGTTAGCGCATATTATTACATATTAATTTAATTTTATAAATTGAACAAAGATTATACATTTAGTTTTACGTTTTTTTTAAACTGTATTTTATATTATCATGGTTTAATGTAATTGTCGCAGATGGATCTAAGTAAATAAACACAATAAAATTCCAAGCTACAATTCTGAACGGGCTCCTGCCTACTCCAAGCCTGCTCCGATATACAAATGTAAAGACAAAATTCAGTCCACAACGGAAAGTTATCAATTTTTATTATTGCAATATGAAGAGTTAAAAATAAACTTTAAAATACACACAGACAGTCGACGAGTTGCGACATCCTAATGTTTCTAAGCACAATGTAAGGCCTGTGTCACAGAGAGGTCTTTGTGATGTTATTCATAACAGTTGTACGTAATGTTAATAAATAAGTACCATATAATAAAGATTGTAAATTTAATCTTGGAAACCAGATACAGGTTTATTTTAACCAAAAATAAAAGCTACGTATAGCAATGTAATAAAGTAAACTCCGACACCAACACGTACCTAGTGGCCTGCCCGGTCCCGCCTTGCCCGGCTTCATTTAAGTAGTCTTACAATGTAATGTTTCAATATTGCTCGCGAGTAATGTAAAGTACTGCAATACAAGTATCGTACTCATTCACGTCATACCCTCGGTTCGTTTAATAACTTAGTATTTTTGTACTACGCTGATATTATTACTACCCACTTGCAACACAAACGAGATGTGGAACCGACAGCAAGTAGTATCTACCTATATACCTATGTACGTGTGGTGAAATGAAAAGGTATATTACCTGCATATTACATGTTATTATTAAAATGGAAATTATAAAATTTAATTATTAAAATGTATATTTGTATGAGTATTTGTTTCCTGACTTTATTGCTCTTCATTATAATCATCATACTTGTACAGTTCCTTTAACTCTTAAGTAATTCTATAAGTAAATATTTATGAAACATTTACTACAAGTAAAGTCTCTCTTATAATAAAACTCAGATAACATTATTATAACATCTGTCTATTCTGACCATATATGGTCATTCCTACATCGCGCTATGAACATTTAGTTATCAAGTGAGTATAAATGACAGTAACATCGATCACATCAATGGAGTCTGCCGCCTTGAGGTACGCCAGTCGCCAAGCTGGTCTACTTTGGCGCCGTTCAGATGAAACCTTCTAGCTTATACACTCTCAAGAGATCGCACTCACAGTGCCTGGTCTCTCCGTGGCTACACAAACAGACAGACAGTCAAAATTTTGTTAGTCACATTTTTATGTTCAGTATCAATGAAGTAAGACGTCGTGTTACTTTTTTTACATTACCAATGTACAAAATTGACCCTTACGAGTAAAATCACAGGTGGATCATGATGCCATATGTGGATGGGTGAAATAACATGTGGACTGTGATGTCATATGTGAATGGATGAAAGCATATGTGGACCAAGATGTCATGTGTGGACGGGTGAAATCACATGTGGACCAAGACGTCATGTGTGGATGGCTAAAATCACATGTGGACCAAGATGTCATATGTGGATGGGTGAAATCACATGTGGACCAAGATGTCATATGTGGATGGGTGAAATCACATGTGGACCAAGATGTCATATGTGGATGGGTGAAATCACATGTGGACCCAAAATGTTATGTGTGGAAGAGTAAAATCACATGTGGACCATGGTATTATGGGTGAAATATATGAGGACCACAGTGTCATGTGTGGATGTATGAAATCAAACAAATGTGGGAGTAGAAGAAATTTGTCAAATACGTTTTTTGACATATATACAGATGTAAGAATATGAAAGTTAAACCTTCATAATCTTACCCTCGGGGTTTTTGCAAGTTTATTTGAAGTCTTAGGTTTTATGTGCCTAAGTAGGAACAGGTTTTAAGATACCAGAAGGGCCGATTTAAAGAAATATTACAAGGGTGTAATATTTCTAGCGAAATATTACAATTATATTATGGGTAATTCTACTGAAGAAGGACTGCAATTCAAACAAATTAAGTAGTTTGAATTATAGTTTATATTGTTACTACATAAATCTGAAACGGACCAGTAAAAAAACAACATAAATATAAACAAAACAACATAAATAATAACAACATAAATAAACAACATAGAGATTTTTAAATTAAATTTTCTCTTCTAAATTTAATTTTTCTCATATGTCACTATGTGTATTAATAAAACTGGTGGTAAAATCGTTCATTTATTTACTAAGTAATGTAATATGAAAGGGTTCCAATAAAGATGCTTGGTATTAAAGTCACCCATAAAAATAACATGCGAATTGAGTCCCATTGATTTGGTGAGTTATAGGCAGAAACGACGGTAGTTTCCTTGCCAGAGACAAGTATGCTAACGCAGTGTCAGTTGATTGTGGGAGGATTTCGGAACTATTAAGAAGTATTACCCCTTGACCAGTGGCATCTAGTCTTTTATCCTGTCTTATACATGAATATCCTGGTTACGCTAAGGGATATTTAGAAGTCAATTATATTTCGCATAAGGCGACAACATCTATTGTTAATTCATTTAATAAGTTAGATAGTTCATGCATTTTAGATCGAATACCATCCTTCATTCACCAGGCATTCCAAAATAAAAATGGATTTTTTTGTACAACTAAGCATATTGCCCTAGGTGGTTTAGTATCAACATTACCTTGTCTATTAATGTGTGACAATTAAGAAATTATTGTTTAATGATTTTGATGGTTGGTAGATATTTTAATCCTTTCAGCCGTGGCTTCATTAGAATGGTGTTCACCAACTGGAGGTATTGAAGAGCCCTTAGGCGGCATAGTGTGAGGTTGAATGGTGATTTGGCTAGCGGCGACAAAAGACCAAGCACGGCCATCTAATACAGTATTACGTAGAAGACGCTTAGTTAATTAGACGAGTGTTTGTTTCTTTCTTTCTTTCTTTCTTAACAGCAATGGTTTTCAGATACTTTTATCTCTCGTGACATTATCTGTAGTTTGCTAGATGATTTTGACTACAGTTGCAACATTGGGCAAGAGTATCACCATATTTTTTTGGGCAATCCAATGTCACGTGGTGCTCAGTGTGTTTAAAACATCGTAGTGATAGATTACAGTGCTTAACTGAATGTCCCAAAGCCTGACAGCGGTTTTGAAAGCCTCTATAGTTGCTTTCCGGTGGTAGTTGCACGAGGACTGGCGGACAGCGCTTTGCAGTTTTCGTGTCGGTATTAACAAAGCCAAGAGAAGCTAACTCAATATTCAATTGCTCTTTGGCATAGGCAGTAACGCGAAATATAACGTACTTGTACGTACGCTCATCTTTTCGGCAATAAATATAAAATGCCACAATATTGCAGTTTAATCCATCTTGTAAAGCAGCATGTCAAGTTGAATAACAAAACACATATAGTTCATTTTAGCCCAAATATTTAAAATGAACATTTTTAATATAACGGGCGACTAATGTCTTAACCTAGTCTAAATGTATAGGTGAAAACTTCTTTGTAGATATCTCCTCCCAGAGCTGTGTAGTTTCTAAAGCATTTTTACTTGGGCCATCCGAAAGCACATCGTAACACTTAGAAGTATTTACTGGAGGATTGGTTTTATAATACCATTTCGTTCCAATTTAGTCTTCCTTTTTGTAATTATAATAAATTATAAGTATTCAAAGTCCGTGTGGAGAGCTGATACAGATAATATAATATATATTCACAGAATGTTCCGGACGTATTCATCACTTTTAGCGTTAGAAACGTTCGTTTCATCTTCACTTCCAGAAAAAAATATTTAGTTAATCTTCAATATGCATTATACCATGATTTATTACATTTACTATATACGATGCGATTTTTAAAAGGTATAGTAGTAATATTTTTTTTTAATTTGATAAAAGTATAGCAGATAGATAAATATATATTTATAAATACGTTAATGACGTAACAGACTGACAATCAGAATCAAGTAGCGTTATCAGCAACATGGCGTGTCTTCCAAGATGGCGGACCAACATTTTTACATGCATACTAACTAGCGCCCGTTCGCGGCTTCGCCCGCGCGAACTCACAACTATAGTTATTTTGTTCTTTCACCTGCGCGCGTTGTTCACAAGTAATAATTGTATTTACTCTGCAAAGTAAGAAAGTAATTGAATGCGAAAATGTAATTAGAAAACAAAATATTGTATAGGACTAAAAGAACTGGGCCGCCGTTTTGTTAGTAATATGCATTCGAGTAAATGAGACAGCATGATAGTACAATGATGTGAGTAAGAGGGAGAGCAAAACTCATCTGTATATATAATAAAATAGTAGCAATCTACTCTGTACACGAAATACTAAAGTAATATTTTTCACTCGGTAGTATTTTTGTCTGTTAGTCTGTCTGTGACAGAAGTAAATGAATTCTGGTTTGGCAATATCTTATAGTGTGGGAAATATAGTTTTTATCCTGATATTTAATACACTTTTCTTACAAAAATAAATATAAAAACGGTAATCTGCTTTATTTACTGATGACTGCGGTCTATAGATATGTACGATTTGTTTCATGGTAGTAGGTTACACTTTGAAGCATCATACACGCTAGTGTTATCCTGATACTCAATGGAATTCAAGAGTCCTGTTGGAAAAATAAAACACCAACAATGTCTAATTACGTCGATTACTCGCAGATTCTTACCAATCTTAATTAGGAAGAAAAAAAACATATAAGGGAAGATACATGTACCATGGTGAATGGATTTGGTAATAAAGCGGGACACAGCGCTGCATCGGGTGTCGTAAGTGAACCGTTAATGACTACTCAATAAGAAAATAAATTTAACATAATTTCAACAAAAATAATTATTAAAACCATCGGGCCATCAAAGAAGAAGGGAGTAGGCCGTATGCACGCTGGGCAGACGATATTATAAGAATAACTGGTTCCCACTGGATGCGAGTTGCAGGAAACAGAAGACACTGGTCATCTCTTTCATCATCACGGGAGGCCTTTACCCTCCATTGAGAGGGACTCTTGCAGTTGCAATACATAATATAATTATAAATTACAAGCAAAAAGAATATTATTTACTATTTTTAAATTGTTATTCAATATAAGAAAACATATCTGAGTAAATTCATATTTAAAAAAAAACGTATAAAAGTTTTATTTTCAAAAATATCTCTATAGATATACTAACAACATAAACAAGTTGTAACAAACGTATAAGAATTTCGACAAAGCTGGTAGTAGAACGCATGGCTCAGTGTTCAGAGCGCTTGGACGGTTCGAATCCCGCTACGTTCAAATTTTTATAAGTTTTTTCAAAAATGTTTTCTACATTGAATATTATTAAGCAAACAAATAGAAATATTATTAAACATATTAATTAAATAACAATAACAATAATAATAATAATATTTATAAAATACAAAACCAATGTGAATTTCTTCTGTAGTTGGTAATTATTAGAAACTGTCAATGAACTGTGTCTTACAACACTTTGTATTGTATTTTTGTACTTGAGTTGCAAGAAATAAAATGTTTTCATTTGCTATTTATTTTATTTAAATTATTAAAGTAAATATAACACACTACCCAATGTGTGACTGTCATATGCTTTTGTACGAAGTAACATAAGCGTTGCCATGGTAACGCATATTCTCTTACTAACATTTATGAACTGAACTTTAGGTATTAGTATTCATAAAAGTTCGACACTTTTAACTTAAATTAAAATTTAAAACAAAATGCAAAAAGTGGAGTCAACACGAGTCGCTGTTGGTGCGTGACCCGTCAGCGCTGGCCTTCCTTGAGGGGAGAAGAGGAACGACCGAAGTCGTCCCTGAGGTCGGACGCGGACGAGACGTCGTCGCGCACGAGGCAATCTATCGGGAGTGATCTGAGTCACTGTGGCCACAGAGAGATCGGACACTGTGAGTGCGGTCTCTTGGGAGTGTATAAGCTAGAAAGCTTCATCTGAACGGCGCCAAAGTAGACCAGCTTGGCGACTGGCGTCAGACACTTAGTTCTCCGCTTTTCGCAAAAATTCAAGCCATTGCGTGTTGGTTGGTGGAACCCAACGCCATATTTTGACGTATCAGTAATGTGATCACTCTCCCGAGTGGAAATCGAACTCAAAAGCATTTACAATCCATTACTTAAGACGCTGGCCTCATGGCCTCTCATTATTTAATAAGAAAATCGATTTTAAATTAATATTATAATAAATATTATTAAAGTTAAATAAACCCTGCTAAAAGTCAATCTATTGTTATTCGCAGCCTCAGAGTGATATCAAAAACAAATAAAGTACATGATTTACCATCTTTGACATTTGACGGCGCACCAATCCCATATGTACGATAAGTTAAAAAGCTAGGGCTTACATTTGACCAATATTTGTTTTGGGAGCCTCGAGTTCACGAGCTCAGTCGACAGCTTTTGACAGCAGTTGCCTGTCTTCGTAGACTGCGAAATTTTCTCCCTATATCGACAAAAACTGTGCTTGCAAACACCCACTTACTACCAATACTCCATTATACCGACATTTGCTAACTCGACATTAGCGATAAGCATTTAAGTAAACTTGGGTGACTCCAAAATCTTTGTATACATTTCCGACTTCCGTAAGAAACTCAAATGGTTTCGTATAAGGGTTCGCAGGAATACTCATATCTTACATCTTCTATATTGTGTGCTGTTTAATCCTTCAATTCCCTTTTACCTAAAAGATTAAGTACACAAGCGACACTTTCAATGAACACTAAATAATCAATTTACACTTCAACTTTAAATGAGTTACTTGTTAATGATAAATTCAATCAAATAAAAGAACAATCAGAGAAACAAACTAAAGCGCTGTGAACTATAAGTAAGTACTCACAAATAAGACGCGTGTGCTTTAATATTGATATTGTTTTATATAAACTTAGTATTTAGTTACATTTAGAAGCGCTTTTATAATTATTATAATGAATGAAACATAACAACGCTTGTGTTTCACACTAGGAAGGAATAGTGGTTGTGATACAAAGCGACCGATGAAATGTAATGATTGTTATAACCGCCTTTGAACAACTTGTACACCTTAAACACCACCTGAATAAGAGTGCTGGCGGAACATAAGTATGGAAATAGCTAAACACTGCTCGGACTCCATGAAGCACGTCATATTGCACCACGCCTTGTGTAGCGACCTCGGGTGTGTTTGGGATTTCAGTTATTTTTCCATGAGATATCCAGAAACTCCTCTAAATGCTGTAGATGTATATCTTTATTATTCTTCCGAAGAACAACTTTCGTAAGATCAGACAGTATTATAAATAAAATACAATATTAACCTCAGAGCGGTGTCAGCGTTTTAATACTTTAACATTACAGTATGTCACTAGGACTTATTATACTTCTTGTGCCTTATTTTATTAATATCACCTTATGTATATATTTACAATTTTTTTCTTTTAAATGAATAATTGTACATTAATAAGTATAAAATAATTGTAGATATTCCAATAGCTTGACCGATACAGTCTAATATTTATTTAATTTTTATTTATTCATTTACTAGGAAGCCAACGTTACATATTATAATATTTTGTTTGCTTCATGCTTTATCCCTTGCCGTATTCAGAAAGGAACTTGTTCCATCAGGTAAATTGGTTGAGGAAGATAGAATCGGAAGTGATGGAGGTCGGTTAACATCGGTATCATTCTTTTCAATCTGCAAGATTTTGTCAGTGCCGGACTGCACAAGGACCAGCATCTAACGAAATAGCTTCTACGGCTGTAATTTCGTTAATTTGAGCAGTCCTTATGTCATTTAAGACTTTATTTATCTCGTCTGGTATATTTTTATTTACGTTTCAAGTTAAAGGAACGTTTTCCGAATCTCCGGATTTATTGTTAGCCCAAATAAAGTATAAAGCCAAATCTCAACCAATTATCGACGTATTGTACCTCCTATAATCGATACCGTGTCGATTACTGATAACTCCGCTGTGTAAACTTAATTTAAACATGTACCAGTTCAGCAAACACCATAGGACCACAATGGCTTATAAAACCGATAATGAACTAGAAAATTATTATTGACACATGTTGATAATTGGAAATAGTAAATTTATGTGAATCAGTAATCGACGTCAGCAATTAAAGCAACAACAACACACACACAAGCAAAAACAACTTCTAAGCATTTCTACCAATTAAAACTGATACTATAATTTCCGTAAGACGTTGATAAAAACACCAAATTAAAGTACATTTAACCACGTCTATACAACAAGCCTTCATTGTAACTTACATTCTCAAATATTATTGTCATACATATGTAAGAATGTGTCTGGAATAAGTAGCAACATTATATATTGTTTAATAAATAGCTTCACGCTTCATAATGCATCGCATGAAAGACAATTACGCGTATAAGAAATTAGTCTTACCATATCGGTGTTAGAGCTTTGAATCTCCTTGTCTGGTGTTGCCTTCTTACAATTGTTAAATTCTTTATCATTCATTTTTTCATGGGAGTTCTAAAAATATTTCAATGCAACTTAAAGAATTTTTCAATATATAATGTTATGAAAAAATAATTTATATTGATTAAAAATACTTGCTGATTGGGTTTTGCTAAGCGACGTTTTAGTACGTCTGTTACATTTTCGCAACTCCGAGGTCTTTTTCGATGATTCAGCATGACGTTCGGTAAAGGAATCTGTAGCCGAGAATCTATCTTTGTAACTATGAAGTCGCTTCTTAAGGGATAAGTTTTCGGCTGAAAGCTTTATTAGTTTTTCTCCTTTTTGCAGCAACACTGGTATAGGATCTGTTTGAGTTTCAGCGTCTTGCAGTTTTCCATTTTTTAAATTACTATTTTCTGTGTTTTCTGTAGAATTGTTCCATTTAGCTAGAAATTTAGATTTCGGGGTGCTAGTTTTAGTCGGCAAGTCCTCCATCTAAAAATGATGGTAATGCGTTACAGATAAATTGTAGAAACATAATAATTTGTTATCGTATATGTATAGTAGTAATTTCAGTAGCAATCGAAAATTAATCAAAATTTTAAATAACAGTTGACGGTTTTTCAACTTTCTCGCCAGCTGAAAAGTAAAACAAATTACTTAACAATTTAAAAATAATAAAATATTTAATAATAAAATAAGTTTAAGCCTATTTAAATTGTAGATTTAAGTTATACAAATAATTCTTAACAAAATTGTAAACTTACATGTGTCTGTAAGTCCACTAAGATAAGCATGAAGATCCAATAACGCTTGGGCTGCCTCTAGTTACGTCTCCTTGGGTGCGAAAGAAGTCATTTTATTTTAAATTCGTAAGAATTATAAATTTCAACAATTAATTTGTTTAAAGGTGCTCACAAGATCACTAAACACAAACTGACCAGTCCCGCGAAATTAGTTGTGTTCCTTTACAAAGATGACGGTGGAGGGGTTGGTGTCCAAACATCAGCCCTCTCATTGTATCGTACTCAGGTAAACAGCGGACAATCACTAGTTCGTTTAAATCTTTTTCTTTTGTTTCTCTGTACTTTTTACAGCAGATTAGAGATGAAAATTAGAAAGAATAAAATTAGGGCTGGAAATATTTATATCCGCTTATTTACTTATTTTAAGGTAGTCTATAAATATATAAGCACTAGTACATTTAATATTTAACTTGTTATGAACCTCTGTGTGTAACTAAATGTGTTTGTACAGCTCAAATCATGCAAATCAATTTCGAAGTTGGATATCTTCAACTAACTAAACTGTAATCATGTAGGTATACGTTTAGTTTGGATGGCGATGCATTATTTGTGTTATCAAAATCTGACATGTTGGAACATCTAAGATGAATATCATATGAATACCATACCTACAACGAGAATGTCAAATGAAAGGGATTAGTGAGAAAGATTTGAAAAAAATATTGACGTCATTCCAAATCCAATTGGCGGACTTATGAAGATGGAGCTATAAGTTCGGTTTAAAGACATTTATTTCTCAAAAAGAACACAAAAGTTCACTTATAATAAGAAATTACAATCATTTTTCTTGAGGGTACATTTAAAAGTCTGCCTTATGAATAATATACAGTAAAATAAAATGTTGCGGGTAGTGATATTACACAAACATGTTTAGGTAGGGGTTACATTAACTTATAAATTATTTTGCACATATTCCATTACACGTTTTTTGAATATAGGAAAACTCTTGCTATTAATGATTAAGTCTGATAGTTTATTATAAATTTGAACTCCTTCAAATAAAATGTTTTTCTTTCCATAGTTGGTTCTGGTTTTTGGAAGTTCTAGTTTATTACGTTTTCTACTAGTGGTATGTATGTGTTTTTTTATGAAAGTGTAATTGTGAATGTGTTTTATTTGTTATTATTTTTCTAATCAACATGCAGGTTTTTAAAGTGTATAATTGATTTATATTAAGAAATTTTGTTTTTTTTGTATATTTCAACGGATGACGTCATATAATCATATTTATAAAGAACTTTAATAATTTTATTTTGTAAAGTTTGTAATGACTTTATGTTAGACTTCGCAGCAGTTCCCCATATTTCAATAAGATATTCGATATGAGGTTTCACTAAAGAATTATAAATAATAGGACGAATTTTATTAGGTATACATAAAGAAATCTTACGTAGTGCTCCTAGCAAAGGGGATATTTTATTTTTAAGATGATCAATATGGTATTTCCAGGTTAACTTGCTATCCATTATAAGACCTAAATATTTTTCATGATCAGTTTTATTTATTGGCTCGTTAAAAATTGTTAGTTGGTCATGATTTGGTATATTTTTATTTTTAGGCGCAAAGATCATATATGATGTCTTTTTGGTATTAATAGTTAATAAATTAGAAACAAACCATTCGCTAATAACATTTAAATCACGAGCTACGTCAATTATATTTTTAATGTTATGAACAAAGTAAAATAAGCTTGTGTCATCCGCATACAGAGTTATATCTCCAGATAAATCAATGTTACTAATGCTATTTATATAAATTAAAAATAATAGCGGTCCCAAGATAGAGCCTTGTGGTACTCCATATGTTAACGTTGCGGGCTTACTTTGAAATTTTCCGATTTTAATGAATTGCTTGCGACGATGTAAATATGATTCTAAAATTTTGATTGCCGAACCTGTTATACCTTCCTTATGTAGTTTTTGTAATAATAAATTATGGCTGACCGTGTCGAAAGCCTTTTTTAAATCGATAAAGATACCTAGAACGATTTACTTACTATCCAACGCGTTTTTAATTTTAGTGACAATATCCACAGTTGCTGAAAGTGTATTAGATTTCGGACGAAAGCCATGTTGTTGACTAAAAAAGAAGTTTATTGAGGTAATTATAAAGACGGACAAATATTAATTTTTCTAAAATTTTTGACAAAACTGGTAAAACAGATATCGGCCGATAATTCCCCGGATCTGTTTTACTTCCGGATTTATAAACTGGCGTAACTTCAGCAATCTTTAAACTTTCGGGGATTTGCCTTGTGTAAGATATTTGTTAAAACAGTCAGTAAGATTATCTAGAATAAAGTGTTTTATACACTTTATATCTTTTACGCCGATGTCATCTATGCCTTTACTTGTGTTTACGTTTAATTTGTCAATTATTTCACCAACCTCTTTTTTTGTGGTAGGTGCAAATGACTGAATAGTGTTATATTGTGAATGTGAAAGACTGGTGAAAGAATGAAAGTTTCGATGATATGATTGGGGTATTTTACTTGCTAAATCCGAACCAACAGTGGAAAAGAAATCATTAAAAGTTGACATATCTCATAAGGATTATTTACTACTATATTGGAATCTCGAACAAGATTTGGAGGTATGATCTTTATCTTATTTTTGTTATTGACGAGACTTAAGTCCCATAAGACTGTTAATTAAATCTCCATTTTTCTTGGCCGCTTATTACATTTTTGAAAGGCGTTAGAATAGAAGTTAATTTTAGCATTTCGTGTAGTTTTATATGTAAAGATAAGGAACATTCTTGCTGCATTTTTGTAAAATCTTGAAAAAAAGACATCATTTCCTTCCGAAAATCGTTAATCAAAGCACAATCACATTCGTATTTCCTTTTTCTAAGCGTGACATTTTAGTCATCCAATGTTCGTAAATCCGACGATGACCCACTTCCGCGCTATCGCTTATGAGTTTTCCGCTAACGCTTAGTGTTGTGAACTCATGTTTACTTAGATTTGCCGATAGCGTAATGAGTCACAGCTTGACGAAGCGACAATTGAGTGAAACGAAAAATAGCAACTTACTCGTTTACACGAGAGGTGAGGGGAGCTGCACATGCCCTTATCAGAATAAAACACAGTAAGTCCTAACGAGCGAGGCTGACGAATTGTGTTCTTTATATTGTTCTAATTAGGTGGTAACTTCAATGTCTTGTCTTTTTAAAAATTATTTTATTTTTAGTATAATCGGCAACACGTCTATTCGAAGCGGCAGACTTAACTTACTTTTCTACAATACTTCTAGAAATCAGTAAAATTAAAGAGGGGGGAGGATATATCAGGGGATCCAATTATTAAAGGTACTAATCAATTTCCAAATCATCCAATTATAATAGGTATTACTATAAAAAAAAATATATTAAATGCATGAGCTGTGACATTAGTATTATAAATTTGATCATCTCCAATTAAAGATCCTGGATTACCTAATTCTATTCGAATTAAAGTACTTGGAGATGTTCCTACTATTCCTGGTCACATTCCAAAAATAAAATATAAAGTTCCAATATCTTTATGATTTGTAGAAAAAAGTCATTTTTGCAAATAAAATGGCTGAAGTTAAAAGGATTTTCTCTTTTATTAAGTGTTATATTCAAAAATGATTTAAAATTGCAAATTTAAGTGTATAATTGTAAAAAATATTAAAACTTTTATAAATAAGGCTTAAAGAATTTCTTTATAAATAGTTGAATATTATTAGATTATGTTAACTTAAAACATTATTTAAAAAAATAAGGTTCTAATATTATGCATGTTAATGGAATTATATTGTAAAAATAGATCATAAGAAATAAATTATTTATAATAAAATTTTTATATCATTTTATTTTAAAAGAAAAAAATATAAATGATGAGTAAATAATTCATAAATAAAAAATATAATTAAACTAGTTAATTATATTATTTATTTATATACCAATAAAGTAAATTAACAAAAAATAATAATAAAAAAATATTAAAAATTAAATTTATAATAATTAATCATTAAGGGAAAAATACTAAGAAGTCCCTCTTCTTAAAGATAAAATATGAATTATAATTGAAAATTTCATTAAAAAATTAAAATTATAATTAAATAATTGATTAATAAAGAAAATATTAGTAATATAAAATAAAAAAAAACTTTTAATAAATAAGAATATTGAATAGTGATAATTAATAGAGGAGAAAGCTATTCATGTTCGTAAAGAAGTTTCATTAAATCTCCCAATAACTGCAATTATGACATTTAAAATTATAATAAAAATTAAACATTTTAAATTTATATTATAAGATAATAAAATTATAGGTGAAATTTTTTGTCAAGTTATTAAAATAAATGTATTAAATGAATTTAGTCCTTCTATAATATAATATTAGGGAATCAAAAATGAAAGGGAGCTGAACCTCTCTTTATTAATATTGCTGAATTTATAATAATTGATAAAAAAATATCAAATAAGAATATTTTTATTAAAAATAAATTCAATAAAATAGAAAATAAAAAATTAATTGAAAAATTAGATTGGATGAGGAAATATTTTAATGCGACTTCAGAATTGAGAAGATTTTTGGGGGATGAAACAAGGGGAATAAATCTTAATAAATTAACTTCTAGTCCAATTCAACATCCTAATCAGGTATTAGATAAAATAGAAATTATTATTCTAAAGAATAAGATAAATAAAAAAATATTTTATTAGAATTATTAATAAATAAAATTAAAAATAAGAAAAATGTAATAATGCAATTTAAATTCATTATTACAAATTATATTTTAGTGTAAAATGCACAATAATTTTTAAAATTATTAGATACAGTTTAATTCTATAAAATATAAAGAAGGTAAAATATTACATTATATATCCTATCAGAATAATCCTTTTATCAGGCACTTTATTTTAAAAAATAGAGATTTCCTATATATTTGGGTATGAATCCAAAAGCTTATTTTAGCTTATTTTTTAAAAAAAATTTTTGATTATATAAAAGATATTAAGAATGGTTTATTAAAAATTTATATTATTTTTTTCTACAAATTTTATGTTCTATATTAAATTATAAGTACATTAATTGAATTATTTTTATTTAATTAATATTATTTTATTAATATTTTTCTATTTAATTGATTATTATAGGATTATATTGATATAATTTCTTAATATAAATATTATGAAAAAAAAATAGAGGAAAATAATAAAAATTTAAAGTATGTATCGTTTGATACGCAGAGCTTATCCTCGAATATGTAAAAATTACCTAACAATCATTAGGTAAATTCACGGTGAAACTTTGATGTTACGAAAATTGCTTATGATGATTTGTATGAATAGGTACGTTTTTTAGTTATTTGTAATAATTTATTTGACCTTCTAACAATAGAAAGTAACATTTTATAATATCCGACAACTTGTGCATAGAAATATATATATATATATATATATATATATATATATATATATATATATATATATATATATATATATATATATATATTATAAATATAAAAATTATAGAAATTATATGAAAAATTATATTAAAAAAATGCGTAAAATAATAGAAACAGAACAAGTAGATATATCGTGCAGTTACGACGAGTGTCAGTGATGCGTGTGAGGAATCGGTGTGCGAGCGAGCTCAGTGGTCGCTGCAGTATGAGTTGCAAGCCTGAGGGTTCCGTCTGAATGCACCAATGCAGACCAGCTTGATGACTGGCTCGTCTCAAGGCGGCGGACCCCACAGACATACTGACTATACTAATATATAAACACATATGCTTACTAAATGTTCATAGCGCGACTTAGAACATTTTCATTAACAGTATTATTTCAGTATCGTTTCTTTAGTCTTTGTTTAATATATTTTATAACTTACATTGTAAAGTACGTGTTCAATGAAGCCGCCGTGTTTTATTATAATTCAACAATTACAAAACACACGTCGTGTAATTGAAGAGCAATGCCATCTATTGTAGCTACATGAGAGCGAGTTGTCAGATGTCACACTCAGAGTAGCGACACCTTTGGAAGTGATATGATTCTTTCTATAAGTACCAGTGCCGAAGGGGAAATGTTTATAAAGGTAAGCAAGCGTCGAAATAATAAAATAAATACTAAAGCACAAAATACTTAATTAAATAGCATATTGTGAATGAAAGAGAACGTCGGAGTCGTCTCGTGGGACTTAAATAGGAAATAGTCTTTTGTAGGGGTTTTAATAATTTATTAAGATTTAAAAAGTATTCCAATTTTTATTAAGAATAATTTATTTCTTATAATCTATTTTTACAATATAATTTCACTAACAGGCATAATATTAGACCCATATTTTTTTTAAATAAGGTTTTAAGTTAACATAAACTAGTAATATTCAAAACTATTTATAAAGAAATTCTTTAAGCCTTATTTTTAAAAGTTTTAATATTTGTTACAATTATACACAAAAATTTGCAATTGTAAATCATTTTTGAATATAAAACTTAATAAAAGAGAAAATCCTTTTAACTTCAGCCATTTTATTTGCAAAAATGACTTTTTTCTACAAATCATAAAGATATTGGAACTTTATATTTTATTTTTGGAATGTGAGCAGGAATAGTAGGAACATCTCCAAGTACTTTAATTCGAATAGAATTAGGTAATCCAGGATCTTTAATTGGAGATGATCAAATTTATAATACTATTGTCACAGCTCATGCATTTAATATAATTTTTTTTATAGTAATACCTATTATAATTGGATGATTTGGAAATTGATTAGTACCTTTAATACTTGGAGCCCCTGATATATCCTCCCTCCTCTTTAATTTTACTGATTTCTAGAAGAATTGTAGAAAATGGAACAGGAGCAGGATGTACTGTTTATCCCTCTCTATCATCAAATATTGCACATGGTAGATCTTCAGTAGATTTAGCAATTTTTTCTTTACATTCAGCTGGAATTTCTTTTATTTTAGGGCAATTAATTTTATTACCACTATTAATAACATATCTTTCGATCAGTTACCTTCATTTGTATGAGCTGTAAGTATTACAGCTCTTCTTTTATTACTTTCATTACCAGTTTTAGCTGGAGCTATTACTATATTATTAATTGATCGTAATTTAAATACTTCTTTTTTGACCCAGCAGGAGGAGGAGACCCAATTTTATATCAACCTTTATTTTGATTTTTTGGACATCCTGAAGTTTATATTTTATTCTTCCCGGATTTGGAATAATTTCTCATATTATTTCTCAAGAAAGTGGAAAAAAGGAAACTTGCGGATTATTATAGCTATTGGATTATTTAATCTAGGATTTATTGTTTGAGCTCATCAAATATTTTCAGTAGGAATAGATATTGATACTCGAGCCTTTTTTACATCAGCAACTATAATTTTTGCTGTTCCTACAGGTATTAAAACTTTTAGTTTATTAGCATCATTGCATGGAACTCAAATCAATTATAGACCTTTTATATTATGAAGTTTAGGATTTATTTTCTGATTTACAGTAGCAGGATTAACTGGGGTAGTATTAGCTAATTCTTCTATTGATATTACTCATCTTATTATGTTGTTGCCCATTTTCAGTATGTCCTATCAATAGGAGCTGTTTTTGTTATTTTAGGTGGATTTGTTCATTCATACCCGTTATTTACTGACTAATTTTAAATCCTAACTTACTAAAAATTCAAATCATTTCAATATTTATTGGTGTTAATTTAACATTTTTTCCGCAACATTTTTTAGGATTAGCAGGAATACCTCGTCGTTATTCAGATTACCCTGACAGTTTTATATCTTGAAATGTAATTTCCTCATTTATATCTTATATTTTTCTATTTTCAATAATTTTAATTACTATTTGTATTTGAGAATCAATAATTAATCAACGAATAATTTTATTTTCCCTAAATATACCATCATCTATTGAATGATATCAAAATCTTCCTCCTGCTGAACATTCTTATAATGAACTTCCTATTTTAAGTAACTTCAAATATGGCAGATTAAATATAAAGAATTTAAACCTCATTTCTAAAGGATTATCCTTTTTTACACAAATGGCAAGTTGATCTAATGTTAACTGTCAAAATAGATCTTCTCCTTTAATAGAACAAATTATTTTTTTCCATGATCATTCATTAATTATTTTAATTATAATTACAATTTTAGTAGGATACTTAATAATAAATTTATTTGTTAATAAATATAGTAATCGATTTTTATTAGAAAGTCAAATAATTGAATTAATTTGAACTATTCTCCCAGCTATTACTTTAATTTTTATTGCATTACCTTCTCTTCGTTTACATTATTTATTAGATGAACTGCTTCATCAAGGGCTTCTTGATGTAGATAATCGAATTATTTTACCAATAAATAATCAAATTCGTATTTTAGTAACAGCTGCTGATGTAATTCATTCATGAACTATTCCTTCATTAGGGGTAAAAATTGATACTAATCCTGGTCGTTTAAATCAAACTAGATTCTTTATTAATCGACCAGGAATTTATTATGGACAATGTTTTGAAATTTGTAGAGCAAATCATAGTTTTATACCTATTATTGTTGAAAGAATTTCAATATAAAATTTCATTAATTGGATCAATAATTATTCATTAGATGAATAGAAGCCACTTAATAGTAAATTAGCAATTAAATCTAATAATCAAAGAATTAGTTGACTTGTAACATAAATATGTCAAAATTAAATTATTACTATGTAAAATTCTTTTATTCCTCAAATAATACCTATTAAATGAATTTTATCATTACTTTTATTTATTATAATTTTTATTGGATTTATAATTACAAATTATTTTATTTTTAACTATAAATTTAATTATAATAAAAAAATATTTTCTTGAAAATGATAAATAATTTATTTCACCTTTGACCCCTCAATAAATTTACTTAATTTACCCTTAAATTGAATTAGAACAATTATTGGAATAATATTTATCCCTTTATCTTTCTGATTTATCCCTAATCGATATTTTGTATTTTGAAATTTTATTTCAAAATACAATATTATAAAATACAAAATCAAAGTGAATTTCTTTTGTAGTTGGTAATTATTTAGAGCTGACAATGAACTGTGTCTTACAAAACTTTGTATTGTATTTTTGTACTTGAGTAGTAAGAAATAAAGGTTTTTTTCATATTTTATGGCACCTACGTTTTCGATAGTTTCTTTGGCAGCTAATAAAAATGGAGAAAGAAATAAGAAATAAAGTTCAAATTCTATCCCATCCTTGAATACTAGATCTAAAAGACCTGGTGACTCGGCACTCCCTTAGAAAACACTCAAGCGCGCCGCTCTTATTGCCCATTTGCAGACCAATCCTCCAGTAAAATCTTCTAAGTGTTACGATGTGCTTTCGGATGGCCCAAGTAAAAATGCTTTAGAAACTACACAGCTCTGGGAGGCGATATCTACAAAGAAGTTTTCACCTATACACTTAGACATAAACCCAGATTGGACTCATGACTAGGTTAAGACATTAGTCGCCCGTTATATTAAAAATTTTCATTTTAAATATTTGGGCTAAAATGAACTATATGTGTTTTGTTATTCAACTTGACATGCTGCTTTACAAGATCGATTACGCTGCAGTAATGTGGCATTTTATACTTATTGCCGAAAAGTTGAGCGTACGTACAAGTGCGTCATATTTGGCCTTCCTGCCTATGCCAAAGAGCAATTGAATATTGAGTTAACTTCTCTTGGCTTTGTTAATACCCACACGAAAACTGCAAAGCGCTGTCCGCCAGTCCTCGTGCAACTACCACCGGGAAGCAACATTACAGGCTTTCAAAAAATTAAATATTTTAATAGTTGTTCAGTTCAAATAAGAAAGTATAAAGCTAAAACTTATCTTGGTCCTCAATGCTACCGCTGTCAGGCTTTTGAACATTCAGTTAAGCACTGCAATCTATCACTACGATGTTTTAAATACGCTGAGCCCCATGTGACATTGAATTGCCCAAAAAAATATGATGATACTCTTGCTCAATGTTGCAACTGTAGTCAAAATCATCTAGCAAACTACAGATAATGTCACGAGAGACAAAAGTTCTGAAAAACATTGCTGTTAAGAAAGAAACAAACAAACAAACACTCGTCTAATTAACTAAGCGTCTTCTACGTAATGCTGTGTTAGATGGCCGTGTTTGGTCTACTGTCGCCGCTAGCCAAATCACCACTCAACCTCACACTATGCTGCCTAAGGGCTCTTCAATACCTCCAGTTGGTGAACACCATTCTGATGAAGCCACGGCTGAAAGGATTAAAATATCTACTAACCATCAAAATCATTAAACAATAATTTCTTAATTGTCACACATTAATAGACAAGGTAATGTTGATACTAAACCACCTAGGACAATATGTTTAGTTGTACAAAAAAAATCCATTTTCATTTTGGAATTCCTAGTGAATGAAGGATGTTATTCGATCTAAAATGCATGAACTATCTAACTTATTAAATGAATTAATAATAGATGTTGGCGCCTTATGCGAAATATAACTGACTTCTAAATATCCCTTAGCGTTACCAGGATATTCATGTATAAGACAGGATAAAAGACTAGATGGCACTGGTCAAGGGGTAATACTTCTTATTACATCCGAAATCCTCCCACAATCAACTGACACTGCCTTTTGTGCAACGAATTGAATGTGTTGGCGGTAGCATACTTGTCTCTGGCAAGGAAACTACCATCGTTTCTGCCTATAACTCACCAAATCAATGGGACTCAATTCGCATGTTTTTTATGGGTGACTTTAATACCAAGCATCATTATTGGAACCCTTTCATATTACATTACAATATCATTTCATAGTAAATAAATGAACGATTTTACCACCAGTTTTATTAATACACATAGTAACATATGAGAAAAATTAAATTTAGAAGAGAAAATTTAATTTAAAAATGTCTATGTTGTTTATTTATGTTGTCATTATTTATGTTATTTTGTTAATATTTATGTTGTTTTTTACTGGCCCGTTTCAGATTTATGTAGTAACAATATAAACTATAATTCAAACTACTTAATTTGTTTGAATTGCAGTCCTTCTTCAGTAGAATTACCCATAGTATAATTGTAATATTTCGCTAGAAATATTACACTCTTGTAATATTCCTTTAAATCGACCGTTCTGGTATCTTAAAACTTGTTCCTACTTAAACACATAAAAACTAAGACTTCAAATAAACTTGCAAAAACCCCGAGGGTAAGATTATGAAGGTTTAACTTTCATATTCTTACACCTGTATATATGTCAAAAAACGTTTTTGACAAATTTCTTCTACTCCCACATTTGTTTGATTTCATACATCCACACATGACACTGTGGTCCTCATATATTTCACCCATAATACCATGATCCACATGTGATTTTACTCTTCCACATATGACATCACGGTCCACATGTGATTTCACCCATCCACACATGATATCTTGGTCCACATATGATTTCACCTAGCCACATATGCCATCACGGTCCACATGTGATTTCACCCATCCACATATGACATCTTGGTCCACATGTGATGTCACCCATCCACACATGACATCTTGGTCCACATGTGATTTCACCCATCCACACATGACATCTTGGTCCACGTGTGATTTCACCCATCCACACATGACATCTTGGTCCACATGTTATTTTACCCATACACATATGCCATCACAGTACACATGTGATTTCACCCATCCACACATGACATCTTGGTCCACATGTGATTTCAACCATCCACATATGACATCACGGTCCACATGTGATTTCACCTATCCACATATGACATCACGGTCCACATGTGATTTCACCCATCCACACATGATATCTTGGCCCACATGTGATTTCACCCATCCACACATGATATCTTGGTCCACGTGTGATTTCACCCATCCGCACATGACATCTTGGTCCACATGTGATTTTATCCATCCACATATGCCATCACGGTCCACATGTGATTTCAGCCATCCACGCATGATGTCTTGGTCCACATGTGATTTCACCCGTCAACACATGACATTTTAGTCCACATATGCTTTCAACCATCCATCATGATCCACATGTGATTTTACTCGTAAGGGTCAATTTTGTACATTGGTAATGTAAAAAATAGTAGCACGACGTGTTACTACATTGATACTGAACATAAAAATGTGATTAACAAAATTTTGACTGTCTGTCTGTTTGTTTAAGCATCACACTGAAACTCCCGTTTAGATTACAATGAAATTTGGGATAATTATTCTTCAACATCCTGGGTATTACACTGGGTACTTTTTATTATACACAGTTATAAAGAAGCCGAGAGATTGCAACTCTTTAACTAGAAGCTTGGTTATTTTTAATAAAAATATATGGGGCTGTGCTTAACCCGAATGGTAAAACATTAAATTCAAACAATTATCTTCAAAATAGAATCTTGATCTTTTTCCAGATTTTTTATGAACTTTTATTCGGAAATATGCGTCTTTCAGGTCTAAGATATGTGACAGAGAAGCTGGCATGTCGCCTCAGTTTGATATTCAATTGGGTGTCAAACAGGGCTGCGCCATGTCAGCTTGGTTGTTCAATTTGTATTTGGATAGCTGTCTCCAAAGATAAAAGTTAGTGATTCGACAGTTAACATTCTGATGTACGCAGATGATGCAGTGCTAATTGATATTCATAAAAGTTCGACACTTTTAACTTAAATTAAATTTTAAAACCAAAAGGCAAAAAGTGGAGTCAACACGAGTCGCTGTTGGTGCGTGAACCATCAGCGCTGGCCTTCCTTGAGGGGAGAAGAGGAAACGACCGAAGTCGTCCCTGAGATCGGACGCGGACGAGATGTTGTCGCGCACGTGGCAATCAATCGGGAGTGATCTGAGTCACTGTGGCCACGGAGAGACCGGTCACTGTGAGTGCGGTCTCTTAGGAGTGTATAAGCTAGAAGGCTTCTTCTGAACGGCGCCAAAGTAGACCAGCTTGGCGACTGGCGTACCTCAAGGCGGCAGACTCCATTGATGTGATCGATGTTACTGTCATTTATACTCACTTGATAACTAAATGTTCATAGCGCGATGTAGGAATGACCATATATGGTCAGAATAGACAGATGTTATAATAATGTTATCTGAGTTTTATTATAAGAGTGACTTTACTTGTGGTAAATGTTTCATAAATATTTACTAATAAATTAAAGGAACTGTGCAAGTATGATGATTATAATGAAAAGCAGTAAAGTCAGGAAACAAATACTCATACAAATATATATTATAATAATTAAATTTTATAATTTCCATTTTAATAATAACATGTTAATATGTATGTAATATACCATTTCATTTCACCACACGTACATAGGTATATAGGTAGATACTACTTGCTGTCGGTTCCACATCTCATTTGCGTTGCAAGTGGGTAGTAATAATATCAGTACAAAAATACTAAGTTATTAAATAAACCGAGGGTAGACATGAATGAGTACGATATAAGGACGCGAGCACAATGAAGACAAATACGAGTATTCATTATAAACATTTAAAGTCGAACTCGAATAATGTTATACAAAATAAATTGTAACATGCTTCAGTTGGTGAATGTTAAACTATTTATTTAGTAATATTTACACTTGCATCGCAGTAAATATAGTATTGTATTCTAGTCGCGTACATCACAGCGCTCTGCTTGAGAGCTGCCAGCTCCGCTTCATCTTCTATTGCCACATGGAGCTGCATCGGAGCTACTCTTACAGTTGTTGGTCAGCAGTACTTATATTCCAGTACTTTATATTACTCGCGAAACATTACATTGAATGACTACTTCAATGAAGCCGCGCAAGGCGGGACCGGACAGGCCACTAGGTATATTTTAATGTCGTAGTTCACTTTGTTACGTTTCTATACGTGACTTCGAATTTTGTTTTTGTTCGAAATAAATCCGACTTTATTTTATATTATCTATCCGACTTTATTTATATTATCTATTTATATACACCACCATCTTACAGTTATCCACCGTTGGCAAATCTTTGTTTCAGAGAGCTTCGACAGGTGACGGGTGCCCTTCATCAGGACAAGCTGCCAGCCACCCACAGTGGAGAGACATTCAGCACTTCTACCCTTTTGTAAAAGGAGTTACAGACAGGATTGGCAACATCTTAAGAAGAGCTTCTATTAAAACCATATTTAAGCCTGATAAAAAAGTGAGCCAATGCTCGAGACCCGTGAAATGTAATATTCCTTTGCAGTGTGCTGGTGTATATAAACTAGACTGTGACTGTGGCTTGTCATACATTGGCCAAACAAAGAGGGGCATCGGGGTTAGGGTGAAAGAACATCCGATGTCAAGAATGGGCGTGTATTGCAGTCAGCAGTGTGTGAACATACAATGATTAAGTACAACCACTACATCAAGTTTAATAAGCCACATATCCTCGCTAGGGAAAGTAGATATATTCCTAGAATGATCTGCGAGGCTATCGAAATTCCAAAAAAATATTATAATTTCAATAGAAGATGGTTGGAAACTCTACCACCTGGGACCCTCTTATAAAAATTTCAAATTCACCACACCAGAGACAAAGATACAGTCAGTTCATTCTGCAAAAATCCAGGGCAGTACTCGAGGCAATTAAGAAACAGATGGCGGTAGATTGATATAATTAATTTTTGTATCAACTGACAGACGAATGCCACCTCTAGTCTACCTGTGACCACGGACTATTGTAAAGTGTTCGAAACGTCAGGTTTCAAAAATGTACTTTCGCATACCACAATATACGCGGTTAATCCGTTTAAAATAGTTTCATTTAAAATGTTTATATTTGTAATTTTTGTGTAAAACAAAACAGTATTTCGTATACATTTTACGCGTTTGTTTTTCTTCTACGCCAAAGCTCATACTTTGCACACTTAACAAAAACAGAACATATTTAACCCACATTTGATCCAATATAATACCAACATTCTTTTTATCCAGCTTTAGCGCGATTAGTGCAGGAACGAACAGACTGACAGACAAACTAACATTCTGTTGAGTGTATTATTGACTACATGTATTCACATACCCAATTAATTTTTTTCTTAAATATTTAATGTACAAAATTGACTTTTGAACTCTTTTATTACTTATATATGTATGTGGATATATATTGGTAGATAAGTGGTATAGGTTGTGTTGGTCTGTATGGATTTTTAATTTTGAAGTTAATTGTTACGTGGGCTGTTTCCAAGACTTACTTTAAAAATTTTTTATTCGATAAAAATATAAATATTGGCAAAGTCTATCATTTCGCGCGTTCGCGCTTAAATGATAGACACACGAAATTGTACACCTTTTTGTCAGATTTAAAAAAAATGTTAGGTTAACACAAAAGGTACAAAACAATTATTTCATTAATAATTTTAAAAATAAATCTGAAACGGCCTGGCAGGTAATTAATAACAATAAAACTAAACATTGATGTATTACTCAAATAACAACGAATAATAAAATAATATTTTCTTTCCTTTCAAAATTGCATTTAATAACTTTTTCATAGATCGAATAATTGACAACCAAAATTATAGATTTCAAAATAATTAACATAAATTAGAGATTACAACACAAATTCAATATATATATATATATATATATATATATATATATATATATATATATATATATATATATATATATATATTCATATATATTCATATATCTCCAATTGTTCCACAAGAGATATTAAGAATTACTATTAAATTATTAAAAAATAAAAAAAAATTGTTAAGTATGTGTCTGACAGTATAGCAACGCCTTTATGTCATATAATTAATAGTTGCATTACATCGGGTATTTTTCCTACTTCGCTTAGAAGTATAATAGTGAAACCTATCCGCCAAAATACAGATAAATATGACTTGTCTAAGTACAGACCTATTGCTTTAATTTTAATATATTCTCGAAAATTATTGAAAAACTTTTGTATAAATCAATATAAGGATTTCTAATAAACTGCGGAGTTATATTTCTGTGCAATATATACAGATATGACTAAAGCATCAGTAAACTCTATTCCAACGGAATTCGTGGAAACGCTCTCAACTTAATTAAATCTTATCTTAACGTATTGTTTGCGGATGACAGTACTGCACTTGTTAAATGAGGTGACAATACAACGTATGAAAATGATATAAATAGTGCTATTCAGATGATGATTTATTGGTTAGGAAATAACAATTTAATTATAAATTTACAAAAAACACAAATAATACATTTTTGCCAGAGGCTACAAATTCATTCTTTCTTGTTTCTTGGTATTTTGAAAGACAGTCAGTTAACATGGAAACCTCACGCTTAAAATATTTGTAAAAAGCTTAACATAAGCATATTATGCATTACATATTATAACTAAAAAAATTAATAACAACACAATTGTAGTTGCATATCATGGCTTAGTAGATTCAGTTTCACGATTCGGCATCATATTTTGGGGCAACTGCTGTGAAAGACAGAATATTTTTAAGGATGAAAAACGATGTTTAAGATCAATATTTAAACTAAAGGCCACAGATAGTTGTGTATCAGTTTTTAAGAAACGCAGACTTTCGAAGTTTCCTTGTCTATATATATTAGAAATTGCTATATTTGGTAAAACAAACAAACATCTTATTAAACAAATACGAAAACTTATCATGTACAAGAAATTGCAAAACAGGAGTAGGAAAAAGGAGTTTAGTAAGCATGGCCCCTGTTATATACAACATTTTTAATATTTAATAATATTAAAAAAAATCTCAATATAAAATTATAAACATTTGTTTTAATATATTAACTTAAATAATATGTAATATAATCTATACTAATAATATAAAGCAGAAGAGTTTGTTTGTTTGTTTGAACGCGCTAATCTCAGGATCTACTGATTAGAATTGAATAATTCTTTTTGTGTTTATTAGTTCGTTTATTGTCGAAGGCTCTAGGCTATATAACATGGCTCTACGACTAACGAGAGTGAAACAGTAATAATAGATGTAAAAAGAGCCAAACATGTATATTTTAAAGCTTACCTCGCGTGCGCCGAGTAAACGGTGAAGTTACGCAAAAATTATGTATGACAAAATTGTTCCCCTCTGAAAGTTCCAAGAAAAGTCCGCGACAGCATATAGCTAGCTTTTACGGTTGACTCACTATAACAGTTTTAATGTATATATTTTCAGTTCTAATATTATATATTATTTGCGAATGTGTTTTTGTAAACCAAATATTATTACTTGTCCAAACATAAGTTATTTATCACGGGCAATTAGTTTTGAATAAAATTGCCTTTGACAGTATGCAAGGAATTATTATTGTTTTAAAATAATAATGGTGTTGTGGGATGATGGGGTGTGTAAAGCGGGGAGGCGGTGAGGCGGGGGGACGCTGGCTAACAGTGTCGATAGTTTTCTTACTAATATAATTAAAAGCAAGTTTTTGAGAAACTCCAAATTTTCTAAGCAAAATTTTCGGGAAAATTTTTTTTAGATAATATAACAATAACTGTCAAGTACAAATATAGTCTTATCAATATCACCACGCGAGCGAAATCTAGTATGTAATAATTCTAAATATATATTAGCCCATAATAGCCTATAGTACGTATCATTACATCAGCTATCTGCCAAAGAAAGTACGTTTAAAATCGGTCCAGCCGTTCATCAGCGGGAACAACCAATAAGATTTACGTATTTAACCTAATTGTTAGCTTCGTAATGAATACAAAATGGCCGACAAATATATTAGTATTATGTAGTAGCGAAATTATACGATACTTATTTATTGGTCAAAATGTTGTGTCTATGTTTTAAATATATATTTCATAAGTAGATATTTAATGTAACTTATTCTTCTGTAATCTTTTTATTATATCTAAATATATGAATTTAATAAAGTTATTTTAAAACTACTTAAGTAATAAATGGTATTAATTAAAAAATATATGATAGAATAATACAAAATATGTAAAGAACTAAACAAATCGCCTAAAATCATTTAAAGTATACGTAAGAATATGTTGTTTTAATAAAGGAAAACCCAAAATGTAAAAAGCAAACAAAATGGCGGCAAACAAAAATAAATTTACGTTTCACAAACCACAAACGTTACAATATAAAAACAAATGTAATTCTCACTATTAATGTACTAAATATTTTTTATTAGATATTAAAAGAAGCTACATTTAAAGATAATAAAGAACAATCAAAATACGAAATGATTTGTAATATAAATATGAATTAAAATATTATTAGCACTCACACATCCCCACTCCCGACACAATACACACTTTAAACACTACGAGCAACTCACTACGGCAGTGACAAAACACTCCTTTATTATTATGAACTAGTCCACAATCCTCAACATCTCTCAAGCTCGCAACACAAGCGCTCTGGAGCGCTGTTCCGCGCCGAATGAAAGGAAACGCGCGAGTTCTGAAGCTCGACGTCTTAGTTCTCGACACCTCACGCGCCATTGTTGTTACTACATTCATGCTATTCAAGTCTCTATTACGTGTGCGTATCGGTCATTATAGCTTGCTTATTTGTAGTCATGAATTAATGTCTTTTTTATTTGCTACAATTTGTACTACTTTTGAGATGCAAAAGATTTTCATTGCAATAATAATTGAATATCATACAATCATATACTTAATATGATTGTACAATATTCATAGTAAGTATGTGATAAGTAATTAGTAAGAGTGAAGTTAGATTCGGTTTCTGCTTTATAGTTAAAGAACATGTAACGCTCTGACTTACATTGATTAGCGTACAATTGATTACCAAAAGACGTCAAACACCGAATGTGTTTTGATTGTTTAGATTGTGATGTGAGGATTATTTAAATTAATATTTATTAAGGACTAATACTTATTGTAACTTTGAAAATTAATAATAATTACATATATATAATATTTATTTTCCTCTTCTCGAATTTTAGATTCACGTACTTAACGCGGCTTTAAGTACTGGACACAATACACTCTGTATTGTGTCCAGTACTTAAAGCCGCGCAAGTGTAAGACAATCTTACACTTTACAAATATATCGTTGTATTTATATAAGACTCCGAACACACATACTTAAGATGTCTTCATTTTAAACAAATGAACTCGTATTACACACTGAAAGCAGATAGGTTATAATATTTCTCAGCACAAAAAAAAGTAATTTTATATAAACAATAAAACAATTTTATACAAAAAGTCAAATTATTATATTCTCATTCCTTTTCCTTTTCTACTTTTTATTATTATTTTATTTAGTAAGCACACAGTATGCAGTGCACACACAGTTGATACAATGTATGAACCTGTACAGCGAGTTAGAGAAGAGCAAGCAAACGCGATAACAATGAATAATACATATTAATTACTTGCTGATTAACAAAGAAATAACGTGTAATATAACTTCAGTTCGTACACGAGCTACGACGCGACTCGTCACTTCACGAGCAAGAAACAGAAGCGACTCTCTTTGGAGCTACTTATTCATAGGTCATTGTAGTGTGATTCTGAGCCTAGTTAGATAACACTTGAAATATTGTAATTGTAATATTATTTACATATAGTTAGAATGTAACTGAACGCTGTCTGTACATTGATCATATATGGGAAAACTGTTACAGGACGCATTTATTTATTTAGTTCAACCCAAAACAATATTTTTTTATCAGTCTATCTGTATGTCTGTTCGTTTGTGCACGCTAATGTCGGACACGCTGAACAGAATTAAATGCAGTTTTCTCCATTGTATTTTTATAACATTATTTAAACTTGAATTTTCAGTTGAATGTTCAATTGAATATCTGACCAGCGTGTCAATAGTTTATGTGTAGGTATATTTTCTTATACGATACTTTTTTTTTGTTTTACAGGACAGTCAAGACAAACGAGCGGAACGAGCGTCTCACCTGATGGTGAGTGATCAACGTCACCCACGGCCCCATGTAGCACCAGAGGAGATACAGGTGCATTGCCGGCCTTAAAGGTGGAATAAGCGCGCTTTTTGAAGTTATTTATGTCGTATCGACCTGGAAACATTGCCGCAGGTGGGCCGTTTCACAATTGTGCGTGGAAGATACTGCCTGCAAACCGCACAGTAGTAGAACGCCACGTATCCAGATGGAAGTGATGGTACTTTAGTCATAGTTCATTTCATTCCATCACTCTATTTCATTAAAATAGACGGAAACTCGAAAAATTGCCCTATTTTAGACATTTATAGAACACAGCTGAACTAATGATGTGACGGTACACACTACTAGAACAACTACCTTGTGAAACAGTAAACACACGTTGTGTTGGCGATGTGTGGGTGTGTGTGTGTTCCTCAACCGAAGTGTGTGTCAAGCGCGTGTGTGTATGTGTCGTACAATATCTTTATGTAAACTGTACATATACCAAGTTTCATTCAGTTATGTTTATTCGCATAAACATAACTGTAAATATTTAACTTTAAGTATTAATAGAACGGTAGAATTATAATAAGTATAATATGATATTTTTATATACGTTAGTAAAATGTTAACGTAAATAAAATAAGAAACTTTGATTACACAATTTTTTTTCAGCATTGTTCATTTTTTTTACTAGTTGTTGTTGTTACTAAATATTTCTACGTGAGCTAAGATTTAGCCTAATGGATACAAGGGCCTGCGACCATTTAAACTAGGCGACCTATAAAAACACTTCAATGAAATGTTACTTCTGTTGTTGTTGTTGTACTACATATACAAGAAACGGAACGAGCCACTATCACCCTAACTGTAAGGCAAATCAACTCCAACAGTTCTAGACAGTAAACTGTCTTCCAAACCCCATCTACTACTGGCTGCGTCGAAATTCTTATACAACTTATATAAGTTGATAGTAGAACGCATGGCTTAGCGGTCAGAGCGCTTGGACGGTATCCAAGAGGCGCAGGTTCGAATCCCGCTGCGTTCAAATTTTGATACGTTTTTTCAATAATGGTTTCTAATACTAAGTGTGGAATAACACTTTAAAAAAAGGAAATATTTATACAGACATCTAGACTAGAAGTGGCCGGAGCTGTCACAATATGTGCGTGAAATGACGTTAATAAATATATCAATAGATCAATCTTCACAGACGTTTTATATTGATTAAATAACATTCACATTTAGTACTTACTTGCGTATAAATATTAATATGAATTCTACAAAATTTACCAGCACGTCAATAGTTTGACTTGTATAAATATAAATAAACCTAACAGAATCTTTAAAGGCGGCTTTTCCACATTTTGATCGCTCAAATTAATTCAAAACCTTCAACAACTATCCAGAGCGATCCTTTACAGTAAATGCGAAGACAACAAAATATAATTAAAATATGCCTTCAATGTTATTCTTAAAATATAATTCATATATATATAATAATGAAACAAAAAGACCATCATGGCGTAGTGTGTAACCGCGAGTTGTATTGGGTTCGATTCCCACTCGAAGGCTGATTGTATTTAAATGATTTTCATATATTCGGTTCATTGTTAATACAAACCTGCTCTTCCTGTCCAGTCCCTGCCCATACGCGCGTCGACGTTAAATGATATTATTCGAAATAAGAAGCCTATTATATATACTACAATACAAGCAGGTACTACACACGTACGCCCTTATTATCTATCATTAGTAAGTAAGTAATAACACTGTATATGTCATTATGAAAGTAAGAAGAGGTGAAATATATAATGTAGACACATTGCATTTGCAGTGATTTATATTTCTGATATGAATGTATGAGAAATATAATAAATTACTTATTAAAATGAATACTCTAGTATAAAGTGATGTACTCGTTGCTATGGCTACGCGTACCTCAAGTGTCAACAAGGCGCCGTGTTTAATGAATTAACATAAGGAAATATACTTTCAAAATGATTTCAAAACGTTTCATATAATATTATGACACTCGTATCACTTCCAAAGGTGTCGCTACTCTGAGTGTGACATCTGACAACTCGCTCTCATGTAGCTACAATAGATGGCATTGCTCTTTAATTACACGACGTGTGTTTTGTAATTGTTGAATTATAATAAAACACGGCGGCTTCATTGAACACGTACTTTACAATGTGAGTTATAAAATATATTAGAACAAAGACTAAACAATCAATAGTGAAGTAATAGTAGTAATGATAATGTTCTAAGTCGCGCTATGAACATTTAGTAAGCAAATGTGTATATATATTAGTACAGTCAATACGACTGTGTGGTCTGCCGCCTCGAGACGAGCCAGTCGCCAAGCTGGTCTGCGTTGGCGCATTCAGACGGAACCCTCGGGTTTGCAACTCATACTGCGGCGACCACTGAGCTCGCTCGCACACCGACTCCTCGCACGCGACGCTGACACCTCGTCGGTGACGGAAGCGTTAATTATTTGAACTAGTCATGTATTCACCCTAAAACTAAAATAAATCTTAATGTCTATAATACGGAAGATGGCGTATCATATGGAACTTGACTTGGTAGTAGTAGTACTCGTCAATAGAAGATGAAGCGGAGCTGGCAGCTCTCAAGCAGAGTGCTGTGATGTACGCGACTAGAATACAATACTATATTTACTGCGACGCAAGTGTGAATATTATTAAATAAATAGTTTGAAGTTCTCCAACTGAAGCATGTAACAGATTGTTTTGGATAACATTATTCGAGTTCGACTTTAAATGTTTATAATGAATACTCGTATTTGTCTTCATTGTGCTCGCGCCCTTATATTGTACTCATTCATGTCTACCCTCGGTTTGTTTAATAACTTATTTATTACTACCCACTTGCAACGCAAACGAGATGTGGAACCGACAGCAAGTAGTATCTACCTATATACCTATGTACGTGTGGTGAAATGAAATGGTATATTACCTGCATATTAACATGTTATTATTAAAATGGAAATTATAAAATTTAATTATTAAAATGTATATTTGTAAGAGTATTTGTTTCCTGACTTTATTGCTCTTCATTATAATCATCATACTTGCACAGTTCCTTTAATTCTTAAGTATTTTAGTAGTAAACATTTATGAAACATTTATTTATAACATTATTATAACACCTGTCTATTCTGACCATATATGGTCATTCCTACATCGCGCTATAAACATTTAGTTATCAAGTGAGTATAAATAATAGTAACATCGATCACTTCAAAGGAGTTTGCTGCCTTGAGGTACGCCAGTCGCAAAGCTGATCTGCTTAACGCCGTTCAGATGAAGTCTTCTGGTTTATATACTCCCAAGAGACATCACTCACAGTGACCGGTCTTTCCGTGGTCATAGTGACTCAGATCACTCTCGATTGATTGCCACGTGCGCGACGACATCTCGTCCGCGTCCGACCTCAGGGACGACTTCGGTCGTTCCCTCTTCTCCCCCCAAGGAAGGCCAGCGCTGATGGTTCACGCACCAACAGCGAATCGTGTTGGCTCTACTTTTTGCCTTTTGGTTTTAAAAATTAATTTAAGTTTAAAGTGTCGAACTTTTATGAATATCAATTAGCACTGCATCATCTGCGTACAACAGAATGTTAACTGTCGAATCACTAACTTTCACTCCTTGGAGACAGCTATCCAAATACAAATTGAACAGCCAAGCTGACATGGCGCAGCCCTATTTGACACCCAATTGAATATCAAACTGAGGCGACATGCCAGCTTCTCTGTCACATATCTTAGACCTGAAAGACGCATATTTCTGAATAAAAGTTCATAAAAAATCTGGAAAAAGATCAAGATTCTATTTTGAAGATAAATTGTTTGAATTTAATGTTTTACCATTCGGGCTAAGCACAGCCCCATATATTTTTATAAAAATAACCAAGCTTGTAGTTAAAGTGTTGCGATCTGTCGGCTTCTTTATAACTGTGTATAATAAAAAGCACCCAGTGTGATGCCCAGGATGTTGAAGAATAATTATCCCAAACTTCACTGTAATCTAAACGGGAGTTTCCGTGTGATGCTTAAACAAACAGACAGACAGTCAAAATTTTGTTAATCACATTTTTATGTTCAGTATCAATGTAGTAAGACGTCGTGCTACTTTTTTTTACATTACCAATGTACAAAATTGACCCTTACGAGAAAATCACATGTAGATCATGATGGCATATGTGGACGGGTGAAATCACATGTGGACCAAGATGTCATATGTGGACGGGTGAAATCACATGTGGACCGTGATGTCATATGTGGAAGAGTAAAATCTCATGTGGACCATGGTATTATGTGTGAAATATATGAGGACCACAGTGTCATGTTTGGATGTATGAAATCAAACAAATGTGGGAGTAGAAGAAATTTGTTAATTACGTATTTTGACATATATACAAATGTAAGAATATGAAAGTTAAACCTTCATAATTTTACCCTCGGGGTTTTTGCAAGTTTATTTGAAGTCTTAGGTTTTATATGCCTAAGTAGGAACATGTTTTAAGATATCAGAACGGCCGATTTAAAGAAATATTACAAGGGTGTAATATTACTAGCGAAATATTACAATTATATTATGGGTAATTCTACTAAAGAAGGACTGCAATTCAAACAAATTAAGTAGTTTCAATTATAGTTTATATTGTTACTACATAAATCTGAAACGGACCAGTAAAAAAACAACATAAATATTAACAAAACAACATAAATAATAACAACATAAATAAACAACATAGAGATTTTTAAATTAAATTTTCTCTTCTAAATTTAATATTCCTCATATGTCACTATGTGTATTAATAAAACTGGTGGTAAAATCGTTCATTTATTTACTACGTAATGATATTGTAATGTAATATGAAAGGGTTCCAATAATGATGCTCGGTATTAAAGTCACCCATAAAAATAACATGCGAATTGAGTCCCATTGATTTGGTGAGTTATAGGCAGAAACGATGGTAGTTTCCTTGCCAGAGACAAGTATGCTACCGCCAACACATTCAATTAGTTGCACAAAAGGCAGTGTCAGTTGATTGTGGGAGGATTTCGGATCTAATAAGAAGTATTACCCCTTGACCAGTGCCATCTAGTCTTTTATCCTGTATTATACATGAATATCCTGGTAACGCTAAGGGATATTTAGAAGTCAGTTATATTTCGCATAAGGCGACAACATCTATTAATAGTTCATTTAATAAGTTAGATAGTCCATGCATTTTAGATCGAATACCATTCTTCATTCACCAGGCATTCCAAAATAAAAATGGATTTCTTTGTACAACTAAACATATTGCCCTAGGTGGTTTAGTATCAACATTACCTTGTCTATTAATGTGTGACAATTAAGAAATTATTGTTTAATGATTTTGATGGTTGGTAGATATTCTAATCCTTTCAGCCGTGGCTTCATCAGAATGGTGTTCACCAACTGGAGGTATTGAAGAGCCCTTAGGCGGCATAGTGTGAAGTTGAGTGGTGATTTGGCTAGCGGCGACAGAAGACCAAGCTCGGCCATCTAACACAGCATTACGTAGAAGACGCTTAGCTAATTAGACAAGTGTTTGTTTCTTTCTTTCTTTCTTAACAGCAATGGTTTTCAGATATTTTTGTCTCTCGTGATATTATCTGTAGTTTGCTAGATGATTTTGACTACAGTTGCAACATTGGGCAAGAGTATCACCATATTTTTTTTGGCAATTCAATGTAACGTGGGGCTCAGTGTATTTAAAACATCGTAGTGATAGATTGCAGTGCTTAACTGAATGTCCAAAAGCCTGACAGCGGTAGCATTGAGGACCAAGATAAGTTTTAGCTTTATACTTTCTTATTTGAACTGAACAACTATTAAAATATTTAATTTTTTGAAAGCCTCTAATGTTGCTTCCCGGTGGTAGTTGCACGAGGACTGGCGGATAGCGCTTTGCATTTTTCGTGTGGGTATTAACAAAGCCAAGAGAAGTTAACTCAATATTCAATTGCTCTTTGGCAGAGGCAGGAAGGCGAAATATGACGTACTTGTACGTACGCTCATCTTTTCGGCAATAAGTATAAAATGCCACAATATTGTAGCGTAATCCATCTTGTAAAGCAGCATGTCAAGTTGAATAACAAAACACATATAGTATTTTAGCCCAAATATTTAAAATGAAAATTTTTAATATAACGAGTGACTAATGTCTTAACCTAGTCATGAGTCCAATTTGGATTTATGTCTAAGTGTATAGGTGATAACTTCTTCTCCTCCCAGAGCAGTGTAGTTTCTAAAGCATTTTTACTTGGGCCATCCGAAAGCACATCGTAACACTTAGAAGTTTTTACTGGAGGATTGGTCTGCAAATGAGCAATAAGAGCGGCGAGCTTGGATGTCTTTTAGATCTAGTATTCAAGGATGGGATAGAATTTGAACTATATATAAGTTTCTCCATTTTTATTAGCTGCCAAAGAAACTATCGAAAACGTAGGTGCCATAAAATATGAAAAAAACCTTTATTTCTTACTACTCAAGTACAAAAATACAATACAACGTTTGTAAGACACAGTTCATTGTCAATTCTTAATAATTACCGACTACAAAAGAAATTCACATTGGTTTTGTATTTTATAAACATTATTATTATTGTTATTTAATTAATTTGTTTGCTTTTTCTTTTGTTTTTATTTATATTTTATATTTGTTTTGTGTATTGTACAATTACATTATATATTGCAACTGCAAGGACCTCTCCCGACGAAGGCCTCCTCTAGAGATGACCCGTGTCTTCTGTTTCCTGCAACTCGCATCCAGTTGGAACCTGCTATTCTTATAATATCGTCTGCCCAGCGTGCATACGGCCTACTCTCTTTTTTTGGCCAGAGATAGCATATATTTTTTATGTGAGAGCCAATACAAAGAAAATAGTGAACTATCAATATAATTAAAATGAATATTTTTTATAATGCCATTTCGTTACTTTCTTTTTGTAATTATAATAAATTATAAGTATTCAAAGTCCGTGTGGAGAGCTGATACAGATAATATAATATATATTCACACAATGTTCCGGACGTATTCATCACTTTTAGTGTTAGAAACGTTCGTTTCATCTTCACTTCCAGAAAAAAATATTTAGTTAATATGCGATTTTTAAAAGGTATAGTAGTAATATATTTATTAATTTGATAAAAGTATAGCAGATATATATTTATAAATATGTGTTTGACGTAACGGATTGACAATCAGAATCAAGTAGCGTTATCAGCAACATGGCGCGTCGTACAAGATGGCGGACCAACGTTTGTGTATACACACCAATAAGAACTATTTTAGATTTGAAATAAAGGGATATGCTGAGGATGAAGAGAAACCAATACAAACACGTGGTCATGTTTGTATTCACAGACACTTTCAATGCTCATTTTAATTCAACGAAGCACATTTTCAAGTGAACATAACATATCACGCTCCGAGACGGCGCCTCTTCGCCTCTTGGAAGCCATCTCCGCACTTAACAAAGCTACGCGCGTCGACAGTCACCTGTGCTTGTCGCCACTCATCTACATTATCAGACAAATGCTTCAACTGGTCCAAGTTAAGTATCTGATTTCTGGTTACAAGATGGCTATTCGTAGACGCCAGTAACTTTAAGATCCTCTTAGTTAAGAACTCTTCAAAATTAATAAAAGTAAATCTTTGTATCTATTCTCTGTTTATATTTATTCTCGTCTCTTAGTGCAATAGATCTCTTTGTTTGAAACATATTTTTTAAATTTCTTTTAATTTTCACAGAAGAATATATCTTTCGCGTCGAGTAACAAATATAAATAAATATTAGGACAGTATTTTCTAAGGTATTTCTGTACTGATCACTAGATGGCAAATGATTTGAGTACAAATGTGGTGTTAGTGATCAAGGGACGTCACTCAATGAATCAAAAATAATTTATTTATACTGAAACTTTAGAAGGTAATTGAAGGCGAAAATATAATTAGAAATTATAATAATATATAGAACTAAAAGAACTGGGCGCGTGTCATATGCCGCCATGCTGTTAGTAATATGGATTAGTGTAAGCGAGACAGCATGATATTATAATAGTGTGAGTAAGCGAGAGAGCAATAGTAGGCATGTCTGAGAATATGACTTTGAATTGCAAAACTTATTTGCATCATACTAATATTATAAAGAGGAAATCCTTGTATGTTTGTATCGTTTTCACGCAAGACCTACTGGAGCGATTACAAAACCTCTTTCACCATTAGAAAGCTGCATGTTCCCTGAGTAACGGAGACTAAAAAATAGACATTTCTAATAAAAATGCAACAATGTAAGTCAAGGGGTGATAAAAGTGTCTAATAAAATGTATCATCGCGTGCGAAAACTGTTGATGATAGAACAAAACACAGTCCTACAGTATTGTAGATCGTATCAATATGTACGAAAGAGTCCGCGACACCAAATGTACAACTGCTGTAGTTATGACACTGTTACTACGTTTGTACATTTTAAAAGGCGAAAAAAGGCTATAGGAATCAAATGACATTATTCATATCTCTGTATCAATCCTTACCACTTTAAAAAATATTTAAATAAAGATCATTTCAATACCTGTGAAATACTTTTTATATTATTTACTATTTTTAAAGTGTTATTCCACACTTAGGATTAGAAAACACTTAAGAAAAAATTTTATACGTTTTTTCTAAAATGTTTACTTTTTATATTATTCAAATCAGACATTTCATTCAAAAGATATATCTTTTATATTTTATATACGAAAATAATTAAGGTAATAGTAAAATATCGCGGCGCATGTGTTCCCGCGCAGCGCTGTGGGCGACTGCGGGGGTGAGGGGAGAGGGGCGTCGACATCTGTAATGTAGGAATATAGTCGCATTCTTCTATATTCTATTTAATGTTTGTTATATATTTTATTTTTTTATTCAGACACTCAGAGTCAAGTAGCGTTATCAGCAACATGGCGCGTCGTGCAAGATGGCGGACCAACGTTTTTATTATGCGTACTAATAATTAGCATTTTACATTTTAATTGAAAATACATCCTGGTTATTTGAACAGCAATTTTAGAAAGTAATTAAATGGGAGAATGTAATGTTTCGATAAAGGTGATAGTAGAAAGTATGACTTAACTGTCAAAGCGCTTGGACGGTTTCCAAAAGGAACGAGTTCGAATCCCGCTGCGTTGAGATTTTTATACGTCTTTGAAAATATTTTCAGCTCATGCTTTATTCTGCACAGCAAAGTATAAGTAAGTATATATATGGTCAGAAATATCATCTCTGTTATTAAATTAAATAAAACTACTTTGATTTCAAAGAAACTGTGAATGTATGATGATAACAATAAAACGCAATATTCGGGAAAAGTATTCATGAATATAAATTTTAAAATTTCCATTTTTAACACACGTAGGTATATAGGTGAACCGAAAGCAAGATACTACTTGCTGTCGGTTCCACATCTCGTTTGCGTTGCAAGTGGGTAGTAATAATATCAGCGTAGTACAAAAATATTGAGTTATTAAACAAACCGAGGGTAGACATGAATGAGTACAATATAAGGACGCGAGCACAATGAAGACAAATGCGAGTATTCATTATAAACATTTAAAGTCGAACTCGAATAATGTTATTCAAAACAATCTGTTACATGCTTCATTTTGTGAACGTTAAACTATTTATTTAGTAATATTTACACTTGCGTCGCAGTAAATATAGTATTGTATTCTAGTCGCGTACATCACAGCACTCTGCTTGAGAGCTGCCAGCTCCGCTTCATCTTCTATTGACGAGCAATATTGAAACATTACATTGTAAGACTTCAAAGAAGACGGATTTCGTAGTTTACTTTATTACATTTCTATACTTGACTAAGAAATTGTTTTTGGTTGAAATAAATCTGAGTTTACTTTATATTATATGTTACTTATTTATTAAAATTATAGCAACTGTTATAAATAACATTGCAAAGGTCTCTCTGTGACACAGGCCTTACATTGTGCTTTGGCAACGATGGATGTCGGAACTCGACGACTGTGAACTTAGCATTTCCGTGTAAGTCGTGAAGGAGACTCCGAGTCAGGGTTGAAAGTATTACCCTCTGACGTCACTGTTGCTCTTTGAGAGTAGGTATCTACGTCATGGATATTTCTTAATTCATTCAATCTCTCATAAGTATGAGACGTATTGAATTATTCGTAAAGACTACAGGCCTATAGCTCTCTAAGTAATCCTTACAAATACATGAAGAGATTCCTCAGTTATACGAAGCGCTACCAGCCTCTCACTATTACCAAATCGAGTTCCATATGATACGCCATCTTCCGTATCATAGCGACTAATTTAAATAATCAAGGTTCTTAAATATATCCAGGTAAGAAAAAAAATTACGAACAAAATTAAAACTAATATGCTTTGCAAAGTATGCATTTCCCATATATCAAACTGTCGACGTCTAATGTACGGACGAGCGATAGGATAGTAACTAATAAGTCGAGTTACAAAAGACAAAAATGTGCAAAAAGTAACGTGTTGAGGTGCAGGCCGTCCTTGAGCGGGGAACGACCGTCAGACATTCCATACAACGATTCTGTCACCGACGCGTGTAAGGAATCTTTGCTCAGTGGTCAGTGGCCAACGCAGACCAGCTTGGCGACTGGCTTGTCTCAAGGCGGCGGACCTCATGTACTATACTTTTGCTTACTAAATATTCATAGCGTGACGTAGAACATTTTCATTAACAGTATTATTTCAGTATCGTTTCTTTCAAGTTGTCAGATGTCACACTCAGAGTAGCGACACCTTTGGAAGTGATACGAGTGTCATAATATTATATGAAACATTTTGAATCATTTTGAAAGTATACCTCCTTATGTTAATTCATTAAACACGGCGCCTTGTTGACACTTGAGGTACGCGTAGCCTTAGCAACGAGTACATCACTGTATACTACAGTATTCACTTTACTAAGTCATTTATTACATTTCTCATACATTCATATCAAAAATATAAACCGCTGCAAATTCAATGTGTCTACATTATAAATATTCCTAATTTCACCTCTTCTTATTTTCATAATGACATATACAGTGCTATTACTCACTTACTAATGATAGATAATAAGGGCGTACGTGTGTAGTACCTGCTTGTATTGTAGTACATATAATCACTTCACAAAGGTCCATAATTTGATATCATAAATAAAGTTTGTAATAAAGTTATTATATTTATTGAAAAAATAAGATAAAAATAAATTGGGAGTTGGAATTTAAATAAGTGTATGTTTTTTTTTGTAATTCCCAGCCGCCCCTACCTGACTTGTAATGATGTTATACTTATTCCAATATAGCGGACGACGCAAATGGGCGGGACCTGTATCTACGCCATAAAACTGACGAATATTTTAGACACAAAATATTAGAGAAACGTAGACCGGGCATCTAGATGTAAAAGAAATGGGAGACGACGGCCAAGGGGCCACCCATTTCATGACTACTTGATCCCTCCCCCGTCTCGTTACAGCTGGTCGCACTCATGTAACCGACACCCTCCCTCCCCTTTAACAAGTGACGTCATTCATTGATGACCCCAATAAGGTAATTCACTTCACTGACTCGCCTGTAAATTGTTCGATATTAAAACAATGATACATGTAACTTCTTATTTCGAATAATATTATTTGACCTCGACGCGCGGATGGACTGGGACTGGACAGGAAGAGCAGGTTTATATTTACAATGAACCGAATATATGAAAATAATTTAAATACAATCATCCCTAGGGTGGGATTCAAACCTAAAACAATTCACGTTTACACACTACTCCATGATGGTCTTTTTGTTTCATTATTATACTAATATATGAATTATATTTTAAGAATAACAATAAAGGCCTGCTTTTAATTACATATGTTTATCGTCTTCGCATTTACTGTAAAGGATCGCCCTTGATAGTTGTTGTAGGTTTTGAATTAATTTGAGCGTCCAAAGTATAAAAAGTCGATAATAAAGATTCCGCTAGGGAGGTATATATCCATTTGTATACAAGTCAAACTATTGACATGCCAATAAATTTTGTACAATTAATATTTATACACAAGTAAGTACTAAATTAAAAAGGCTATGAACTTAAGTAGGTATATGTTCCAAGTCATTTATAAATACAAAGATATATTTGTAAATTAAGTATGGTGAGTCTCGAATTCGAGAAGAGAAATACAAGTATTATATGTACGTAAGTATTATTTAATTAAGTAATTTATAAATATAACTGTGTTTGTAAAAAAAGAGTGCGAGTAAAAGTGCTTTTATTAAATTGACTACTTCCACCATCTGTGGACTCAAAGCATCATCATCAGTCCTTCAAATTTATTACTAATATTTAACGTAGATATATATTATTATAAAGAATCAATATAAATTAATATTATTACTTTATTTAAATATTATTAGAAGAATTAACTTTAAATATTAAACACTCATATTCTTAATCATCATTACAATGAAAATCTTTTACATCTTAAAAGTAATACAAATTGTAGCAAATAAAAAGACGTTGATAAATGACCACAAACGTACAAGCTATAATGACCGATACACACACGTAATAGAGACTATTATAGCATGATTGTAGTAACAACAATGGCGCGTGAGGTGTCGAGAACTAAGACGTCGAGCTTCAGAACTCGCGCGTTTCATTTCATTCGGCGTGGAACAGCGCTCCAGAGCGCTTGTGTTGCGAGCTTGAGAGATGTTGAGGATTGTGAACTAGTTCATAATAATAAAGGAGTGTTTTGTCACTGCCGTAGTGAGTTGTTCGTAGTGTTTAAAGTGTGTATTGTGTCGGGAGTGGGGATGTGTGAGTGCTAATAATATTTTAATTCATATTTATATTACAAATCATGTCGTATTTTGATTGTTGTTTATTATCTTTAAATGTAGCTTCTGTTAATATCTAATAAATCATATTTAGACCATAATACATTGTGAGACAGTGAGAATTACATTTGTTTTTATATTGTAACGTTTGTAGTTTGTGAAACGTGAATTTATTTTTTAGTAGTTTTGTCCGCCATTTTGTTTGCTTTTTACATTTTGGGTTTTCCTTTATTAAAATAGCACATTCTTACGTATACTTTAATATGATTTCAGGCAATTTGTTTAGTTCATTACATATTTTGCATTATTTCATCATATATTTTTTAGTTAATACTATTTAATTGTTGAGAATAATTTAAAATATATTTATTAAATTCATATATTTAGGTACAATAACAAGATTACGTAAGTTTAAATATAAAGGATAAGTTACATTTAATATCTACATATGAAATAAATATTTAAAACAGATACAACATTTTGAACAATAAATAAGTTTCTAGTAATTTTGCTTATTCATAATACTAACATATTTGTCGGCCATTTTGTATTCATTTCGAAGCCAACAATTGGGTTCTAGTTAAATACGTAAATCTCAGTGGTTGTTCCCGCTAATGATTTTTTTTTTTTATTTTTCTGTCATTGAGTTAAATGCTGTTGACCTTAATGGTCTTTACAGCGACACCGGGAGGGGGAGGGAAGAGGGTACTCTAGCCCTGCGAAGTATTAGCAAGCACTGACGTGTCTGCTTGAGAGGAAGCCGACGACCGCAAGGGCGCCCCCTGCGGGGCTCGAACCTCGGCTTGCGGTCGGCGAGCGGGCGGGGGATTTTTCCCTACTCTAAAAACACAAGCCAGCCGCGGCGTGAAGTCGCGACTGGGGGAATTTTTTAACTATTCTAAGGGAGCCTATTACAGTCCCTAACCGTTGGACCCGGCCGCGCCAACGCGCGGACGGGCCGTGACGTAAGCTGGACTTCGCCGTCGTTTCCGACGACGGCGGTGTTTGTGTGTGGTGTTGGTGGAGTGTTTCCTACCTAACATTTTTCCATTAGCTGCCGTGATGGGGTCATCGGGGTCTAATAAGACGCTACGCGGGCGTCTAAGTTTAGGATGCGCGGACGGGGCGTAATCGCACGCCCGTACGACGAGGGGATTTGCGTGAGTATCTGCGCGCTCGTAATAGCGCTTGGCTAGGCCGTTGCAGAACTCTTTTATCGATTCCAGTTCGAAATCCTTATGTAAGTCTATATTACGAACGTACCAGGGGGAACCCGATGCGATTCGTAGAAATCGGTTTTGAACCACTTGAAGTGGTTTAAGCTCGGTGTGCGCGAACGCCACACAAGCGTACGTGAGGACGGGCCTAATGCAGGTTTTATACAATGTCAGCTTATTTCTAAGTGACATTTTACTGCGTTTACAAATTAAGGGGTGCAATCTATTGAGATAGAAGCGGGCTTTATTACACACTCGACTAATGTGTTTTCTGAAGGAGAGTTGGGAGTCTAGAGTGACTCCGAGGTACTTAAAATGTTTTTGCCACGGAATTGGCTTGTTAATTAGGTATACGGTAGAGACCGTTTCATGTTTAAGTCGAGGGAACAGTACCGCGGCACTCTTTTCGGGATTGACCTCGATCCTCCATTTGCGGTACCAAGCGCCTAGGGCGTCGGCGGCCGCCTGGAGTCTCTCGGCAATGACGAAGGAGTGGCGGGAAGTGGTGTATAGGGCGGTGTCGTCGGCGTACATAGCCAGATGGACATTGTCGACTCTTGGTATGTCGCTGGTGTACAGCGCATACAGAATAGGAGAGAGCGTGGAGCCCTGAGGGACTCCGGCGCGAATTAGGCGGGGAGTGGAGAGTGTACCTTCCACTTTAAAACGGAAATATCTGTTTGAGAGATAGTCCTTGAGGACGCGAATTAAATGATCCGGGAGGCCGGCATTGTGCAGCTTGTAAATCAAGCCACTATGCCAAACTTTATCGAACGCTTTCGCGATATCGAGAAAAATGGCCGCAGTGGAGCTGCGGGCACGGTATCTAACATTATATCTGGCTATGTGTTCTACTAGCCGATGCACTTGGTGTACGGCGGAGTGGCCCTTGCGGAACCCGAATTGCTCGTCTAAGAGCAGACGTTTCGTCTCTACCGCTTCGGAGAGTCTAATGAGAATTATCCTCTCGTAAATTTTACCTAGGCAGCTCAGCAGGCTGATAGGCCTGTAGCTGCTGGGGAGATTCCTCGGCTTGTTCGGCTTCGGAATACCTATGACTATTGCCTCCTTCCATTGATCTGGGAAGGTACAAGATTTGAGGAGGCAATTAAAAATGAGTACTAATAAGGACACGAACTGGGCCGGTAACGTTTTTAACGTCCTGTTATTAAGACCGTCGGGCCCCGGGGCCTTCCTGTCTTTCAGGTTCTTAATGATATTTTGAACCTCACCGGCGGAGGTTGGGCGAAGCGGTTCACCTGAGGGAGGTAGAGAAGCCCAGGTTGCAACCTCGGAGTCCACCTTCGCTAGGTGGTCCGGGTCGCAAGGCTGATCGCTGGGGGAACATTGAGCCTCTAAACTGTCGGCTAAACATTCCGCTTTTTCAGTGTCATCGGCGGCGATAGAATTGTCGGGCCTAATGAGAGGTGGCATAGTCACGAGACCGTCTGACCTGAAGGCTCGCGACAGCGCCCAGAAAGCCTGGTGCGAAGGCGCGAGTCCCTCTAGTCTCTTGTCCCACGACTCGCCGCGGAGCATGTCGAACGCGTGTCGAACGCTCCTCCTCAACCTGTTCAGTTCCCTACGGTTGTCGTCTGACGGGTATGTGTCGTGTCGTCTGGCTGCGGCGTTTTTACGCCTTATTAACCTCCTGAGCTTTTCTGAGATTTCAAATCGTCCTTGCGGTACGTTTGTAATCTCTTTAGAGCAGCTGAGGATCGTATCGTGTATGTAATCTGAGAATTGATTAGCCGCGTCTATTGCTAAATCTACCGAGTCAGTGATGCCTGGAATTAGCTCCTTAAGTGGAGAATCGTTGGCTCGAAGAAGCTTTGCGAACTTCTTCCAGTCTGTAATTGTTTTGGTCGGAGGGCCTGAGGGGCGCTCCGTGCCTAGTTTAATTAACACCGGTCTATGATCAGAATCTAGTTCCGGCTGCGATTCGATAGAGTGTTGCCAGAGGGCGACATTCTTAAGGATCGCAATATCTAACACCTCCGGCGTGCCTGAGGGGCCAAAGCGGGAGGGGGTGGGGGGGCCGATGACGGCCGCATTATATTTGACAGCTATTTCGTCGAGAGCCTTACCTCTTTTCGTGGTTTTCGACGAATTCCAGCTGATGTGTTTACAATTTAGGTCCCCAGTCAGAAGGACTGAGTCACCCATGTCTAAGAGCGACTTGATGTCGCTTTCTATTATTGGTTTGTTCGGCGATAGATACACCGAGGCTATGATTATTGGCTGATGGCCTGTCATATGAATTTGGCACACTGACGCTTCGATGTTAGCAAGCGACGGAGGGTCTAGCGGTATACAATGTAGTTTCTTGTTGTAATAAATCATAGTGCCACCTTTTGCGGTGGCCCTATCATTCCTTACAACCCTATAGTTCGCAATGCCAGGAGAGCGAACGCTAGGTGTGAGAAAGGACTCTTGTATACAGAAGAAATCTAACTGTCTTGAGTGGACGTACTCACTCATAAGCTCTTTCTGGCCTTTGACACCGTTTGCGTTGAATGTCGCGATTTTTAGGGCTAATGGTTTTACGCGCGCGAGACGCGAATCAGCGGGCCGAGGGGTAAAACTATTATTGACCGCCATCTAATTATTTAATTTTGGAATTTATTTAGCCTGGAAGCCTACGATGGCTTCCAGAAGAGTGGCGTGCTCGCATACCGCTTGTAGGCGAGCCATATTATTCCCGTTCGTGTTGCGCAGCTTGGCCGCGAACACGCCGAGTTCGATGAAATTTAGCGCGCCGGCAAAGTCCATAACGAGCGAGAGGTCGCTCGCGGGACTACCCTGAGGGGGTTGCGGGCGCGGGGAGGGCCGCGGGGCCGTCGGTGCGCGAGTCGCAGCCGGCACCGCAACACGTGCCGCTGCTGGAGGTGGCGTGGGCTTGAACCACGCGTTCACCTTTGGAGGTGGAGCCGGTGTAAATACCTCCGGAGCTGAGGGCTCCTTCGGTTGCTCCAACTGGCGAGAGGGGAAGGTCCTCTTTCGGTACCCTCCTTTACCAGTGCGCCTGCGCGGGGCGCGGACGCAGCCGCGATAGTTCGCGGGGTGACCCTGCGTCTCGCAGAGGACGCAGCTGGGAGGAATTTCCGGGTCGGGAATTTTCCGCGGGCATTCCGCGGTGGCGTGGTCGTCCAGGCACTTTACGCAGCGCGGGCGCGCGTGGCAGTGCTTGGCCGAGTGCCCGTAGTTTTGGCAGCGGTGACACTGCCCTATTAAGCCTTTATACCGGGGGGGTTCCACGCGGATCCCCGTCAGGTTACAAATGGACCGGAGGTTGAAGACCTCCTTGCCCTCATTTGTTCTATCCAACACTACAAGTATGCTGTCATACTTTACTTTTGTGCGCATGTTGTACATGCGGTGAACTTCGCGTACCGGAAGCCGCGACTTAAGGTCGTTCTCTATGTACTCGGCGTCCAATTCGCGGGGGACGCCTTTTATGACGACGCGGAGGGTTTTCTCCTCCTCTAGGGCGTAGGTGTGGAAACCCACGTTTGTTTCTCGCATGCGGCGGGTTAAGGCGCGGTGGTCCGCGGCCGACGGGACCTGGACTTTTATTCCGATGGACGTCAGCCTCGCGGAGCTGTACGCCACTTTATTAGACAGCATCCACGCGGATACTTCGTTCCACCGTCCTTTCTCTTGAATATAGACCGGCGGCGGTAGTTTAGGGCGAGGCGGTTGTTGATTACCGGTCGCTGCGCCTGAAGGGCGAGGACCGGGCGCAGAGGGCGCAAGGGGAGCGGCACGCGGGGCCGGCGCGGGGCGAGGGCCCGTTGCGGTGTGCGCGGACACCGGAGCGGTCGGGGGAAGCGGCTTGGTAGACGCGGGGGCGGGTGAAGCCCGCACGGCCGACGTTTGCGCGTCGGGTTTACGCGCTTTCGAAGGCGCGACGGCCTGAGGGGCCTTTTTCGCCTTCCTTTTTGCTGATTTTGAGACTACGGTCTCAAAATCCTGAGAGGACGTGTCCGACTCGGCGCCTGACACGTCCATTTCTGACGCGGAACTAGAGTCCCGCTCGGGGGACGTCGCACGCGTCCTAATTGTGCCTCGGGGCACTTCGGCGGCGCTCGGGCCGGCGTCGGGGGAGCGCGGGCTCTCCTTCGCGGAAGCAAAATTTCGGAGGCCATCGTAGGCCTCGGCGTGAAAGGTACGTAAGTACCTGAAGAGGTCCTCCTTCGAGAGGCCCTCCATTTTGGCGGCGGCGACGAGATTAATGTCTCCCCTCACCTTTCGGCGGGGGAGGGTGTGTGGCACTAAAAACACTAAGTATGCCCGTTTGGTGAACGGGGGTGTGTAAGGACAACTGTGAACACTTACTCCAAGAACCGCCAACCACAGCTAGACGACGCGCAGTACAGCACACGGGGTACGGCACGGCGCGGTCCTCACAGCGGCGACACTCTGGAACTCTGATCACTGACGCACAACGACACGAAAAGCAGCGCTCGGACGCACAATCGAGAAGGGGGATGCCCCAATATTGTCACACGACCGTCGCCGGTCGGTGCCAAATCGGAACTGTGTGTGCCGCTAATGAACGGCTGGACCGATTTTAAATGTACTTTCTTTGGCAGATAGTTGAGGTAATGATACGTACTATTATAGGCTATTTAGAATTATTATATACTAGATTTATTTAGTGTTATTAATAAAATTTGTTTAGAACGTTTAGTTTATCCGAAACTATTACTTTTATAATATTAGTAAGAAGACTCGACACTGTCAGCCGGCTTGCTCCCGCCTCACCTCCTTACACACTCCGCACATTAATACGCGCGTGGTATTTGATGTTATTTTAAAACGATAATAATTCCTCACATATTGGTAGAAATAAAATAGTGTCATAGGTAATTTTGTTCAAAAATAATTGCTGTTATAATATTTTAGTGTTGTGAGTCAACCGTAAAAGCTAGACATATGTTATCGCGGGCTTTTGTTAGAACTTTCAGAGGGGAACAATTATGACTGAGACTAGCGCGTTTAAACACAAACTCTTTTGCTGTATATTATTACTATAGATTATATAATTAATATAGTATTAAAGTTAATATATCAAAACTACTCTTTATAATTTTATATTGAGAAGTTTTTTTATATTATTAAGTAATACATTTTTATGTAATAAAAGGCTATAATTTTATTTTAAACATTTAAGAAAGTGTTTATGAAGTGGGTTATTGTTTTTGTTTATATACGCGCGTTTTCATCCGCAAATACGCGATGGTATCGTGTCCGACCTGAGTTGCAGTCGCCACTTCTGCAACTTGCTCGAGGAATATGTAGCGGAGTGTTGTCTCTGCTTGCTTCACACTACACTAGCGTACGCTCGCGGTTTCGCCCGTACTCATGATAGGTATTTCGTTTCTTCACCTGCTACCTGGCCAATGTTTATACTTTTAAACAATAAGAAAACTAATAGTAAGTCTTGGAAACAGCCCACGCACCAATTGACTTCAAAATCTTTGCAGACCACCGACCTATACAACTTATCTACTAATATATCCACATACATATATAAGTAACAAAAGAGTAGAAAAGTCTATTTTGTACATTAAATATTAAAGAAAAACTTTAATTGGGTATGTTGATACAAGCAGTCAATAATAAACAACAGAATGTCTGTTTGTCTATCAGTCGTTCGTTCTTTTCTGCACTAATCATGCTAAAACTGGATAGAAAGAATGGTGACATTATATTGGTTCTGATGTGGGTTAAATATGTTGTTTTTATAAAGTGTGCAAAGTATGAGCTTTGGCGTAGAACAAAAACAAACGAGTAGAACGTAAACAAAATACCGTTCATTTTCCACAAAAATTACAAATGTAAACCTGATATAATATACACAGAAAAAATGTATCTCTCTGATATCGTGGTGGAGTTACAGTGGAGTGTGGGTTCTATTCCCATCAACATTATAGAAACCACTAGAGTTTTGACGAGTGAGTGTTTCTCCGAAAAGAATTGTAGACGCATAATCACTTTTTAGTTAAACTACAGTTTACAACTAACATGTTTAGGGTTTTAAGTGAAGTGAATTACTAGCCACCATTATTACCACATTCCAATGACTACACTGAACTGGTCATTCACTAAATTTCATATCATAACTACAGTCGTATATAATAGTTGTTAAGAAGCTTAGTCACACAAAACTCATCATGAGTCGCCGGAACATATTATTACGAAAACAGTATGAATGTGATAATAATGACGCTAGTCATTTACTTCACTTAAAAACCCTAAATAATTTAGTTGTAAAATGTAATTTATCTAAAAAGTGGTTCTAAGCACACACAATACTATTATAGACATAGTTTTACACCACAGACTAGGTCTGTACTGTTTTTTCCTTATTGTTTTCTTATTTCTCTTGTAAACTTACTACTTACTGTTGTTACTTAGAACTAAGGTTTATATTTCAGCGAGTTTTTTACAACTATTATATTAAATTATCTCAACTATAACAACTTTATGATTGAAATTTGAAAAATGTTTGGAAAATGTTTGCATAGAGACTTGTCTATTGCGAAATATAGAATAAGATATTATACTGTTAAATATTTCATTGCAACAAATGTGTTTATACTTTACTATGGTAACAATTAATATTATTTATCTAATATTAGTATTAAGACTTTCTTTTCATTAAGACTATTTTTAATATATACTAATCTTATAATGAAACTGTTGAAGGGTCAATTTTGCGCATTGAAAATATAAAAAAAAAATAAGTAGCAGGGGTGTTACTACAATGATACTGAACACAAAAATGTCATTATTTTTTTGTCTGTCTGTTTGTTTAAGCATCACACGGAAACTCCCGGTTAGATTACAATGAAATTTGGTATAATTATTCTTCAACATCGTGGGCATCACACTGGGTACTTTTTATCCCGGAAAAGTGAAGTTTGCACAAGAACTCAAGCCAGCAGACCATCGATTACGTCGTGAATTTGCTAATTGGGCGCTTGAAATGATGGAAACGAACACCGAATTTCATAGGAAAATCATCATCATCAATCATCTTTTTAGATGTGAGCCTCATCTCAATTTTTTTTGGCTCAATGGTTATGTAAACAAACAGAATTATCGTTACTGGAGTGAGTCAAATCCAAGAGTGGTTCATGAAACACCATTACATCTTGAAAAATTAACTGTTTGGTGTGGACGGAGGAATCATTGGCCCGTACTTTTTCAAAAACGAAGAAGACCATACTGTTACTGTCAATGGCGACCGTTATCGTGGCATGTTAAACGATTTTTTTTTCTGAAGTGTATGAAATCGATGCGAACATTTATTTTCAATAAGATGGTGCAACATGCGACACTGCGACCGTCACAATGGATTTATTGCGTGATAAGTTTGGTGAGTCGATTATTTCTCGCAACGGCCCTCACAATTGGCCACCAAGATCATGCGATTTAACACCCTTGGGCTATTTTTTGTGGGGGTATGTTAAATCTCAAGTGTATGCCAATAAACCAGCTACGATTCAAGACCTTGAACGGAACATTCGAGCGACTATAGCGGCCATACCAGCCGAAATAATGCACCGAGTCATCAAAAATTGGACCGATAGGCTGATGATGATGATGATAATGTGTATTATACATATACATAATACTGTACATAATTAAACTATTCCCTAATTTTTATTTCTTTATTGAATTTATATTTCATACACAAAATACTTTTTTTATTATATTTATATGTGGATATGTTGCTTAAGTTGTAGGTCGTAGAGATTTTGGTCGATGGGTTATTTCCTACGCTTATTATAAGTTTTTTAAATCGATAAAACTAATAACTGTGGCAAGGTCTGTCATTTAAGTGAGGACGCGGGCAGGTGAAACAACGAAATAGCTATAGTTGTGAGTTCGCGCGGGCGAAGCCGCGAGCGAGTCGGTAGTACATAATAAGATCTTTAATATTTTTTATTTTTACACATTATAATTTCATTTAAAATGTGTAAAAATCAAAAAAATTAAATCTATTTTAAACAGGTTAATCGCGTATATAATAGTATTTGAAAGTTTCGAGGTAGTCCACGTGACTACGGACTAATGTAAAGTGTTTAAAACCTCGAATTTTTATAAATGTATTTTTGAATACCGAAATATACGTGTATATGGAAAATATAAAAAGGAACCTATTTTAACCGGATTAATCGCATATATTTTGGTATTCGAAAATTCGCGTATATTGAGGTGGCATTCGTCTGTCAGTTGATACAAAAAATTAATTATATCAAACTACCGATTTTTGCAGAATGAGCTCACTGTATCTTTGTCTCTGGTGTGGTGGATTTGAGACTAAATTTTTAATAAGTGGACCCCAGGTGGTAGAGAGTTTCCAACCATCTTCTCTATTGAAATTTGGATGTTTTTGAATTTCAATAGCTTCGCGGATCATTCTAGAAATATGTATACTTTCCCTAGCGGGGATATGTGGCTTATCAGACCTGATTTATTAGTTGGACTTATTCATTGTATGTTCACACACAGCTGACTGCAATGCACGCCCATTCTTGACATCGGACATGTGTTCTTTCACCCTAACCCCGATGTTCCTCTTTGTTTGGCCAATGTATGACAAGCCACAGTCACAGTCTAGTTTATATACACCTGCACACTGCGAAGGAATATTACATTTCACGAGTCTCGAGCATTGGCTCACTTTTTTATTAGGCTTAAATATGGTTTTGATAGAAGCTCTTCTTAAGATGTGGCCAATCCTGTCTGTAACTCCCTTCACAAAGGGTAGAAGTGCTGGCTGTCTCTCCTTTGCAGTGTGCAGGAGGGTGCATATACCAAGTTTCATACTTTGTTCGCATAAATATAACAGTAAATATTTTCCTTCAAGTGTTAATAGAACGCTATAATTATAATAAGTAGCTATTTAGAATAAAAAATATAATATTATATTTACGTTAACAAAATATAACGTAAATAAAATAAGAAGCTTTTTACTAATGCATATTTTTTTAGCACAGTTCTTGTTTTACCAAATTGTTACATTTATCTACTGTACTGTACTGATTTATATCAGATATTTGTTACCAGAATACATTGTTCCGTTTTGTAGCCAAAGGGCCACTATTACTTAGATGAAGACTAAAATTTTAACGATGTTTTATGAATGTAAGTGCTTCCGACGATTTAAACTACGCGACCTATAAAAATACTTAAATGAATTGAAATTAAAAATGTTACTTCTGCTTATAGAACGCACCTGTTCACGCAATATACCGTTGTACTACATATCACATTATACAAGAAACGGAACGCTTACCCTAACTGCAAGGCAAATCAACTTCAGCGGCTAAATCCGCCAAATACCTAGGAGTAGTTTTAGACAATAAACTGTGCTTCAAACTCCACAGATTACGTTTACTGCAAAAAGGCTTCCGTCTTTAGTAGACTCCTGATCCGGACAGGCAATTCCCCCACTACTAACGGTGTACATAAGCCGTGACGCTGTGTCCTAAATTGAAGTTGCTTTCCTCTCGAGGTCTCCATTTCAAGGTCAGAGCTAGCTCTTCTAGCTCGGCCTGCCCCAAAACACGGTAATGCAGTCAAGGGCCGGTAGAGCTAATAGCATACTACAAAGAAAAATCTATTACCCTGTCTACTTGCGTCTTCTATACTACTAAACTACTAAACTATAATACGACTACTACTTTTGGAATTCGCACCGTAGTTTCCGCCTTGAGCTGGTTGTCAATTTTGAATTAGCAATGTTATGTACATATGTAATACAACAGTGATATGTGATCTGAATCGAGAGAAGCACACAGAAACCACATTAGAATATGGTGCAAGCATAGGAATATAATGAATATTTTATGTGACTGAAATGCAAAATTAACTATATGATTCCGAACTTAAATGTTACACGAGATAACACGAGATGCTGATTTGACCTTCAGTCGTATAGGAAAATCATAGAGCTAGCCTCTATTTCTTGTTTTTAAGAACGTTAAAATCCTTCTTAGGGCTAGTCCCTTGACAGAAAATAATGACATATTCGAAACAGCATAGATGGTTCCTCATTGGTAGTAATAGATCAAGATCAGGTCAAGAGGGCAACATTGTGTCTGGGCTGTGCTATGACTGCTATCTATTATCACTGCTACTCCAACAAGCTTGTCAAGACTGAGAGAATCTGCGTGAGTTTATACAATAGAAACGGCGTAGAGAGCGCAGGTAATACACATCAGGAGCAGAGTATTGACCAATGACGGAAACATGCAGCAATTTATTATACAAAAATACTGAGGATTATGAACATGATTGAAAATATAGATTATATTTGAATTTTAGTTCAAACTGAAAAAAGCTGGCCTCGCTACAATATATGTCTGCATATATATGACCACCGATTCCTAAACCCACAACAGGAATTGCTCTTTCAAGAGCCAACATCTGTTTCATTTGGTAAATAACGTCTCACAAAGCTCGTATCAGAGATACTTGTTGTTCCACATGACATTGTACGTAATGAAAGTTCTGTCCGTCGTCTATCGTAGTTTCATGATGCAAGTCTACGCCGAAGATACTGCTTCATAATTAAACACCACAAATAAAAACCTCACTAATAATATAAAAAAGAAAAAATAATGACAATTAATAACTAAGTGGAGCTCAGAAGGCAGTTATCGTTAAATAACGATTTCTTCCAATAAGAAAGAAAGAAGATAATTCTAGAGATATATCTGGAACTAAAAACTGTTTCATGAAACTATAATGTATCTTATGAGTTCTTTCAAGAGCTGTTCACTGTTTCACTCGAGACAAATGGCGATTTTTTAATTTATATGCCTTTACTCCTAGTACAAATTAATGTTATTAAATTCTCAACAAAAGTTTTAGTTTAGTTATAACTTAACGTAACTTCATGCGAGTTCAAACAGCAGGTGGTATACCATACTGTTTGAGGTGAATATTACACCCATTGAGAACTGTATTCAGTGTGGATATGTAACGGATGTGCTCGAGAAGACTGCCCTGATGATATCCCGGAGTGTTTTAATGCAAGAATTGCGAGGATTCGTTGCGACACAAAACAACGCAATCACTATGTATTATTGGAATGTCTCGTTACTCAAAATTTAGTAACTTATCTAGACTTAATTATGTACCCTTATTTTTCTAAAACCTTAAGTTTCCCGTATATGTTAAATAATGACATTTATTTCATTGTTTTAATTATTAACGTCTTTTAGGGGTCGTTTAAGTGTTACGTAAGTTTTTTTTAAGGATTATTATCTACTCTCCTGATGTCAGCAAAAAGTAAGCATTAACATTTATATGTATCTCTAGGTGTGTCATGATCTCTGGTATGAATTATTATTATATCCGACTGTCGAGGTATCATGTCTGACCTGCAATCAGTTGCACGTCTCGTGATTTATACAGTTTAGTCTTTTGATCAAAGTAGTTATTAACTGTGACTCGGGCAACTCGTTTAGGAATAATAAATATTATTATTATTCTCATATTTTTCATTGCTATTACCAAGGTTATTATCGATTTAATTTTCATATAATTAAATTAAATAATTTCAAGTACCAATGGTAACTTTTACTATTAGTGTCACTTTCCAGGTCACGATTTCCAATCAACAAAACCTTTATCATGTTGGAAACCCTTCCTTCACATTCCTCTCTAATCGGTGGGTCTTGAAGCTTCCAGCTTCTCATGCGAATATTCGCCTCCAAGTTTGGATACCTCGTGCGGCTGCGCCAATCGGCAAACAGACCCCTTACTCTAGCAACTACTAGATAGTGATCTGTTCCCAAGTCGGGACCCCTAATCACACGCGTGTCCATAACTTGGTTACGAATACGCTGATCCACTAGGAATAGATCAATCAGGCTTATATCTTCCATTCATTCCCACGTGTACATGTGAATTTGTTTGTGGTCAAACATAGTGTTTACTGCAAACAAATCCTTTTCCTTACATAATTCCAATATGAGCTTACCAGCCTCATATACTTCCCTACTCATCCATTCAAATCACCATATACTATTAATTTTTCGTCCCTCTTACACTACCTAGAACTTCGCTGACACTCTCCCAGAACTCTTCTAGTTCACTTGACAGAACTGCGGATACCGGCGCATATGCCACTAAGAAGAATATTCTTGTCATTCCCAGCTTGAAGCGAACCCAGAGCAACGTCGAGTTGATCGCCTTATATTCTACCATTCAATGTTTTATGGATTACATACGATCATTGACCTAACAGTAGCACAATAACAGGTGTTACAGTACATGTTAAAACGGAATTGACTAAAATTGTAGAAAGCCTGAAATATTAAAAAACTTATTTCTTACTTCTTACCCTCTATGGTGCGAGTTTATCTTTCAAATATGTAAAAACTGTGATAAACAGCTTGCTGGCTATTTATCATGGTCAATGACGTGAATCAGCTTTTTTCAGAGCTTGCTGCTGTTTTATTAGGTAAAAAACGTATTAAACTGCTCTTACCAGAGCTTGCTTGTGTTTCAACAGATAAAGAACGTATCAAACAGCTCTTATCAGAGCTTACTTGTGTTTCAATAGATAAAGAACGTATCAAACAGCTCTTATCAGAGCTTACTTGTGTTTCAATAGACAAAGAACGTATTAAACAGCTCTTATTAGAGCTTAATTGTGTTTCAATAGATAAAGAACGTATCAAACAGCTCTTATCAGAGCTTACTGCTGTTTCAATGAATAAATAACGTCTCATACAGCTCTTTTCAGAGCTTTCAAAGTAAAACCTTTTACTATGTTGAACATTGGCGAAGGTAGAAAAAAAGAAAAAAATATTTTTGAATATGAAAGAACATTACATACAAAAAGTTCTTTTCAGAACTATGCTTTTTCAAAGGACAGTGGAAAAAGTTCTTCTCAGAACTGTGATCGTCTGGGCTCTTTTCAGAGCTACCTCAACGTTTCCTTGTTTCATTTGACATTTACAGACGTTACTGTCGCTGCTTATCCGTAAAACTTATGGGAGGCCTAAGGAGGACTTAGACCTGGAAGAGAGTGCATGGATCAGGTATTTTTTCTTTGCATGTACACGGAAATGTTTTTGGCTGTAAACCAGGAAATTTTCTGTGAATTTCTTGTGAATATAGAAAAGGTATTTGACAGGGGACAGGGGACTGCTTAATAAAGTTATGGGAGATACTACCCGGTATAATGTGAAGCCTTGCCTTGTTGCAGGCTGTAAAATCTTTTTATCGAGATTACTCAGTTTGTGTAGGAGTAGCTAGTCGTAGGAGCCGGCATGAAGCCTTAGTTTGATATTCAATCGGGTGTCAAACAGGGCTGCGCCCTTTCAGCTAGGCTGTTCAATTTATATTTCGATACCTCTCTAAGTAAAGTAAGAAAGTGACATAGGAGTGAAGTTAGTGATACGACAGCTAACATTCTGTTATACGCAGATGATGCAGTTCTAATTGCATCATCAAAATGCGATTTACAGGCATTGGTCACCATTCTGAAAGAAGGGTGTAGAAGTGGTTATACCTGAATGCGAGTAAAACTAAGATTCTAGAATTTAAAATTTAAGAGATTAAAGAACCGAATGTAAGATTAGGGTAGAAAGAAAGATTTGAGAATAAGTGAATGAGGTGGTATATCTGGGGAGTATGTTGAATAGAGATGGAAGATACGAAATGGATGTGGAAAGGCGTATTGCTGCCGGTTATAGGGTTAACGGAGTTCTCGTCAGCGTACCTGCACGTCTTGCTGTTCACAATGCAGACAATGCACAAATACCGACATTGTTATACGGCAGCGAAACGCGGGTGTGTCAAAAGAAGAATGAAAGAAATAAATGCAGTAGGAATGCGATCTCTTCGTCTCGGATATGCGGAGCCAGTTTAGCTGACTAAATACTTTAGAATACACTTTATTTATTATAAATATATATTATATATAATATAAATTTACAAAATATAGAAATGAGCAATAAGGCGGCCAATAGGCGGCGGCGCTTTAAGTGATCTCTTCCAGGCAACTTTTGGATGTTGAAGTTGTATAAATTAATGGAAGGCGGTGCTTGGTCAATAGACATTCACAGATACAAAATATTAAATATTAAGTATGTATATATATATACAAATACAAAATAAATATAACTAGACATATAAAACATAAATACATACACATACATACATACTTTGTTTAAAAAAATCGGCATTAAACTCTTAAGCTTAAATAGTAATTTTTAACAAAATTTTTAAATATAAGAAAATGTTTGTCTCGTCTAATTTTAATTGGTAAGGGATTTTATAATCGGGCAGCTTTAATAGTGAAGGAATTTGAGAAAAAGGAAGAAGAGTGACGAGAAATTTCAATGAGAAGGTTTTTGTCGAAGCGCAGTGAACGTAAGTGGGTGATGAAGAAACTTGAATTGTTTCTGCAAGTAAAGAGAAGTAGAAGGATTAAACAACACGGAATAGAGAATATGGAGTATTTGAGTATTCCTGCGAAGTCCGATAGGGGGCCACTTGAAGTTATTACGAAATTCAGAAATGTTGACCACATTTCATTTACGTATACCAAATATAAGCCTTATACAAAGATTTCGAAGTCACCCGAGTTTATTTAGTAGCTTCTCTTTCATGTCAAGATAGCAAACATCAGCATAATCTAAAATTGATAATAGGAGCGGGTTTACCAGCAAAATTTTGGTAGGTATAGGTAAGAAATTGCGTCGTCTTCACTGACATGCAAAATCTTTCTACTTGCCTCTTCTGCTCGAGGTACCCAAGACAAACATTTGTCCATTATAATACCAAGACTCCTTACTGATTCAATAAATGGTATAAGGGTCTTATTAATAATTATAGGAGACAATCGTAAAGTATCTTCTTTCGCCAGTAATCTCAGACTACCGTTTAAAATTGCTAGAGTTTTTGATGGATTTATTATTAGTCCAAAATGAGTACTCCCAAGTTGAAAGAAGTTCAAGGTCATTGTTTATTCTTATAAATTCGGTCTCAAATCTAAGGGAGAACAAGGGACTGGGGATGAGAGGCGAGTGCAAAAACCAAATATATACAGGCCACAGCCGCAAGCGGGCTACTACTAATAAAAGAGTAGAAATATATAGCTAACTATATAAAAAAAATAAATTGGGTATAAAAACTTGAGAAATGTTTGTGATTTAAATTAGAACGCCAGAACAACAAATAATCTTTTCCGCGAGAGTAATGTAACACAAGATGTAACACACGAGGATGGGTGAAGTCACGTGTAGGCCATGGTAGCATGTGTGGAACGGAAATATCACACGTGGACCCTGGTGGCATATGTGGACAACTAAAAGCACATGTGGACCATAGTGTCATATGTGGATGAGTAAAATCATGTGGACCATGTTGTCATATGTAGATAGCTGAAATCATATGTCGACCATGTTGTCAGATGAGGATGGGTGAAATTAGTAGTGTTATGCCATATGTGGACGAGTAAAATCACATGTGGACCATGATGTTATATGTGGACGAGAAAAATCAAATGTGGACCATAGTGTCATAAGTGGACAAGAAAAATCACATGTGGACCATAGTTTTATATGTGGATAAGTAAAATCACATGTGGAGAATGGTGTAACATGTGGACGAAAAAAATCACATGTGGACCATGCTGTCATATGTGGCCGAGAAAAATCACATGTGGGCCAAGTTGTCCTATGTCGACGAGTGAATTCATATGTAGACGGTGGTGGCATATGTAGAAGTGTGACACGTCTCCCAAGATGTCATATGTGGATGAGTGAAATCGTATTTGGACCATGGTGGCATGTATGAATGAGTGAAGTCAGATATAGACCACGATGTCATGTGTGGATGAATGAAATCACGTGGGAATTATGATGTCGTAAGTGGATGTATGAAATCGAATAAAGATGCCAAAGATGGAAATATGAATGAAGATGTCAATGTGGAGAAACTTGTTGGAAAAGCCGTTTTTAACGAACATTTTCTACCTTCGAATTCATGTTATCTCGGACACGTTGTATTGATGTGAATGATTGTGGAGAAATATGAATGAATGTGTGAATGAGATAACATGAATTATCTCATTCACACAAAGTAAGATTATAAAAGGTTTAACTATCCAACAATACGAAGTAGCATTTCATAACATCTGATAACTTGTCCGTAGTTCCGGTTTATATATATATATATATATATATATATATATATATATATATATATATATATATATATATATATATATGTATTATATGTTACTTATTTATTAAAATTATAGCAACTGTTATTAATAACATTGGAAAGGTCTCTCTGTGACACAGGCCTTATATTGTGCTTTAGCAACAATAGACGTCGGAAATCGACGACTGTGAACTTAGCGTTTCCGAGTAAGTCTTCATGACTTACACAGTCTCCGAGTCGAGGCTGAAAGTATTACCCTCTGACGTCACTGTTGCTCTTTTAGAGTAGGTATCTACGTCATAGATATTTCTTGTTTCATTCAATCTCTCATAAGTACCTATAAATAAAGTATGAGACGTATTGAATTACTCGTAAAGACTACAGGCCTATAGCTCTCTAAGTAATCCTTACAAATACCTGAAGAGGTTCCTCAGTTATACGAAGAACTACCAGCCAAATCAAATAATCAAACAACTTAAATATACCCAGATAAAAAGAATAATTAAGAAAAAGAAATATGAACAAAACTTAAACTTTAAAATGATTGCCTTGAAAAGTATGCATTTCCGATTTATTAAACTGTCGACGCCTACATTACGGACGAGTGATAGGATATAGTAATAAATAAGTCGAGTAACAAAAAACAACAATGTACAAAAAGTGGAGTCAATACGTTACTGGCCGTAGCGCAGTAGCACGAGGTGCAGGCCGTCCTTGAGCGGGGAACGACCGTCAGTCATTCCATACAACGCTTCCGTCACCGACGAGGTGTCAGCGATGCGTGCGAGGAATCGGTGTGGGAGCGAGCTCAGTGGTCGCTGCAGTATGAGTTGCAAACCCGAGGGTTCCGTCTGAATGCGCCAACGCAGACCAGCTTGGCGACTGCCTCGTCTCAAGGCGGCGGACCCTGCTTACTAAATATTCATAGCGCGACTTAGAACATGAATATTAACAGTATTATTTCACTATCGTTTCTTTAGTCTTTGTTTTAATATATTTTATAACTCACATTGTAAAGTACGTGTTCAATGAAGCCGCCGTGTTTTATTATAATTCCACAATTACAAAACACACGTCGTGTAATTGAAGAGCAATGACATCTATTGTAGCTACATGAGAGCGAGTTGTCAGATGTCACACTCAGAGTAGCGACACCTTTGAAAGTGATAAGATTCTTTCTATAAGTACCAGTGGCGAAGGGGGAATGTTTATAAAGGTAAGCGAGCGTCGAAATAATAAAATAAATGCTAAAGCACAAATATACTTAATTAAATAGCATATTGTGAATGAAAGAGAACGTTGGAGTCGTCTCGTGGGACTTAAATAGGAAATAGTCTTTTGTAGGGGTTTTAATAATTTATTAAGATTTAAAAAGTATTCCGATGTATTACTATTGTATGGACACTTCATCACTCGCAGGAACTATTACTTACTTGCAATATGTTGAGTAGGTTTTCTCTGCACATCTCGTCGTGTTTAGTGGCGATACAGAGCACGTCTGTGTTGTAACAGGCGTCTGTTCTAAATAATCAATATACAAATAAAAGTAACATTTATTTGAACTGAATGAGTGTTCATATATACATAAGCCGGAACTATGCACAAGTTGTCGGATATTATAAAATGTTACTTTATATTGTTAGAAGGTCAAATAAATAATTACAAATAACTAAAAGACGTACCTTTTCATACAAATCATCATAAGCAATTTCAGTAACATCAAAGTTTCACCGTGAATTTACCTAATGATTATTAGGTAATTTTTACATATTCGAAGCTAAGCTCTGCGTATGAAACGATACATACTTTAAATTTTTATTATTTTCTCTATTTTTTTTCATAATATTTATATTAAGAAATTATATCAATATAATCCTATAATAATCAATTAAATAGAAAAATATTAATAAAATAATATTAATTAAATAAAAATAATTCAATTAATATACTTATAATTTAATATAGACCCTAAAATTTGTAGATAAAATTAATATAAATTTTTAATAAACCATTCTTATTATCTTTTATATAACCAAAATATTTCTTAAAAAAATAAAATTTTAAGCTAAAATTTTTAAGCTTTTGGGTTCATACCCAAATATATAGGAAATCTCTTTTTTTTTAAATAAAGTGCCTGATGAAAGGATTATTCTGATAGGATAAATAATGTAATATTTTACCTTTTTTATATTTTATAGAATTAAACTGTATCGTAATAATTTAAAAAATTACTGTGCATCTTACACTAAAATATGATTTGTAATAATGAATTTAAATTTTATTCTTTCATTTTTCTTATTTTAATTTTATTTATTAATAATTCTAATAAAATATTTTTTTATATTATATATTATTATTTTATTAAGATTCCCCTTGTTTCATCCCCCAATAATCTTCTCAATTCTGAAGTCTCATTAAAATATTTCCTCATCCAATCTAATTTTTCAATTATTTTTTTATTTTCTATTTTATTGAATTTATTTTTAATAAAAATATTCTTATTTGATATTTTTTTATCAATTATTATAAATTCAGCAATATTAATAAAGAGAGGTCCAGCTCCCTTTCATTTTTGATTCCCTAATATTATATTATAGAAGGACTAAATTCATTTAATACATTTATTTTATTAACTTGACAAAAAACTTCACCTATAATTTTATTATCTTATAATATAAATTTAATTTTTTTAATTTTTATTATAATTTTAAATGTTATAATTGCAGTTATTGGGAGATTTAATGAATCTTCTTTACGAAAATGAATAGCTTTCTCCTCTATTAATAATATCGGTTGATTAATTTCAGCTTTAATAATTAGAGAACATTTATGAATATTATACTTTTTATTTTATTCAATATTTTTATTTATGAGAAGTTTTCGTTATTTTATATTACTAATATTTTCTTTATTAATCAATTATTTAATTATAATTTTAATTTTTTAATTAAATTTTCAATTATAATTATTTTTTTATCTTTAGGAGGTCCCCCTTCTTAGGATTTTTCCCTTAATGATTCATTATTAATTATTTAATTTTCAAATATTTTTTATTGTTATTTTTTTTATCATAACTAGTTTAATTATATTATTTATTTATATCCGAATTATTTATTCATCATTTATATCTTTTTCTTTTAAAATAAAATGATATAAATTTTTTATTAAAAATAATTTATTTTTTGCATTTTATTTTTTTAATATAATTCCATTAACAGGCATAATTATTAGAACGTTATTTTTTTAAAAATTAGGTTTTAAGTTAACATAAACTAGTAATATTCAAAACTATTTAAAAAGAAATTCTTTAAGCCATATTTTTAAGTTATAATAATTTTAACAATTATATCCTAAAATTTGCAATTTTAAATCATTTTTGAATATAAACTTAATAAAAGAGAAAATTCTTTTAACTTCAGCCATATTTTGTTTGCAAAAATGACTTTTTTGTAAAAATCATAAACTTTATATTTTATTTTTGGAATGTGAGCAGGAATAGTAGGTACATCTCTAATTATTTTAATTCGAATAGAATTAGGTAATCCAGGATCTTTAATTGGAGATGATCAAATTTATAATACTATTGTCACAGCTCATGCATTTATTATATTTTTTTATAGTAATACCCATTATAATTGGAGGATTTGGAAATTGATGAGTACCTTTAATACTTGGAGCCCCTGGTATGGCTTTCCCTACATTTCTCCCTGTTTTCTCTATTACTTTCCTCTTCTCATACGCAACTTAGGATGTTATTATGTATTATTATAATACACACATGCGAGTAACTGTGACAACTGTGAATTTAGCATTTCCCTGTAAGTTATTAAGAAGACTTGGAGTCGAGTATATACTTATCTCTTCGGATTTGGCGCTCGTATAAGCGCGTCATCCTCGAGATCTACACCAAGTAGATCATAGTTGTGCACATGTAGACTTTGAGAGTCGATGCGGAAATCATCAAGAAGAACACATATAAATATGAATTAAAAAATATTAATTAAATCAAACTTCGACAATTGGACCGACAGCTTCATAATAATTACCTTCCTTTTTGTATATAAAGAGCTGTTAACTGGTTAATTAAATTACCTGTAGAAGTATTATCTTATAATAATTAGTACAGAAAATAATTATAAATAATAATGATATCTAAACAATGTAATCATAATTGTATTCTGATTGATTAGTTAGGCTAGATTTCGTTAATGCAATGTCATCATCAGAATCATTAATAATTCTGTAATAAAATTTTGCCCTAGCTGCGGAATTTTTACTCAAACCTTTTACTGTACGAATAGTAACTATGCTAACCCCAAGCCTGTAGGCGCTAGACGAAGCTGTGTGTCGCGTACTATGAGCCCCGAATACGGTCATGTCTACTCCGCTTTGGGTGCTTGCATCCCTGTTGCTTTATGCGGTTTCATAATTCCAATAAATATATTGTTCGATGTTCTTAAGGAAGAAGTCCGTTCTAAATACAAACGTCGGAGGCTTGGCGAGCCGATAGTTTTTCATTATAAAAAGTTAAATAAAATACGGATTGCTGAGAACCTGGATTGGAAGGTTTTATGATATCGGGGATATTGATAACGACTCGATGTGGTAAATGTTTATTTTGTCTATCTTAATTCTTGAAATCGTCTAAGCCCTATGGGCTGTAGACAGTGCAAGATTACTATTTGTTTAAATTGTAAGTATATCTAAAACAAATCTTCTATAGCCATATATACCACGAGCTTAACTTTTCTAAAACTAGTGTCCCTGTGTCTAGTGTCCCAAGTAAGATGGCACTTAAGTCTACGTGGATGCAAACGAAATACTCCCTTAAAAATCATCATTTGTCAATAAAGGACACAATATTAAAGAAAGAGCAGATTTAAACATATTCAAAATCCCATATTGACAGTTATTGTTAAAGAGCTGTGTCAAGAAATATATTACATATTTACCGAGTCAGTTTAGCAAAAACTCCACCATTTTTTTACACAAACGTTATATTATTTTATGGAATTTGATGACAATGAAGCTAATATCATGTTCACTGTTGAGTTTGGTATGCTTCGTCTTAGCAACGTCTTCCGGATAAAATGCCTGCTACCAGGGTTCGTTCGATCGTTCTAGAACTGGAATGAGACAATAAAATATCATTTTTAAGTGTAAATGTGACCGCTTCAGAACTTAAAGGTTGTGACAGCCCAACAGGTACTATCATAATGCCCGACGCTTTGTCTGTTATGATCTTCCTCAGGGCCTCCAGAATGACTACGTTAGGCGAGAAATCAAAAGAATAGTAATTTGACCATGAAATAGTAAACGAGTCTATCGCAAAAGCATCAGGATCTTTTATCGATACGACTTGCGAATAAGTCAATTTCTGGGTTACTGAATTTAATTCTATCTGTATGAATAGCCCAGTCTGATAACTCTCGTTCGATATCGGGGTGAATTTTCCTAGACTCATTGAATCGAACTATTCATCTAAATACACAGTTATAAAGAAGCCGACAGATCGCAACACTTTAACTAAAAGCTTGGTTATTTTTATAAAAATATATGGGGCTGTGCTTAACCCGAATGGTAAAACATTAAATTCAAACAATTTATCTTCAAAATAGAATCTTGATCTTTTTCCAGATTTTTCATGAACTTTTATTCGGAAATATGCGTCTTTCAGGTCTAAGATATGTGACAGAGAAGCTGGCATGTCGCCTCAGTTTAATATTCAATTGGGTGTCAAACAGGGCTGCGCCATGTCAGCTTGGCTGTTCAATTTGTAATGGGATAGCTCCAAGGAGTGAAAGTTAGTGATTCGACAGTGCTAATTGATATTCACTTTTAACTTAAATTAAAATTTAAAACAAAATGCAAAAAGTGGAGTCAACACGAGTCGCTGTTGGTGCGTGACCCATCAGCATTAGTCTTCCTTGAGGGGAGAAGAGGGAACGACCGAAGTCGTCCCTGAGATCGGACGCGGACGAGATGTCGTCGCGCACGTGGCAATCAATCGGGAGTGATCTGAGTCACTGTGGCCACGGAGAGACCGGGCACTGTGAGTGCGGTCTCTTGGGAGTGTATAAGCTAGACGGTTTCATCTGAACGGCGCCAAGTAGACCAGCTTGGCGACTGGCGTACCTCAAGGCGGCAGACTCCATCGATGTGATCGATGTTACTGTCATTTATACTCACTTGATAACTAAATGTTCATAGCGCGATGTAGGAATGACCATATATGGTCAGAATAGACAGATGTTATAATAATGTTATCTGAGTTTTATTATAAGAGTGACTTTACTTGTGGTAAATGTTTCATAAATATTTACTAATAAAATTTCTTCAGAGTTAAAGGAACTGTGCAAGTATGATGATTATAATGAAGAGCAATAAAGTCAGTTCCATTTTATAATTTCCATTTTAATAATAACATGTTAATATGTAGGTAATATACCATTTCATTTCACCACACGTACATAGGTATATAGGTAGATACTACTTGCTGTCGGTTCCACATCTCGTTTGCGTTGCAAGTGGGTAGTAATAATATCAGCGTAGTACAAAAATACTAAGTTATTAAACAAACCGAGGGTAGATAGGAATGAGTACGATATTAGGACGCGAGCACAATGAAGGAAATCATGATATTTGTATTCCAGTATTGTACATTTCTCACGAGCAATGTTGAAACATTATATTGTAAGACTACTTAAATGAAGCCAGGCAAGGCGGGACTGGGCGGGACCGGGCGGGACTGGGCAGGCTCGCAGGAAGGTACACGCAGACGATAGATGATTGCGGAGTTTACATTATTACATTGCTATACGTAGCTTTTATTTTTGGTTAAAATAAACCTGTATTTAGTTTCAAAGTTAAATTTTCAATTCGTTATTATTTGGTACTTGTTAATTAAATTTACGCACAAGATGCAACATTGCAAAGACCTGCCTGTGACACAGGCCTTACATTGTGCTCAGGAACTATAGACGGCTGTGAACTTGAGCTCTTTGTAAGTCATCAAAGTAACTTCAATCCGCGTACAGAGTGAAGATACTCTACTTTACTTTGCGTTTTCTCTATATATTTAAAAGTTTATTTTTATCTCTTTAGGTATTTTGCAAAAATAAAAATTGATAATTTTCCGTTGTGGACTGAATTTCGTCTTTTACATTTGTATATCGGAGCAGGCTCGAAGCAGGCAGGAGCCCGTTCAGAGTTGTACCTTGGAATTTCATTTTATTTATTTACTTAGATCCACCAGCGACAATTACATTAAACCATGTTAATATAAAATACAGTTTAAAAACAAAACCAAATGTGTCATCTTTGAAGGTGCATACAGCACGCGTTGTCAAGAAAAAAATATATAATTAAATGTACAGATATTATTGTTATTGTAATTTTTAAAATTTAAATGTATGTAATAATGAGCGTTTATAAATAATTGATTGAAAAATATATTCCTAATCCTTTAATTCCTAACTTTGGGAATACAATTTTTTTAAGATGAATGTCAAGTTTTGAATTCATTTAGAAACACAATGTCGAATTACATATAAAAAAATATTAAATATAGGAAAATAGATTTTTATACATTGATTAGCATTTATATTATTTGTTAATAATAATTATTACACATCATACAATTATCAACCGTCATTACACACTGATTAAATAACACACATTTTGAATTTACTCATTATTTGTGTATTATTTGTAAAATGCGGGAAATCACTTTAAATTAGTATTTTACCAAAGAGTCCCAAACGTGTCTCGTATATCGTTGTAATCATTTGACATCTGGGATAGTCGTGACACCGCGCAGTTGTCAGCTGACACAGTTGTTCGCAGAGGGATGTGCGTGAACCGACGGAGTCTTGAATAATGAGCTTTTGACATTACACCCCTGACTATCACGTGTGTGGTTGAGACAAACTTTTATACAAAAATGAATATGAACTTTTATGACTACTAATTACGTAGCAGTTCAGTTCATAATGTTAGTTTTAGTAGCAGTTAAGCTAGTGTTTTCTTTCCTGTTTGCCGATATAAGTGCGTTTCCCAAGCACGCTTATTTTTACCTTGTACCAAAAAGCATATGACAGTCACCAGTGTGTAGTGTGGGGATATTTTACCTATTATTAATTTAATAAATAAATAAAACATGAAAAGGCCTTTATTTCGTGCAACTCATAGTACAAAAACAATACAGTGTTGTGGACACCGTTTCATTGACAGTGTTTATAATGACCAACTACAGAAGAAGTCACGTTGGTTTTGTATTTTTATTATAGTATATTCGTGTTATTTTTTATTAATTTGTTTAATAATATGTCCTATTTGTTTCTTAACTTATTTAGTAGTTTTTTACTTTTTATTTTTATGGTGATGTTATATTTGTTATGTGTATTTCAACAATTTATTATATATTCCACTACAGCACCCCTCTCAACGGAGGGTAAAGACCTCTCTCATCTCTTCTAGAGATGACCAGTGTCTTCTGTTTCCTCAACTCGCATGCAACGAGAACATGTTATTCTTATAATAAATAATAAATAAATATTCCTTCCGGAAGTGAGGATGAAGACACAATACTTTTCTAACGCTAAAGTGACGAATGTTCCGTACGTAACATTCAGTCAATACAAAATATATTACCTGTATCAACTATCCAGACGGACTTCGCATTGAAGAAAGGGAAACTAAATTGTAACTAAACATCTTTGAAAAAACGTATAAAAATTTGAACGCAGCGGGATTCGAACCCGCGCCTCTTGGATACCGTCGGACTTCGCATTGAAGAAAGGGAAACTAAATTGTAACCAAATATCTTTGAAAAAACGTATAAAAATTTGAACGCAGCGGGATTCGAACCCGTGCCTCTTGGATACCGTCCAAGCGCTCTGAATGCTAAGCCATGCGTTCTACTATCAGCTGCGTCGAAATTCTTATTAGTTTTGTTACAACTTATTTATATTGTTAGCATCTCTGTAGAGAGATTTTTACAAATTTCTACTACTTAAAGATTATTAAGAAATAATCGTTTAACAAGAGAGATTGCTATTTTATTTTAATATTTACTATTTTTAAAATATTATTCCACAATTACGATTAGAAAACATCTTTGAAAAAACGTATAAATATAATAATAATTTTTCAAAGATGTTTTTATAAAAAATTCGACGCAGCTGGTAGCAGAACTTAGGCTTAGCGGTCAGAGCGCTTGGACGGTATCCAAGAGGCGCGGGTTCGAATCCCGCTGCGTTCAAATTTTTATACGTTTGTTCAAAGATGTTTTTTAATCCTAAGTGTGGAATAAGACTTTAAAAATAGTAAATATTAAATTGTAACCAAATCGGATTGTCGTTGTAGGTAGAAGGTATTTATTTAAGGACTATTTAAATTACATTTTTGAAAAAAAGGTATAAAAATTTGAAAGCCGCGAGATTCGTACCGTCCAAGAGGCGTGAGTTCGAATCCCGCTGCATTTAAATGTTTTACGTTTTTTGAACAATGTTTTCTAATCCTAAGTGTGGAATAACACTTTAAAAATAACGATATTTTAAATTTAATCAATCTATAAATCGACAGTGTTTCTTATTTTTATTATGATATTTTAGTAATGAATTATAAGGTATCTTTAGTAAGGAATTCATCAAAATTATATAGCTGATACTGTCAGCTAAACATTTCGCTTCTCCACTGTCATCGGCTGTGTACTTACTATATAGTACATTCGGGCCTAATCAGAGGTTTCCCACTCTCAGACACGATAGCCTGTATCGTATTATCTACCATATTTCTATTAGACAACCTTGACAAAAACAGATCAAATACCTCAGAGTAACTTTAGACTCCCAACTCTCTAACAGGAAACACATAAGACGTGTGTGTAATTCGGCTCGCTTCTATCTTCACATCTTACATCCTCTCATATGCAAACGAAGTAAGATATTACTTAGAAATAAATTGACAAAACCTGCAAACCCTACTAAGAGCGCGCAGATTCTCACGCGAATCCCCTCGGGCGAGTAATTACTCCCCGTCCGCGCACTCTAAGATCAGATGCCCGCGTAGCGTCCTAATAGAGCCCAACAACCCCATTACGGAAGCTAAAGGTAAAGTTGTAGGTAGGTCACTCGCACAACACACAACACCGCCGTGGAAGGAAACGATGGTGAAGTCCAGTTTATCTAACGACCTGCCCGCGCAATGTCTCGGTCGGGTTCAACGGTTAGGGACTGTTAGGCTCCCTTAGACCTTAGACTTTTTCGCAGGAACAGAGCACCCTCTTCTCTCCCCCTCTCAGTATCGTTGTAAAGACCAACAGGATCAACAGCATATACTCAATTGACAGAAAAATACGTCTGTGGGGTCCGCCGCCTTGAGACGAGTCAGTCGCCAAGCTGGTCTGCGTTGGCGCATTCAGACGGAACCCTCGAGTTTGCAACTCATACTGCAGCGACCACTGAGCTCGCTCGCACACCGACTCCTCGCACGCGTCGCTGACACCTCGTCGGTGACGGAAGCGTTGTATGGAGTGATTGACGGTCGTGCCCCGCTCAAGGACGGCCTGCACCTCGTGCTACGGCCAGTAACGTGTTGACCCCACTTTTTGCACATTTTTGTCTTTTATAACTTGACTTATTTTTTATTATATCCTATCGGTCGCCGTGCCGTAGGCGTCGACAGTTTAATAAATCGGAAATGTATACTTTTCAAGGCAGTCATTTCTTAGTTATAATTGTAGAAAAAACAGGGAGAAATGTAAGGAAAGCTATATCAGGGGTTCCAAGTATTAAAGGTACTAATCAATTTCTAAATCCCTCAATTATAATAGATATTACTATAAAAAAATGTAATAAATGTAAGAGCTGTGACAATAGTATTATAAATTTGATCATCTCCAATTAAAAATCCTGGATTACCTAATTCTATTCGAATTAAAGTACTTAGAGATGTTCCTACTATTCCTGCTCACATTCCAAAAATAAAATATAAAGTTCCAATATCTTTATGATTTGTAGAAAAAAGTCATTTTTGCTAATAAAATGGCTGAAGTTAAAAGAATTTTCTCTTTTATTACGTTTATATTCAAAAATGATTTAAAATTCCAAATTTTAGGGTATAATTGTAAAAATTATTAAAACTTTTAAAAATAAGGCTTAAAGAATTTCTTTATAAATAATTTTGAATATTACTAGTTTCTATTAAATTGAAACCTTATTTTTAAAAAAAATAAGGTTTTAATAATTATGGCTGTTAATGAAATTATATTAAAAAAATAAATTACAAAAAAATAAATTATATTTAATAAAAAATTTATATCATTTTATTTTAAAAGAAAAAAATATAAATGATGAATAAATAATTCGGATAAAAATAAATAATATAATTAAACTAGCTATGATATAAAAAAATAACAATACAAAAATGTTGAAAATTAAATAATATTAATAATTAATCATTTAGGGAAAAATCCTAAGAAGGGGAGACCTCCTAAAGACAAAAAAAATAATTATAATTGAAAATTTAATTAAAAATTAAAATTATAATTAAATTATTGATTAATAAAGAAAATATTAGTAATATAAAATAAAAAAATAAGAATATTAAGATGACATCTAATAAATAAGAATATTGAATGAAATAAAAAATATAATATTCATAAATTTTCTCTAATTGTTAAAGCTGTAATTAATCATCCTATATTAATAATAGAGGAGAAAGCTATTCATTTGCGTAAAGAAGTTTCATTAAATCTGCCAATAACTGCAATTATGACATTTAAAATTATAATAAAAATTAGAAATTTCAAATTTATATTATAAGATAATTAAATTATAGGTGAAGTTTTTTGTCAAGTTATATAAATAAATCTATTAAATCAATTTAGTCCTTCATAAAATAATATTAGGGAATCAAAAATAAAAGGGAGCTGAACATATCTTCATTAATATTACTGAATTTATAATAATTGATAAAAAAATATCAAATAGGAATATTTTTATTAAAAATAAATTCAATAAAATAGAAAATAAAAAAATAATTGATTTGATTGATTTCAGAATTAAGAAGATTATTGGGGGATGAAACAAGGGGAATAAATGTTAATAAATTAATTTCTAATCCAATTCATCATCCTAATCAGGAATTAGAAGAAATAGAAATTATAGTTCTAAAGAATAAGATAAATAAAAAAATATTTTATTAGAATTATTAATGAATAAAATAAAAAATAAGAAAAATGTAATAATGCAATTTAAATTCATTATTACAAATTATATTTTAGTGTAAGATGCACTATAATTTTTAAAATTATTAGATACAGTTTAATTCTATAAAATATAAAAAAGGTAAAATATTACATTATATATCTTATCAGAATAATCCTTTTATCAGGCACTTTATTTAAAAAAAAGATATATATTTGGATATGAACCCAAAAGCTTATTTTAGCCTATTTTTTTTTTAAAAATTTTGGTTATATAAATTATATTAAGAATGGTTTATTAAAAATTTATATTAATTTTATCTACAGATTTTAGGGTCTATATTAAATTATAAATATATTAATTGAATTATTTTTATTTAAATAATATTATTTTATTAATATTTTTCTATTTCATTGATTATTATTATTGTGCTCGCGTCCTTATATCCTACTCGTTGATGTCTACCCTCGGTTTGTTTAATAACTTAGTATTTTTGTACTACGCTGATATTATTACTACCCACTTGCAACGCAAATGAGATATCGACCCGAAAGCAAGCAGTATCTATATACCTATGTATGTGTAGTAAAATGAAAAAGGAATATTACCTACATATTAACATTTTTTTTTATAGCTTCACGCTTTTATCCCGCATAGCAGGGTAGACAGAAAGTACCTAGGTTTCTTTCACCGTTGACGAATATAATGTACATATAATATGCGTTACCATAGCAACGCTTATGTTACTTTGTACAAAAGCATATGACAGTCACACAGTACATAATTTATAATTGTATTATGTATTGCAACTGCAAGAACCCCTCTCAATGGAGGGTAAAGTCCTCCCGTGATGATGAAAGAGATGACCCGTGTCTTCTGTTACCTGCAACTCGCCTCCAGTGGGAACCAGCTATTCTTGTAATATCGTCTACCCAGCGTGCATACGGCCTACTCCCTTCTTCTTTGATGGGCCGATGATTTTAATAATTACTTTTGTTGAAATTATGTTAAATTTATTTTCTTAGTGAGTAGTCATTAAAGGTTCACTTACGACACCCGATGCAGCTACGACCGCTGTGTCCCGCTTTATTACCAAATCCATTCACCATGGTACATGTATCTTCCCTTATATGTTTTTATTCTTCCTAAGTAAGATTGGTAAGAATCTGCGAGTAATTAGATGTAATTAGACATTGTTGGTGTTTTATATTTCCAAAAGGACTCTTGAATTCCATTGAGTATCAGGAAAACACTAGCGTGTATGATGCTTCAAAGTGTAACCTACTACCATGAAACAAATCGTACATATCTATAGACCGCAGTTACCAGTAAATAAAGCAGATTACCGTTTTTATATTTATTTTTATAAGAAAAGTGTATTAAATATCAGGATAAAAACTATCCTATATTTCCCACACTATAAAATATTGCCATACTAGAATTCATTTACTTCTGTCACAGACAGACTAACAGACAAAAATACTACCGAGTGGTTTTTGGCTTCTTTTACTGATATATAAGATATTTACTTTAGTATTTCATGTACAGAGTAGATTTCTACTATTTTATTATATATACAGATGAGTTTTGCTCTCCCTCTTACTCACATCATTATACTATCATGCTGTCTCATTTACACTAAATGCATATTACTAACAAAACGGCGGCATATGGCACGCCGCCCCGTTCTTTTAGTCCTATACAATATTTTGTTTTCTAATTACATTTTCACATTCAATTACTTTCTTACTTTGCAGAGTAAATACAATTATTACTTGTGAACAGCGCGCGCAGGTGAAAGAACAAAATAACTATAGTTGTGAGTTCGCGCGGGCAAAGCCGCGAACGGGCGCCAGTTAGTATGCATGTGAAAATGTTGGTCCGCCATCTTGTACGACGCGCCATGTTGCTGATAATGCTACTTGATTCTGAGTGTCAGTCGGTGACGTCAAACACATATTTATAAATATATATACCTGTTATATTTCATCAAATTCATAAAAAAGTTTATTACTATTTCACCTTATATAAATTGCAACGTATATTGTAAAATCGCATGTTATATTGCGATATTGAAGATTAATTAAGTATAATTTCTGGAAGTGGGGACAAAAAGTATGTTTCTAACACTAAAAGTGGTGAATATGCCCGGAGCATTCAGTGTATATAAATTATGTCATCTGTATCAGCTCTCAAAGTGTACTTTGAATAAATATAAGTATTTATAATTTACTATAATTTTAAAAAGGAAGACTAAATTGTAACGAAATGGTATTATAAAAAATATCCATTTTAATTAAATTGTTAGTTCATTATTTTCTTTGTATTGGCTCTCACATAAAAAATATATGCTATCTCTGGTCAAAAAAAGAGAGTAGGCTGTATGCACGCTGGGCAGACGACATTATAAGAATAGCAGGTTCGCACTGGATGCGAGTTGCAGGAAACAGAAGACACTGGTCATCTCTAGAGGAGGCCTTCGTTGGGAGAGGTCCTTGCGGTTGCAATATATAATGTAATTGTACAATACACATAACAAATTATAAAATATAAATAAAAACAAAAGAAAAAGCAAATAAATAAATTAACAATCTAATAGAAATATTATTAAACAAATTAATTAAATAACAATAATAATAATAATAGTAATATTTATAAAACACAAAACCAATGTGAATTTCTTTTGTAGTTGGTAATTATTTAGAACTGACAATGAACTGTGTCTTACAAAACGTTGTATTGTATTTTTGTACTTGAGTAGTAAGAAATAAAGGTATTTTTCAAATTTTATGGCACCTACGTTTTCGAAGGTTTCTTTGGCAGCTAATAAAAATGGAGAAATTTATATATAGTTCAAATTCTATCCCATCCTTGAATACTAGATCTAAAAGACCTGGTGACTCGGCACTCCCTTAGAAAACACCCAAGCTCGCCGCTCTTATTGACCATTTGCAGACCAATCCTCCAGTAAAAACTCTATTATATTAAAAATTTTCATTTTAAATATTTGGGCTAAAAGGAACTATATGTGTTTTGTTATTCAACTTGACATGTTGCTTTACAAGATGGATTACGTTGCAATATTGTAGCATTTTATACTTATTGCCGAAAAGATGAGCGTACGTACAAGTACGTCATATTAGGCCTTCCTGCCTATGCCAAAGAGCAATTGAATATTGAGTTAGCTTCCCTTGGCTTTGTTAATAACCACACGAAAAATGCAAAGCGCTGTCCGCCAGTCCTCGTACAACTACCACCGGGAAGCAACATTAGAGGCTTTCAAAAAAATAAATATTTTAATAGTTGTTCAGTTCAAATAAGAAAGTATAAAGCTAAAACTTATCTTGGTCCTCAATGCTAACGCTTTCAGGCTTTTGGACATTCAGTTAAGCACTGCAATCTATCACTACCATGTTTTAAATACACTGAGCCCCACGTGACATTGAATTGCCCAAAAAAATATGGTGATACTCTTGCCCAATGTTGCAACTGTAGTCAAAATCATCTAGCAAACTACAGAAAACCATTGCTGTTAAGAAAGAAAGAAAGAAACAAACACTCGTCTTATTAGCTAAGCGTCTTCTACGTAATACTGTATTAGTTGGCCGTGCTTGGTCTTCTGTCGCCGCTAGCCAAATCACCACTCAACCTCACACTATGCCGCCTAAGGGCCCTGCAATACCTCCTGTTGGTGAACACCATTCTGATGAAGCCACGGCTGAAAGGATTAAAATATCTACCAACCATCAAAATCATTAAACAATAATTTCTTAATTGTCACACATTAATAGACAAGGTAATGTTGATACTAAACCACCTAGGGCAATATGTTTAGTTGTACAAAAAAAATCCATTTTTATTTTGGAATGCCTGGTGAATGAAGGATGGTATTCGATCTAAAATGCATGAACTATCTAACTTATTAAATGAATTAATAATAGATGTTGTCGCCTTATGCGAAATATAACTGACTTCTAAATATCCCTTAGCGTTACCAGGATATTCATGTATAAGACAGGATAAAAACTAGATGGCACTGGTCAAGGGGTAATACTTCTTATTAGATCCGAAATTCCTCACAATCAACTGACACTGCCTTTTGTGCAACGAATTGAATGTGTTGGCGGTAGCATACTTGTCTCTGGCAAGGAAACTACCATCGTTTCTGCCTATAACTCACCAAATCAATGGGACTTAATTGGCATGTTATTTTTATGGGTGACTTTAATACCGAGCATCATTATTGGAACACTTTCATATTACATTACAATATCATTTCGTAGTAAATAAATGAACGATTTTACCACCAGTTTTATTAATACACATAGTGACATATGAGGAAAATTAAATTTAGAAGAGAAAATTTAATTTAAAAATGTCTGTTGTTTATTTATGTTGTTATTATTTATGTTATTTTGTTAATATTTATGTTGTTTTTTACTGGCCCGTTTCAGATTTATGTAGTAACAATATAAACTATAATTCAAACTACTTAATTTGTTTGAATTGCAGTCCTTCTTCAGTAGAATTATCCATAGTATAATTGTAATATTTCGCTAGAAATATTACACCCTTGTAATATTTCTTTAAATCGGCCGTTCTGGTATCTTAAAACTGGTTCCTACTTAGGCACATAAAACCTAAGACTTCAAATAAACTTGCAAAAACCCCGAGGGCAAGATTATAAAGGTTTAACTTTCATATTCTTACATCTGTATATATGTGAAAAAAGGTATTTGACAAATTTCTTCTACTACCACATTTGTTTGATTTCACATGTGATTTTACTCTTCCACATATGACGTCTTGGTCCACATGTGATCTCACCCATCCACACTTGACATCTTGGTCCACGTGTGATTTCACCCATCCACACATGACATCTTAGTCCACATGTGGTTTTACCTATCCACATATGCCATCACGGTCCACATGTGATTTCACCCATCCACACATGACATCTTAGTCCACATGTGGTTTTACCTATCCACATATGCCATCACGGTCCACATGTGATTTCACCCATCCACACATGACATCTTGGTCCACATGTGATCTCACCCATCCACACTTGACATCTTGGTCCACGTGTGATTTCACCCATCCACACATGACATCTTAGTCCACATGTGGTTTTACCTATCCACATATGCCATCACGGTCCACATGTGATTTCACCCATCCACACATGACATCTTGGTCCACATGTGATCTCACCCATCCACACTTGACATCTTGGTCCACGTGTGATTTCACCCATCCACACATGACATCTTAGTCCACATGTGGTTTTACCTATCCACATATGCCATCACGGTCCACATGTGATTTCACCCATCCACACATGACATCTTGGTCCACATGTGATTTCTCCCATCCACACATGACATCTTGATCCACGTGTGATTTCACCCATCCACACATGACATCTTGGTCCACATGTGATTTTACCCATTCACATATGCCATCACAGTCCACATGTTATTTCACCCATCCACACATGACATCTTGGTCCACATGTGATTTCACCCATCCACATATGACACACGGTCCACATGTGATTTCACCCATCCACATATGCCATCACGGTCCACATGTGATTTCACCCATCCACACATGACATCTTGGTCCACATGTGATTTTACCCATTCCCATATGCCATCACGGTCCTCATGTGATTTCACCCATCCACATATGATATCTTGGTCCATATGTGATTTCACCCATCCACATATGCCATCACGGTCCAGATGTGATTACAGGCATCCACACACGACATCTTGGTCCACATGTGATTTCACCTATCCACATATGACATCACGGTCCACATGTGATTTCAGCCATCCACACATGACGTCTTGGTCCACATGTGATTTCACCCGTCCACACATGACATCTTGGTCCACATGTGATTTCACCCGTCCACACATGACATCTTGGTTCACATATGCTTTCATCCATTCACATATGACATCACAAGCCACATTCCATTTCACCCATCCACATATGACATCATGATCCACATGTGATTTTATTCGTAAGGGTCAATTTTGTACATTGGTAATGTAAATAAAAGTAGCACGACGTCTTACTACATTGATACTGAACATAAAAATGTGATTAACAAAATTTTGACTGTCTGTCAGTTTGTTTAAGCATCACACGGAAACTCCCGTTTAGATTACAATAAAATTTGGGATAATTATTCTTCAACATCCTGGGTCTTCAACACTGGGTACTTTTTATTATACACAGTTATAAAGGAGCCGAGAAATCGCAACACTTTAACTACAAGCTTGGTTATTTTTATAAAAATATATGGGGCTGTGCTTAACCCGAATGGTAAAACATTAAATTCAAACAATTTATCTTCAAAATAGAATCTTGATCTTTTTCTAGATTTTTTATGAACTTTTATTCGGAAATATGCGTCTTTCATGTCTAAGGTATTTGACATAGGAGCTGGTATGTCGCCTCAGGTTCAGCATATTCAATTGGGTGTCAAACAGGGCTGCGCCATGTCAGCTTGGCTGTTCAATTTGTATTTGGATAGCTGTCTCCAAGGAGTGACAGTTAGTTCGACAGTTAACATTCTGTTGTACGCAGATGATGCAGTGCTAATTTATATTCATAAAAGTTCGACACTTTTAATGTAGATGTTATAATAATATTATCTGAGTTTTATTATAAGAGTGACTTTACTTGTGGTAAATGTTTCATAAATATTTACTAACAAAATTACTTCAGAGTTAAAGGAACTGTGTAAGTATGAGGATTATATGAAGAGCAATAAAGTCAGGAAACAAATACTCTTACAAATATACATTTTAATAATTAAATTTTATAATTTCCATTTTAATAATAATATGTTAATATGTAGGTTATATACCATTTCATTTCACCACACGTACATAGGTATATAGGTAGATACTACTTGCTGTCGGTTCCACATCTCGTTTGCGTTGCAAGTGGGTAGTAATAATATCAGCGTAGTACAAAAATACTGAGTTATTAAACAAACCGAGGGTAGACATGAATGAGTACGATATAAGGACGCGAGCACAATGAAGACAAATGCGAGTATTCATTATAAACATTTAAAGTCGAACTAATAATGTTATCCAAAAGCAATATTGAAACATTAGGTACATTGAAGGACTACTTCAATGAAGCCGGGCAAGGCGGGACCGGGCAGGCCACTAGGTACATGTTAATGTCGTAGTTCACTTTATTACGTTTCTATACGTGACTTCGAATTTTGTTTTTGTTCGAAATAAATCCTAGTTTATTTTATATTATATGTTACTTATTTATTAAAATTATAGCAACTGTTATAAATAACATTGCAAAGATCTCCCTGTGACACAGGCCTTACATTGTGCTTTAGCAACAATAGATGTCGGAACTCGACGACTGTGAACTTAGCATTTCTGTGTAAGTCGTGAAGGAGACTCCGAGTCAGGGTTGAAAGTATTACCTGTCTGACGTCACTGTTGCTCTTCTAGAGTAAGTATAGACACTCATAAACACTTCTTATTTCATTCAATCTCTCATAAGAACCTATAAATAAAGTATGAGTCGTATTGGATTACTCGTAAAGACTACACGCCTATCTCTAGCTCTCTAAATAACCCTTACAAATACTTAAAGAGATTCCTCAGTTATACGAAGGGCTACCAGCCTCTCACTAATACTACCGAGTCGAGTTCCATATGATATGTTATCTTTCGTATATATATTATAGAAATTTAGATTTATTTTAGTTTTAGGGTGACTAAGCGACTGATTCAAATAATCAAGCAACCTTAATTTATCCAAGTAAAAAGAATATTTAAGAAAAAGAAATACGAATAAAACAAAAACTCAAAAATGACTGCCTTGAAAAGTATGCATTTCCGATTTATTAAACTGTCGACGCTTACATTACGAACGACCGATAGGATATAATAAATAATATGTAGTTACAAAAGACAAAAATGTGCAAAAAGTGCGGTCAACACGTTACTGGCCGTAGCGCAGCAGCACGAGGTGCAGGCCGTCCTTGAGCGGGGAACGACCGTCAGTCATTCCATACAACGCTCCGTCACCGACGAGGTGTCAGCGACGCGTGCGAGGAGTCGGTGTGCGAGCGAGCTCAGTGGTCACTGCAGTATGAGTTGCAAACCCGCGGGTTCCGTCTGAACGCGCCAACGCAGACCAGCTTGGCGACTGGCTCGTCTCAAGGCGGCGGACCCCACAGACGTACTGACTGTACTAATATATATACACATTTGCTTACTAAATGTTCAGACTGCGACTTAGAACATTCTCATTAACAGTATTATTTCAATATCGTTTCTTTAGTTTTTTGTTTTAATATATTTTATAACTCACATTGTAAAGTACGTGCGTACGTGTAAGTACGTGTAAGTACGTGTAAGTACATGTTCAATGAAGCCGCCGTGGTTTATTATAATTCAACAATTACAAAACACACGTCGTGTAATTGAAGAGCAATGCCATCTACTGTAGCTACATGAGAGCGAGTTGTCAGATGTCACACTCAGAGTAGCGACACCTTTGGAAGTGATACGAGGGTCATAATATTATATGATATTTGTAAAGGGTAAGACAATGCACGGTGTTAAGTACTGGCACTGTTAAGTACGAAGAGAAAATGAAGTAATATATATATATATATATATATATATATATATATATATATATATATATATACGTAAATATTATTAATTATTTAATTTAATATAAATATATATTAGTTTAACTTAGCTTCGTAAATTATTAAAACATTTTATAAGTTTAATTGTATCTGTAAAAAAGAAATATTATATTGTATGAGTACTTGCGCCATCTATGGACGGAATGTGAGTACTCAAAGAACAGTATACAGCATTGATAGAACATTCAAATAGTTTTTTCAACATTTTCAAAGTTACAATAAACTTCAGTATTTTAAATATATTATATATAATTAATGTAAAATATATTTTTATATGGAATCGATATAAAAAATTTATTTAAATAATATTAGAAGAATTAAAATACATGTCTTTTATTTGAGACAATAAAATACAATGCTAGTGAAGTATCGAAAAGTTAAAAATATTAATTTAAATAAACCGCACATCACTGTCTTAACAATCAAAACACATTCGGTGTTTGACGTCTTTTGGTAATCAATTGTGCGCTAATCAATGTAAGTCAGAGCGTTACATGTTCTTTAACTATAAAGCAGAAACTGAATCTGACTTTACTCTTACTGATTACTTATCACATACTTACTTTGAATATTATACAATCATATTGTTAATTGTATTTACATTGAAAATCTTTTGCATCTCAAAAGTAATACAAATTGTAACAAATAAAAAAGACATTGATTCATGACTACAAATGTGCAAGCTATAATGACCGATACGCACACGTAATAGAGACTTGAATAGCATGAATGTAGTAACAACAATGGCGCGTGAGGTGTCGAGAACTAAGACGTCGAGCTGCAGTATTCGCGCGTTTCCTTTCATTCGGCGCGGAACAGCGCTCCAGAGCACGTGTGTTGCGAGCTTGAGAGATGTTGAGGATTGTGAACTAGTTCATAATAATAAAGGAGTGTTTTGTCACTGCCGTAGTGAGTTGCTCGTAGTGTTTAAAGTGTGTGTGTCGGGAGTGGAGATGTGTGAGTGCTAATAATGTTTTAATTCATATTTATATTACAAATCATGTCGTATTTTGATTGTTCTGTATTATCTTTAAATGTAGTTTCTGTTTGTATCCAATAGAAAATATTTAGTACATTAATAGTGAGAATTACTTTTGTTTTTATATTGTAACGTTTGTAGTTTATGAAACGTGAATTTATTTTTGTTTGCCGCCATTTTGTTTGCTTTTTATATTTTGGGTTTTCCTTTATTAAAACAACATATTCTTATATATACTTAAATGATTTTAGGCGATTTGTTTAGTTCTTTACATATTTTGCATTATTCTATCATATATTTTTTAATTAATACTATTTATTACTTAAGTAGTTTTAAAATAACTATTAAATTCATATGTTTAGATATAATAAAAAGATTACAGAAGAATAAGTTACATTAAATAATTACATATGAAATAAATATTTATTACATAAATACAACATTTTGACCAATAAATAAGTATCGTATAATTTTGCTACTACATAATGCTAACATATTTGTCGGCCATTTTGTATTCATTACAATGCTAACAATTAGGTTCTAGTTGAATACGTAAATGTTATCGGTTGTTCCCGCTGATGAACGGCTGGACCGATTTTAAACGTACTTTCTTTGGCAGATAGCTGATGTAATGATACGTACTATAGGCTATTATGGGCTGTTTAGAATTATTACATACTAGATGTCGCTCGCGGCTTCACCCGCGTGGTGATATTGATAAGACTATATTTGTACTTTATAGTTATCGTAATATTATCACAGAAATTTTTCTCCCGAAAATTTTGCCTAGGAAATTTTGAGTTTCTCAGAAACTTGGTTTTAAAATATTAGTAAGAAGACTCGACGCTGCCAGCCAGCTTGTCACATTAATGCGCGAGTAGTATTTGACGTTATTATTTTAAAACAATAATAATTCCTTGTATACTGTCAAAGGCAATTTTATTCAAAACTAATTGCCCGCGATAGATAACTTTTATGTTTGGATATTTGGTTTACAAAAACAAATTCGCAAATAATATATTATATTAGAACTAAAAAGATATACATAAAAACTGTTATAGTGAGTCAACCGTAAAAGCTAGACATATGGTGTCGCGGACTTTTGTTAGAACTTTTAGAGGGGAACAATTTTGTCATATATAATTTTTGCGTAACTTTGACCGTTTACTTTTTCCCGTTTCACGCAAGGTAAGCTTTAAAAATATACATGTTTGGCTCTTTTAACATTTATTGTTACTGTTTCACTCTCATCAGTCGTAGAGCGATGTTATATAGCCTATAGCCTTCGTCAATAAATGGACTATTCAACACAGAAAGAATTATTCAATTCTAATCAGTAGAGATTAGCGCGTTCAAACAAACAAACAAACTCTTCTGCTTTATATTATTAGTATAGATTATATTACATATTATTAAAGTTAATATATTAAAACAAATGTTTATAATTTTATATTGAGATTTTTTTTAATATTAAATATTAAAAATGTTGTATATAACAGGGGCCTTGCTTACTACATTCCTTTTTCCTACTAATGTTTTGCAATTTCTTGTACATAATAAATTTTCGTACTTGTTTATTTAGATGATTGTTTGTTTTACCAAATACAGCTATTTCTAATATATATAGACAAGGAAACTTCGAAAGTCTGTGTTTCTTAAAAACTGATACACAACTATCTGAGGCCTTTAGTTTAAATATTGATCTTAAACATAGATTTTGATCCTTAAAAATATTCCGTCTTTCACAGCAGTCGCCCCAAAATATGATGCCGAATCGTAAAACTGTATCTACTAAGCCATGATATGCAACTACAATTGTGTTGTTATTAACTTTATTAGTTATAATATGTAATGCATAATATGCTTATGTTAAGCTCTTTACAAATATTTAAGCGTGAGGTTTCCATGTCAACTGACTTTCTATCAAAATACCAAGAAACAAGAAAGAATGAATTTGTAGCCTCTGGCAAAAATGTATTATTTGTGTTTTTTGTAAATATATAATTAAATTGTTATTTCCTAACCAATAAATCATCAGAATAGCACTATTTATATCATTTTCATACGTTGTATTGTCACCTCATTTAACAAGTGCAGTACTGTCATCCGCAAACAATACGTTAAGATAAGATTTAATTAAGTTGAGAGCGTTTCCACGAATTCCGTAAGAATAGAGTTTACTGATCCTCTGTCATATCTGTATATATTGCACAGAAGTATAACTCCGCAGTTTATTAGAAATCCTTATGTTGATTTATACAAAAGTTTTTCAATAATTTTCGAGAATATATTAAAATTAAAGCAATAGGTCTGTACTTAGACAAGTCATTTTTATCTTTATTTTGGCGGAGAGGTTTCACTATCATACTTTTAAGTGAAGTTGGAAAAATACCCGATGTAATGCTACTATTAATTATATGACATAAAGGTGTTGCTATACTGTCAGACACATACTTAACAACTTTTTTAATTTAATAGTAATTCTTAATATCTCTTGTGGAACAATTGGAGATATATATATATATATCTATATATATATATATATATATATATATATATACACAATTGCCCTTAAGTTTCAAATAAAAATCATAGAGCTAGCAACTATTTTTTTTTAATAATGTTAAAATACTTCTTAGGGCTACTCCTTTGAAAGAAAATAATGACATCTTCGAAACAGTATAGATTGCCTCATTCGTAGTAATAGATCAAGAGGAGAAATGAACAGTGTGTAGGCTGTACTGTGACGTCTATTATCACTGCTACTCCAACAGATTTATCAAGACTGATTATAGAGAATCTGCGTGAGTTTGCACAGCAGAGAGCGCTGGTGATATACGTCAGAAGCAGGGTATTGACCAATGACGGAAACATGCAGCAAAGGAATTTGTTGTACAAAAATACTGACGATTATGAACATGATTGATAATGTAGATGATACTTGAATTTTAGTTCAAACTGAAAAAAGCTGTTCTCCTACAATATATATGACCACAGATTCTTAAACCCACAACAGAAATTGCTCTTTCAAGAGCCAATCTTTTGTTTTTGGTAAATAACGTCTCACAAAGCTCGTATCAGAGTCACGTGACACTGTAGGGTATGAAATTTCTTTTCAGAGCTAATCATCGTTTCACTATTGTCAATTGTCTACGCTAAAGATACTGCTTTATAATTGTACACCACAAAAAATCCATAACAGAACATAAAGAAGACAGTTCTGAAGATATTTCTGAGACTTAAAACTGTTTCATGAAACTATAATGTATCTTGTAAGTTCTTTCAAGAGATGTTCAGTGTTTCACTCGAGACAAATGGCGATTTTTTAACTTAACGAAGTTTTACTCCCAATGAATTTTATTAAATGATTAACAAAAATTGTCACTAACAAAAAGATTTTAGATATTTAATCACAAAAATGGCCTTTTCTTTTTTAGTTATAACTTAACGTAAGCTAATGTAATGTTCAAAAACAGCAGATGAAATACCGTACTGTTTGAGGTGAATATTACACCCATTGCGAACTGTATTCAGTGTGGATCATGTAACAGATGTGCTCGAGAAGACTGCTCTGATGATACCCCGGAGTGTTTCAAAGCAAGAATGCGAGGATTCGTTGCGACACAAAACAACGCGTTCACTATTTATTATTAGAATGTCTAGTTACTCAAAACATTTAATAGCCTATCTGAAGTTAATTATGTATTTTTAGTTCTTCTAAAACCTTAAGTTTCCGGTATATGTAAAATAATGTAATTTATTTCATTGTTTTAATTATTAACGTCTTTTAGGGGTCGTTCAAGTAGTACGTAAGATTTTTTAAGAATTATTATCCACTCTCCTCATGTCAGGAAAAAGTAAGCACTAACGTCTATATGTAAATCTATTTAGGTGTATCATGATCTCTGGAATGAATTACTTTTATATACGACTCTGTCGAAGTACCGTGTCGCGACTGTCCCGCAATCAGTTGCACGTCTCTCGTGATCAGAGTAGTTATTAACCGAGACTCGGGCAACTCGTTTAGGAATAATAAATATTATTTTTATGGTCATCATTGCTATTACCAAGGTTATTAACGATCTAATTTTTATATCTTATAAAATATAAAATGACTTCAACTACCACCACCACTTTTTACTATCTGTGTCACTTTCCAGGACACGAGTTCCAAACATTTTTAAAAATCTTTATCACATTACTAACTAAAAATGAACGAATATTGCATGAGCACTATTCTTTCATTTCTAATTGGTAATGTTAACTGGGCTTTTAGTTGCCTATTTTAAAAAGTTCTTTTTTAAATTAGAAATATATAGCGAAAAATATTGTTTTAACATTAAATAAGTATATAGGTTTACATTGAAATCGCAATTACAATACCCAAAACACGTATTTCTATCTACGAGTGTAGATAGAAAATACGTATTTTGGGTTTTGTAATTACGATATAAATAAAACTATTGCAAATGCGTTTTATCTATTAAACTAAAATAAAATTATTAGTATTATATTTTTGAAAAAAAACGTACAAAAATTTGAACACAGCGGGATTAGAATCTGCGCCTCTTGAATACCGTCTAAGTGCTCTGACTGTGAAGCTGTGAAATTCTTATACGTTTGTTACAACTTATTAATTTTGTTAGCATCTCTGTAGAGAGATGTTTAGAAATTTCTACTTAAAGATTATTAAGAAATAATCACGTTATAAGAGAAATTGATATTTTGTTTACTTGCGATCAGAGTGCTTGTACGGTATCTTAGAGGTGCGGGTTTGAATCTCGCTGCGTTCAAATTTTTGTATGTTTTCTCAAAAATATAATACCAATAATTTTATCTTAGTTCAATAGATAAAACGCATTTGCAATAGTTTTATTTATAACGTAATTATTTTCTATCTACACTCGTAGATAGAAAATACGTATTTTATACGTATACGTACGTTTTTTCAAAAATATTTTTTAATCCTAAGTGTGGAACAACTTTTTACAAATAGTCAATATTGGTATTATGTTTGAATGTTGATATATGAAGTTTAAAATGCACAGTCTTCACTCCATTACAGATGCATCTTGGTCGACATGTTTGTTCACTTTCAGCCCTCAGACACTCCTTAACGTTTTGTTTCATTGTTTTTTGGATTACATATGATCGTATAGCTAAGAGCACAATAATAAGTGTTACAATATATGTTAAAACAGATTTGACTAAAATTGTAGAAAGCCTGAAATATTAAAAAACTAAAAATTTAAAAAATACGCACTAGTGCTTACGTAATACTTAAATTGTCCCTTGCAAAGTATCTGAGTAACCGCCTTTGCAACAGGGATAAACAGTTTCCTAGTTCGGTGTCAATAGTGTAGTTCGTGAATAATTAACTAACATCTAGCAAATACACTTCTTTATAACACATTCGGTTACAGAAAGCGACTTGTGATTTACAAAAAAATGTCTGTCTGTTATAAATAAACCAATGTATCAGTGTAGTGTATATTTCAAGACAAACTGTCATATGTAACTACTGCTTATGCTTAGTGCACTGCTTTGATCGACTATTGCTATTGCTGTTACTGCCCGCAGCGGTATTGTCGCTGAGTATAGTGATGCAGTTAGTAGTTGCAACAGGACCAGTTACGGACAACGGGCAGAACAAAAGAAATCCCATCATCATCCAGTTGGAGACAAAAGACGAAACTGCTTGATGTGACATCGCAATAAACAAGCGAACAAAATTACTATCATGGTGTTTACATTTACATATTGTGTTGTGATTAAATTATTTATGTAAACAAAATACTAATTATTTTTTACTTCTTACCCTCTATGGTACGAATTTAATCGAAATATGTAATAACTGTGATAAACAGCTTTAGCCAACAGCTATTTATCATGGTCAATTACGGCTAAAAAATAAGCTCTTTCCAGAGCTTGCTTCTGTTTTATAATGTAAAGAACGTATCAAACAGCTCTTATCAGAGCTTACTTGTGTTTCAATAGATAAAGAACGTATCAAGCAGCTCTTATCAGAGCTTTCATAATAAAACCTTTTAATGTGTTGAACATTGGCGAAGAAAAAGAAAAATATTTTTGAAGATGATTAACATGTATAAGAACATTACATACAACAAGTTCTTTTCAAAACTATGCTGTTTCGAAGGACAGTGAAAAAAGTTCTCAGAACTGTGATCGTCTGGGCTCTTTTCAGAGCCACCTTAACGTTTCCTTGTTTCATTTGACATTTATTTACAGACGTCACTGTCGCTGCTGTTCCTAAAGATTTTTATGGGAGGCCCAAGGAGAATTTAGACCGGGAAACAGCACAACAGCCAAAAACAATTCCGTGACCATGCGGAGAGAAAAGAAGATTTTTTTCTCCGCATGATCACAGAATCGTTTTTGGCTGTGAACCAGAAAACTTTCTGTGCTTTTGTGGATTTAAAAGAGGCATTTGACGGGGTTGTAAGAAAGAAGTTATGGAAGATAATGTCCCGCTGCATATGAACGGTCCCTTGTTGCAGGCTTTATCGAAGTCACTCAGCCTGTGTACGAGTAGGAGCTGCCATGTCGCCTGTGTTTCATATTCGATCGGGTGTCAAACAGGGCTGCGCCATGTCAGCTTGGCTGTTCAAAATTTGTGTTTGGATAGCTGTTTCCAAAGAGTGAAAGTTATTGATTTGACAGTTAGCATTCTGTTGTACGCAGATGATGAATTGCATCATCAGAATGCGAGTTAGAGGTGAGTGAGAGAAGTGTATCAAAGTAATGATCTAAACCTGAATGCGAGTATAACTAAGATTCTAATATTTGAAAGAGATGAAGAAAAAATGGAATGTATGATTAGGGTAGACAGAAAGATATTAAAAGGTTGTGTCTCTGGGAAGTATGTAGTAGAGATGGAAGATACGAAATGGATATGGAAAGGCGTATTGCTGCCAGTAACAGGGTTAACGGTGGTCTTGCTGCATTGATGCGACCGTAAAACGTCAGCTTACCTGCACGTCTTGCCGTTCATAATGCAGTACTGATACCGACGTTGTTATACGGTAGCGAAACGTGGGTGTGTCAAAAGAAGAATGAAAGAAAGATAAATGCAGTAGAGATGCGATCTCTTCGCCCAAATATCCGGAGTCAATTTAGCTGAACGTATATGCAGCGAGAAGAAACGCAGAACGGCAGGTGTAAGCGCGAATGTCACAGTTAGAATGAAGAAGAACGTGTTCAGGTGGTTGAAAGAATAGTGAGAAAGATTTATGAAACGAAAGTGAGTGGTACGAGAGGTCAGGGAGACCTCGGTTGATCTTCGAAAACACAGTATCAAAGATACTGGAGGAAGATAACGTTAAAGCATGAGGACCCCCGAAGGTCATGAAGAGGCTAATGACTGTGAACGAGGCGAAAGAATTTTGCAGGGACCGTAACGTTTGGCGCTCCGTGCTCTCTGACTACCCCGCAATGGATAAAGCGTAAAGCTAAAAAATATATTTTTAAGAAATATGTTAAAATATATAAATATTATATTATGTATATGAGAGTAATTCAGACGGGTATGTTCAGTATTATTCGTTTGTAGAAGGGAATAGTTCTCTAAAGTGATTTTCGTTACAGTTCGCTTCAATCACAGTCATTATCCTCTTTATACACGCCCTTCGGGGGGTCCTCGCGCTTTTTCGTGACCTTCCTCCAGTATCTTGGATACTGTGTTTTCGGAGGTTAACCGAGGTGTCACCTGACCTCTTATACCACTCATTGATTTTTAGAAAATAAATTTAAATTGAAAAAATATAATTTCTTCGTGAAAATAAAAAAAATATTCAGCTTAAATTATTTTTAAAATAAACTGAGAAAATAGTTAAGTGAGTAAAACTTAAAAATATTACTATTTTTTTAAAATAGTCATTTTAAATAATTAATTCATATAATAAATTCAACATTTGGCCCTATACTCAAAGCGTAATGTTAGTATATTACAATACGGGTGACGTAACATACGACAAACTTCTTATTTGCGGTTTGTACAGTGGTCATGTCTTTGGATCGAGCTGCAAAATTAAGTTTGTTTTTAACATATACACTTTTACGGCTAAAAACTACGCAGTGTGGTGTCCAGGGTGATGAAGTATAATTATACCAAATTTTATTGTAATTGAACTGAGAGTTTTTGTGTGATTCTTAAACAAACAGACAGACAGATATAAATATATTTTAGATTTTAAATATAATTTATATGCTGAGAATGAAGAGAAATCAACATAAAGATGTAGTCATCTTTATATCTGCGGATATTTTAAGCCGTATTTTAGCATAACTGAACATAGCGATTCAAGACGGCGCCTCTTGGAAACCGTCTCAGCATTTAACAAAGCTACGCGCGTCGACAGTCACTTGCGCTTGTCGCCACTTATTTATATTATCAGGCAAATGCTTCAACTGGTTCAACTCTGAGCTCTTGATTTCTGTTTACAAAGTTTTCTATTCGTAGACGTACGTTATTTAGAGAAATCACTACGTGCTGTTATTTAAATGTGTAAGCAACAAATAGGTAAAAACACATTAAATTAATTAAACATCGTAGAAATGTGCTTACTGACTGACATACTGACATCTAGTATCGAGTAGAATACATTATTCCCATACACAGTACACAGTACAACACAGTATCTCTCTTCAACACGCCCACTCGTACTGACACTTGTTGGACTCGTCTGTGTATTGCGCGGTGCTAGTCATTATGTAACAACATCACCTGTCTCAATACATGATGTACAAAGCAAGTATGTTAATGTTTATTCGCGTCTCTTTAGTGGTGCAAATATTGATAATTTATTTTAATTTTTCTTTTTATTTTCATAGACTTTCGCATCTAGTAACAAGTAAATATTAGGATAGTATGATTTTAAGGTATTTCTTTACTGATCATTAAATGGCGATGGCAGAACAAAACACAGACCTACAGTATTGTAGATCGTATCAATATGTACGAAAGAGTCCGCGATACCAAATGTACAACTACTGTAGTTATGACACTATTAGTACTCTGGTACATTTTAAAAGTCGGAAAAGGTAATAACAATCAAATCACATTATTCATATATCTGTATTAATCCTTGCCACATTAAACAATATTTAAATAAAGATCATTTCAATACCTGTGAAATAATTTTTAAATTGTAAAAATCGGACATTCCATTCAAAATATATAACGAAAATAATTAATGTAATAGTAAAATAACGCGGCGCATGTGTTCCCGCGCAGCGCTGTGGCGACTGCGGGGGTGAGGCGAGGGGGGCGTCGTCACCTGTAATGACAGTATTTTGTTTAAACCAATGTGCAAGGAATTATTACAGTATAGTACTAGTATAGTAGTAGTATAATAGTATAGTCCTAACAATATCACCAAGCGGGCGAAACCGCGAGCTTAGTGTAGAATATTTATAAATATGTGTTTGACAAAGACCACACGATTCGCGACCGAGGCGTAGGCTAGCAACCATGCTTATTTCGTGAGGAGACTCTTTTACGAGTACCTATCCGTGGGGATTTTTGTTTTGTACGAGAGACATTTCAAGAGACTAAGGAAATGTCTCTCAAGTTAGTTCTCAAGGAAATGTCGTTTCGCAATGAAGCTTGTTTTCAGTGCCATAATGGTAAAAGTGTAGGTGTATAGATTTAGTTGTTAAAACAAACACATAAAATGTATGAAATACATACGAAATACGCTGAGCTGGGTGGATGTATCCAAATATAGATAGAAATACTTTATTGCACACAAAAGATGTACAAAGAACAGTACACATAAAAACAATTATATAAATTATTACATAGTGTGCAAAGGCGGTCTTATTGCTGGAAGCAATCTCTGCCAGACAACCTTTGGCGAAATGAGCTTGATCTTAACAGATACGGGTAAGTGCAAATAAAGAAAAATTAAAGGATTAAAAGCAAAATAATAATAATTTTTCTATGCTACTGTATACACTACACTAAATATTATGTATAAAAAAACACACACAAAGTAGAAATAAATATAATCTGTACATACTTTAAATATTAACATTTAAATATACACATATATATCCACATACCTACACACATATATATACATACACATGCATACATACATACATATATATACACACACGCACACACATACATACATACACATATATATACATATATTATTGCAAAGAGAGGAAATAATTAGTTAGACGACATTTAAATATATTTTGAGATTGAGAATGACGGATCTCTGATGGAATCATATTCCACAGATGTACAGCTTTCGCAGTAAATGAATCACCATATAACGGGTGCGAGCTATTGGTATCATTAAACGGTTAATTAGTAATACTTCTTTTAAATAAATAATATTTTAAATATATATATTTTTTGTTAAGTTTCTATATTATAAAGAAGAAAAGGGCTTTTATTCGATAATTAGCTAGTTTATATTTTATTTTATTAAAAATAAGAGTATTGTTTCTTTTTAACTTAAAATGAATAAACCGAAGAAACATAACACGCCTTTATTTATTAAATTTGTTAAATATTGAGTAAGACATACGAATGTGTAAGAAATTATTTAGGCCTTATTAGTATCAGCTACCTTATACTCGTAAGTGTATTATTCTCTACCGTTTATGTTTTTTCTTCTTACCCGCATGAGCTGTCTTAGTAATATACTGTAATGTAAAAGTATTAAAACGCTGACACCGCTCTGAAGTTAATACAGTTTTATATTTAAAATCTGATTACAACTGATTTTACGAAATCGTCCACTGAGAGAGTGATAAAGATAAATATTATCAGCAGTTTCTGGATATCTCATGGTAAAATAACTGAAATCCCAAACACAACCGAGGTCATTGCACCACACAAGGCGTGGTGCCATATGGCGTGCATCATGGAGTCCGAGCAGCATTTATCTATTTCAATACTCATGTTCCGCCAGCACTCTTATTCAGGTGGTGTTTAAGGTGTACAAGTTGTTCAAAGGCGGTTATAACAATCATTACATTTCATCGGTCGCTTTGTATCACAATCACTATTCCTTCCTTGTGTAAAACACAAGCGTTGTTATGTTTCATTCATTATAATAATTATAAAAGCGCTTCTAAATGTAACTAAATACTAAGTTTATATAAAACAATATCAATATTAAAGCACACGCGCTTATTTGTGAGTACTTACTTATAGTTCACAGCGCTTTAGTTTGTTTCTCTGATTGTTCTTTTATTTGATTGAATTTATCATTTAAAAGTGACTCATTTAAAGTTGAAGTGTAAATTGATTATTCAGTGTTCATTGAAAGTGTCGCTTGTGTACTTCATTATAATAAGGTTACACTCAGGTACTGTGCGTTTCATTTCTCATATCAAATATTGTTTAAATTTATAGAAATTTCTGTTTACTTTTAGTATATTTATTGTTGTAATAATATTGTTATTGTATTAAAACATATTGTATGAATATACATTTTAAATTCTGAATTGTATATCATTATTGGGTTTGATAGACGAGAGAGAGAGAGAGAGAACTCGGTCTCAGGTGTATGAACTGTAATAAGTTATTAATGAAACTGTTTCAAAGGGAACAATCGCGCATATCTAAAGTGTCACCATTTTAGAGAAATATGAACTTATATTACACACTGAAAGCAGATAGGTTATAATATTCCTCAGCACTCACTTTATTTACACATCTACACTAGAAGTGGACGGAGCTGTCACAATATGTGCGCGAAATGACATTTATAAATATAACAATAGATCAATCTTCACAGACGTTTTAAATCGATACAATTACATTATTCACAATAAGTACGTACTTTCACAGATTCAAATATTTATTTATTATTCAAAATTGTAATATTGTTATTTCAAAATTAAAACTATTTTTGTAAAGGAAACATTTTTTAATTTGTGTTTCCCTTTATACTTGCTAACTAACATAGAAAACTGTACAACATGGTATATTTGATTAAATTGTTGCTTTACTTTAGCGAAACATTTAACAGTAAAACTGCAATAAAAATTAAAAATTACATACACTTGTAAAGACCATTACAGAAATACATACTAAAATAACTCTTATTTGGTTATAATTACAGTTGATACTCGCGTGTACACATCGCTTGGCGCTCTATGCGTTGTATTGGTTAGTGACCACTTCAAACCAAACCAATGGCGGCGTGCGTCAATACATTCCAATATCTTTGTAGATACAGATATCAATGAGCATATCTCTATTTACAATGAACATGTAAACTTCTTGTTGGGCGCGTTTAATAATTTAATAGATAATAAAAACATTAATTTTTGATTTTATCTGTTTATCTGTATGTCTGTTGCGTTTGTGCTCGTTGTTACCAGCGTGTCACTATTGACATAGGATCGCTCTTGATAGTTGTTGAAGGTTTTAAATTAATTTGAGCGTAAAATATGTAAAGAACGCCTTTAAAGATTCCGTTAGGGAGGTATATGTTCATATAAATACAAGTCAAACTATTTTGACTTGTATAAATATAGATATATACGTACCTAACGGAATCTTTAAAGTAGATTTTTTCATACGATTTAGATTTTTTAGGACGCTAAAATTAATTTAATCCCTTCAACAACTGTCAAGGGCGATCCTTTATAGTAACTACAAAGACGATAAACATATGCAATGAAAAACATACCTTCATTGTGATTTTTAAAATATAGTTCGTATATTAGTATATTATAATGAAGAACGCGAGTCATATTGAGATAGATTAAAACTCGAGGGATGATTGTATTTAAATTATCTCCTCCATTCTGGTACACAGCTGACACGGCGCGGCGTTAAGGTTTGGGAAGGTGTTACATTGAGTGTCTTGACATTATGTTCAATGCGACTACTTTAGTGTGCATAATAATGATTCTTTATGTAACGAAATGATGAGTTTGATCTTTTTAAAGTTTATTTTCTTCTTTCAAGCGCATTAAAAAAAGACTTAATCAAAAAATGTTTTCAATTCAATTACAACTTTGATTCAAATCAAAATTTTGAATTGTATCAAAAATTCAATTAAAGTTTTTGTGTGTATTATTCGTATGTATAAGTTAACAAATTAGCAGTGCACGACAATAACCGCCATCTTGGGCCGTCCGCCATCTTTCTCAGTCCTCATTCTTCCACAGCCGAGTGTAGTACAATTTACACGCGAGTCAGTAAAGTGAACCACATGTTAAAGGGGAGAGAGGGTGTCGGTTACATCAATTGATACCATCTGTGACGAGACGGGGGAGGGATCAAAAAATCATGAAATCCGTGTGACGTAATGTATGGATAGCCCCTTAGCTATCGTCACAAATTTCTTTTACCATATATAGATGTCCTACGTGTCTATAACATTTCGATTACATTCGTCAGTTTTATAGCGTACATACGGGTCCCGGCCATTTGCGTTGTCCGCCATATTGGAATCAGTATGACATAATTAGGAGGCAGGTAAGGGCGGCTGGTAATTACAAACAGAATACATTACACACTTATTCAAATTCAAACTCCCAATTTATTTTTATCTTATTTTTCCAATAAATGTAATAACTTATTTACAAACTTTATTTGTGATATAATTCTCCATATTATTGACCTTTGTACAGTGACTGTACACTACACTTTTATTTATCCATTATATTTACTATAATACAAGCATCTACATTAGTAAGTAATAAATAACATTGGATATGTCATTATGAAAATAAGAAGAGGTGAAATTAGGAATATTTACAATGTAGATGCATTGCATTTACAGTGGTTTATATTTCTGATATGAATGTATGAGAAATGTAATAAATGACTTAATAAAATGAATACTCTAGTATAAAGTGATGTACTCGTTGCTATGGCTACGCGTACCTCAAGTGTCAACAAGGCGCCGTGTTTAATGAATTAACATAAGGAGGTGTACTTTCAAAATGATTTCAAAATGTCTCATATAATATTATGACACTCGTATCACTTCCAAAGGTGTCGCTACTCTGAGTGTGACATCTGACAACTCGCTCTCATGTAGCTACAATAGATGGCATTGCTCTTCAATTACACGACGTGTGTTTTGTAATTGTTGAATTATAATAAACCACGGCGGCTTCATTGAACACGTACTTCACAATGCGAGTTATAAAATATATTAAAACAAAACACTAAAGAAACGATAGTGAAGTAATAGTAATAATGATAATGTTCTAAGTAGTACGTGTGTGGTCCGCTGCCTTGAGACGAGCCAGTCATCAAGCTGGTCTGCGTTGGCGCATTCAGACGGAACCCTCGGGTTTGCAACTCATACTGCAGCGACCACTGAGCTCGCCCGCACACCGACTCCTCGCACGCGTCGCTGACACCTCGTCGGTGACGGAAGCGTTGTATGGAATGACTAACGGTCGTTCCCCGCTCAAGGACGGCTCGCACCTCGTGCTGCTGCGCTACGGCCAGTAACGTGTTGACCCCACTTTTTGCACATTTTTGTCTTTTGTAATTCCACTTATTTGTTACTATATCCTATCGGTTGTACGCATTGTACGCGTCGACAGTTTGATAAATCGGAAATGCATACTTTTCAAGGCAGTCATTTTTGAGTTTGTTTTGTTCGTATTTTTTTCTTAATTATTCTTTTTATCTGGATATATTTAAATAAGCTCGATTATTTGATTGGGTAGCAGTAATAAGAGACTGGTAGCCCTTCGTATAGCTGATTAATCTCTTCAAGTATTTGTAAGGATTATTTAGAGAACCAAAGGCCTGTAGTCTTTATGAGTAATTCAATACGTGTCATACTTTATTTACTTATGAGAGATTGAATGAAACAAGAAATATCCATGACGTAGATACCTACTCTCAAAAAGGAACAGTGACGTCAGAGGGTAATACTTTAACCTCGACTAAGAGTCTCCTTCACGACTTACACGGAAATGCTAAGTTCACAGTCGTCGTGTTCCGACATCTATCGTTGCTAAAGTACAATGTAAGGCCTGTGTCACAGAGAGATCTTTGTAATGTTATTTATAACAATTGCTATAATTTTAATAAATAAATAAACATATAATATAAAATAAACTCAGATTTATTTCTTTAATATTGCTCATCGGTAATGTAAAGTACTGCAATACAAGTACTGCTGACCAACAACTGTAAGAGTAGCTCCGATGCAGCTCCATGTGGCAATAGAAGACGAAGCGGAGCTGGCAGCTCTCAAGCAGAGTGCTGTGATGTACGCGACTAGAATACAATACTATATTTACTGCGACGCAAGTGTAAGTATTACTAAATAAATAGGTTAACATTCACAAAATAAAGCATGTAATAGATTGTTTTTATTGTTGTTATGCGAGTTCGACTTTAAATGTTTTTCCACGCTCTGGTAAAGACAAAGTGCGGCGTTGAGTTCTACCACTCAACACGTAATGTCTCGAATTCGATGGAAAGCGCAGAACGGAGTGTTGACACTAGGTACTTTATATATATATATATATATATATATATATATATATATATATATATATATATATATATATAAATATATATATATATATATATATATATATATATATATATATATATATATATATATATATATATATCTTATTATAAGCAAAATATGTTTAAAAATGGATATTTTAAAATTTATATTTTCATGTGTATATTTTCCGACTATTGCTTTTTATTGTAATCATCATACTATCACAGTTTTTTGAAATCTAAGCAGTTTTATTTAATTTGATAACAAGGATAGTATTTCTGTATGTTCTGACCATGTACGACTACTTTGCTGTGCGGAAAAAAGCAGGAAGCTGAAAACACTTTTAAAAAACGTATAAAAATCTCAGCGCAGGATTCGAACCCACGCTTCTTGGAAATCGTCTAAGCAGTCTGACCGCTAAGCCATACGTTCTACTATCAGCTGCCTCGAAATGAAGCTGAAGCTGCTTTGTATCTACTTCTCAGCCACTTACAATTCCCGTCTCGCTTGCTCGTGCTCATATAATATCATGCTATCTCACTTCACTGATGCACACCACTACCAAATGGCGTCACATAACACGCAGCTTCGTTCTTTTAGTGCTGTATAATATTAAGTTCTCTAAATACATTTTCGCATTTAATTACTTTCTAAAATTGCAGTACAAATAATGAGGATATATTTTTATTTAAAATTGTAACGATACGTTCTATATATAAATTTGTATGAAGATATATAATATATTTTGTTCAAATAATTTAATAATAACGTTAATAATATTTTATATAATATTTTAGGTAGTAATAACACAATTCATAATTTAATTTTTATTAAATATAATTTTGATTGAATTAATTACTGGCAGTCTAGAATGACGCAATAGATTTTTTATAAAAAGAATAAGGATTGGCATCAGCGTGATGAGCGTAATAGGACGCTTGAGAATATTGTTAGTATTTAATTTGGAATAACAGAAATATAATAAATTAGAAGTGAATGTAATGTTTAATATCGGAAAGATAATTATTATTGTGTTTGTGGAATGAGTGGTCGGTTAGATTTACATTCCTAATAAGAAGGATTTGTTGATAAGTTCTTTTTCTATTATTAATATAAAAGTTACATTATGTGAATATAAAATCATTATTAATAAATTTAAAAAATTATATTAAAGATATAAAATGTTTAGAATGTTCATTGTAAGATATATGAAATTTGTAATATAAATAAACTAAAGCGTCTGCCGCCATCTTTGAATAGTGTTGTATGAACATATTGTGTGTTTCCCAATAGGGATTATAAGATTTTGATAGCTCACAGCCGCCATCTTGGTTGTTTAACATTTGACATTTGTGTTGTTATGTGTTCAGTAATGTTTGTCATTTAATCATGAACAAGTTCACGTTACCTCAACGTTTGGAAATTGTCCAATTTTTCTATAAAAATTCGAGAAGTATTTCTTTACTCAAAGATCATTTCGTACTAAATATGGTCGTCATGGTGCACTGTCTGAGCTCGCTATACGTCGCATAATCCAAAAACTGGAAAGTGAATATTCTTTACACGATAGTAGACCACCAACACGACAACGGACAGGCCGTAGTGAAGAAAATATTGCCGCCGTATCAGCCAGTGTCGAAGAAAATCAAAATGTTTCCGTTCCACAACGTGCACAAGAATTGGACTTATCCAGAATGACAACCTGGCGAATTTTACGTATGGATCTTCGCCTACATCCATACAAGATTATGTTGGCACAAGAACTCAAGCCAGCAGACCATCGATTACGTCTTGAATTTGCTGATTGGGCGCTTGAAATGATGGAAACGGACACCGAATTTCATAGGAAAATCATCTTTTCAGATGAGGCTCACTTTTGGCTCAATGGTTATGTGAACAAACAGAATTTTTGTTACTGGAGTAAGTCAAATCCAAGAGTGGTTCATGAAACACCATTACATCCTAAAAAATTGACTGTTTGTTGCGGATTATGGTACGGTAGAATCATTGGCCCGTACTTTTTCAAAAACGACGAAGGCCGTACTGTTACTGTCAATGGCGACCGTTATCGTGACATGTTGAACGATTTTTTTTCCTGAAGTGTATGAAATCGATGCTTACGACAAGATGGTGCAACATGCCACACTGCGACTGTCACAATGGATTTATTGCGTGATAAGTTTGGTGAGTCGGTTATTTCTCGCAACGGTCCTCACAATTGGCCACCAAGATCATGCGACTTAACACCTTTGGACTATTTTTTGTGGGGGTATGTTAAATCTCAAGTGTATGCCAATAAACCAGCTACGATTCAAGACCTTGAACGCAACATCATCAATCATAAATAGTATAAAATTTCGTATAGAATAAAGCTATTGAACACGAAATTCGAACATATATTACATGTTTTATTTAAATTTCAAAACATATCGTTCTTATTGGGAAACCCCGTATATGTCACACATCAGGGGTGTAAAACAACATAGAAATAGTTGTATCTATGTCCGTCGCCGTACAGGTATCGCATGTACAACGCAAGACAGCATCAGAGAAGATACAAGTCGCGTCACCGACATCAGTTATCAGTAAGCTATAAAGTTCACCGAACTCCGACAGTCGCATGTCACAAACAAAATCAACATACAACGCCATACAAGCATCGCTTACATAACGCGAGACAACAACAGACTTGATACCACCAACCAACATCGCCATAGCGGTTCACCAAAGTCAACTACAGCAGCCTCAGTGGCGCCAAGCAACGTTGGGTTGCGCCACCGACATCAGTTATCAGTAAGCTGTAACACTCACCGAGCCCCGCGTCATGTAGTCGCGTAACGCAGGTACATGACGAATCTCCTATATGTTTAAGAATACTATAGAAATATAACTACAAAATACTTTATTCGTTGAATACATGATATTATATTAATTGTGATTTATTAGCTATTGTTTATTGTATGATATTAAAATATTTTATAATACTCAGTAAATGCATATAACAATATGTTCATACAACACTATTCAAAGATGGCGGCAGACGCTTTAGTATATTTATATTACAAATTTCATATATCTGTTAGAATGTACATTCTAAACATTTAATATCTTCAATATAATTATTTTACTTTATTAATAATAATTTAATATTCATTTTATGTCATTTTTATATTAATAATTGAAAAAGAACTTACCCACAAATTCTTCATATTATTCAAAAGCAAATCTTACCGATCACGGATACCACAAACACAATAATAATCATATTCCTATGTATTTCCGATATTAAACATTGTTATTACATTCACTTCCAACGTATTATATTTCTATTATTCCAAATCAAATATAATGTAATGTTATATTCCAAAATAAATAAATATAATTTATACTCCCATATAGAGTAATTCAGACGGGTATGTTCAGTAATATTGGCTTGTGGAAGGAAATAGTTCTCTAATGTCATTTTCTTTACGCAGCAAAATGTGTGGCTCACCTTAAGATTTCCGAAAGAAGACTGCCATTAGATATCCAACGATTCTTGGAATGTTCCGACTTTCAAGCCAGTTGTTTCTCGTTTTTGATTGAAGTTTATTCACTTGGTGATTAATTGCCTTAATAGTCCTGGTTAAATAGTCTTAATCTTTTTCCAAAGCATTTATTTTTTTAAATCTTCTTGTTTTTCATGAAACTCTGAATCATCAATTTTATCAATTAATTGTTCCGCAATATTACCTGAAAAAGACATAATTCGTCTTTGGATAGTCATACGATTCTTGCAAATTAAACATACGACTCTGTTATGCGACCATACAAAAAAGTATTTCTCAGTCTAAATTTCTTGAAACTGCCGATTTTCATCTTTAACCTTACGTTTTTTACTAGGTCCTGGCTTCTCCATGTTGCGCTCTAATCCTGGCTAGGATTAACACAGCACCTAAAAATAATTACAGTACCTACTTCAATTACCCATAATATTTTAAATTATCAAAAATAATTGATTGAATATTATAGATTAAATAGGAATAAAGATTAATCCTCTGAAATTTTAAGATTTTTATGCAGATTTTATATCTGAAATAATGACGTTATTGTTACAGTTGGAGAAATTCTGATAAAAATAATAATTTATTTGTTTTATTTAAATATTTGGCCAATACTAAAGCCAAATTTGATTAAAAATGATTTAATAGGGATAAAAATTATTAATAACAGAGTTTTAGACAACATTTTTGAAAAAACCTGTAATTTTTTATTTTGAACGTAGCGGGATTCGGGCCCGCGCCTCTTGCGCAATTTCTAAACCCGCTGCGTTCAAATTTTTATACATTTTTTCTAAAATGTTTTTTAATCCTATGAATAACACTTTAAAAATAGTAAATAACTGAGTTTTACTTACGATTTCATAACACAATTATACACGGCACTTGACAGGATAACTCTGTAACAGGAAATCTCCGTTGAATGTGGATCAAAATATATGACACCTGCTAGTTGAGTTAAAATCTACACCAGATTTTTTTTATAGATTTATTTTTTTTAGTTTCACGCTTTATTCCTTACGAGGTAGTTACTTAGCGCTACTTAGCGCCAGACACTACGATCCCTGCATACCTCTTTCGCCTCGTCCAGTCATTACCCTCTTCATACATGCCCTTCGGAGGGTCCTCATGCTTTTTACGTGACCTTCCTCCAGTTTCTTCGATACTGTGTTTTCAAATGTCAACCGAGGTCTACTTCGACTTGTCGACTTGACTCATACCACTCACCTTGGCATCATAAATCTTTCTTATTATTCTTTCATTCTTTCAACGTGCCCAAACCACCTGAGCACGTTCTTCTTCATTCTTACTGTGACATTCACGCTTACACCTGCCATTCTGCGTATCTCCTCGCTGCATATACGGTTAGCTAAACTGACTCAGCCATATCTGACCAAGAGATCTCATGTCTACTGCATTCATGTTTCTTTCATTCTTCTTTTGACGTACCCTCGTTTCGCTGGTGTATAACAACGTCGGCATCAGTATTGCATTGTGAATGGCAAGACGTGCCGGTACGCTGACGTTTTGTCATCGCATAAATGCCGCAAGAGAACCGTTAACATTGCTTCCGGCAGCAATACGCCTTTCCACTTCCATTTCGTACCTTCCATCTCTACTAAACATACTCCCCAGATATACCACCTCACCTTAATCTTGCATTCCATTCTTTGTTCGTGTGACTTTTACTTTCATACCCTTCTTTTAGAGTGGTGATGCCTGTAACTCACATTCTGATGATGACATTAGTACTGCATCAACTGCATACAACAGACAGTTAAGTGTCAAATCGCCAACTTTAATTCCTATGACTATCACTATATCTCACTCCTTGGAGACAACTATCCAAATACAAATTTAACGGCCAAGCTGACATGGCGCAACTTTGTTTGACACCCAATTGAATATCATACTGAGGCGACATGCCAGCTTCTACTCGTACACAAAGTGATCTCGATAAAGAGATTTTACAGCCTGCAACAAGAGTCCGTTCACATTGTACCGGGGCAGTATCTCCCATAACTCCTTTCTTGCGGCCCGGTCAAATGCTTTTTCTAAATCCAAAAAAGTGATTATGCGCAGAGAAAAGACCTGATCCATGCACCCTCTTTCAGGTCTAAATCATCCTTGGGCCTCCCATGAAAAGCTTTCGATACCTTCTTGCATTCTTCTCGCTAGAATTGCAGCAGAATTTTACTGCCCAAGCTAATCAAACTGATAGCCCTATAGCTTGCACAGTCTATCTGTGAACCTTTACCTTTATACAAAGGTACGATGGCGATGTGCAACTCGCCAACCATCCGGGACCTCGTCCTTTTCCAACATAAATTGCATAGTATAAAGAACAGGTCCAAGATGCGCGACGCACCAAATTTGATCATCTCTGCTGTAACTCGATCTGCTCCCGCTTCCTTACCAAATTTCGGAATTCGTATAGCATTCTCTACCTCTTATATATAGATTTCGCCATCTGTTACACCAAAACTCAGCATATTGCTATTTACTATTTTTAAAGTGTTATTCCACACTTAGGATTAAAAACATTTTTGAAAAAAATTTTTATACTTTTTTCAAAAATATCAGCATATTGTCGCTCGAGACAAAGGCATTCATACATCTTCTTGTAGAATTCCACAAAAGGTGTGTTCTTTCCGTGAATATTTTACCGTCTTCAGGAAGCACCCCATTCATTCTACAGGTTAGCGAACAACGCCGAGAATCACTAACTTCTCGCCAGAAATGCTTCGTGTTTTCCCGGAAATTGTTTGTCTCTTTCATGCTCTGACTTTTCACGCATTATCTTTATCAGTGCTTTCGTTAGGTGCTTTTGCAACTTCCATATTCTTTCTTCTTAATCTCTCTCATACTTTTATTCTAACGCGGGGCTTTATAGCTCTGCCATGCTTTCTTCTTTTTTCTACTGCCTCTTTCCCTTCATCATCCCACCATTTATCACGCTTTTTACTAAAGCCTCTTTTCCTATTTCGCAGCTGTCTAGCTTCTTGTAAACCTTTTCTTTATATTCCTCTCTAATTGGTGGTTCTTGAAGCTTCCAGCTTCTTATGCGAATATTCGCCTCCAAGCTTGGACACCCCGTGTGGCTGCGCCAACCGACAGACCCCTTATTTTAGCAACTACTAGATAGTGATCTGATCCCAAGCCGGCACCCCTAAACACACGCGTGACCATAACTCGGTTACGAATACGCTGATCCATTAGGAATAGATTTTCTCTTCCGTCCGTTCCCACGTGTACATGCAATTGCATTCACCAATCGAGAGGACAATAGCCAGCCCACACCTTGACACTCTCGTTCACTTTCTGAAACTCCCGCGCAGAAGGCGATTCGGTCATGCTATTGTCCTTTCTTTTGGTCTCAGTCACAAAAACAATCTAAATCTCTTTCATCCATCACATCTAATAATTCATTCATCTTGTATTGCATTCCTCATCTTACATCCCACGTAGCTATTTGTAGCTCCGTTCTCCACTTCCTGCCGTCCCGGTCATGGCGTGCTAGGTGGCGGTCCCCAACGCCGCATTCATCGCTTCTTCTCACACCAGCGGGGACGCACTGGTGTGCGTCGCCTCGGGGGGACGCCCTAACATAATGCGCCCTGGTGCTCGCGGCGGATGGAATTTTTCAGCCTTACACAACTGTTGATGTTATGTAAGGCTGGCAGGGGTAACTGCGCGCAAGTCTTCCACCTTCTACTTATTCTCAAGCATATGTAACTACATATCAGAATCTTTAAAGGCGATTTTTTCATAGTTTGGACGGTCAAAATATATCTTATACAAAACATATCTTCATTGTTATACTTAAAATATAGTTCAAATATTGTAATGAAGAACGCAAGTCACATTGGGTTAGATTCCCATTCGAGGGATGATTTTTAAATTATTTTCTCCATTTTGGTGAAATACAGCGCGGCGTCAAGTTTCACCACTTAACACGGCGATGCCTAGTCACGGAAGGTGATATATTGAGTATCACAATATATAACGCTTTATCCCTTGCAGGATAGTCAAAAAGGATGAAGCGCCAAACGCTAAAGTCCTTGCATATTTCTTTCGCCTTGTTCACAGTCATTAGTCTCTTTATACATGTCCTTCGGAGATCTTCATGCTTTTACGTAATCTGTGTGTGTTACTGTGTTTTTGAAGGTCAACCAAGGTCTCCCCGACCTTTTGTACCACTCAGTTTTGTTTTATAAATCATTCTCACCATTCTTTCAACGTGCTCAAGCCACCTGAGCACGTTCTTCTTCATTCTTACTATGACATTCGCGCTTACACCTGCCATTCTGCGTGACTCCTCACCCCATATATAGACAGCTAAACTGACTCCGCATACCTGGACAAAGAGATCGATCGATCTCTACTGCATTCATCTTTCCTTCATTCTTCTTTCTTGCCAAATACAACAATAAACAGCCTAGCTGACATGGCGCAACCCTGTTTGACATCTCATCGAATATCATACTCAGGCGACATGCCAGCTTACTCGTACACAGGCTAAGTGAACTCGATAAAGAGATTTTACAGCCTGCAAGGGCCCGTTCACAATGTACCGGGGCAATATCTCCAAACACTTCTTTCTTACAACCCTGTCAAATGCCTTTTCTAAATCCACAAAAGGACAAATTTTTTTGGTTTACAGCCAAAAACTTCTTTATGATCATGTGGAGAGAAAGAACTCATCCATGCACTCTCTTCCTGGTCATAATTCTCCTTGGGCCTCCTTTAAAAGTCTTTTGGATCAGCAGCGATAGTAACGTCTGTAAATGTCAAATGAAACAGGTAAACATCAAGATAGCTCTGAAAAGAGCTCTGACGATCACAGTTCTGAAAAGAACTTTTTCTACTGTCCTTCAAAACAGCATAGTTCTGAAAAGAACTTTTTGTATGTTATGTTCTTTTATATCTAATTCATTTTCAAAAATATTTTTCTCTTTTTCTACCATCGCCAATGTTCAACATAATAAAAGGATTTACTAGGAAAGCTCTGAAAAGAGCTGTTTGATACGTTCTTTGTCTATTGAAACACAAGTAAGCTTTGATAAGAGCTGTTTGATACGTTCTTTATCTATCGAAACGCAAGTTAGCTCTGATAAGAGCTGTTTGATACGTTCTTTACATTATAAAACAAAAGCAAGCTCTGAAAAGAGCTGATTCCCGTAATTGACCATGATAAACAACCAACAAGCTGTTGATCAAAGTTGTTAAATATTTTGAAGATAAACTCGCACCAATGAGGGTAAGAAGTAAAAAATAATTAGTATTTTGTTTACATAAATAATTTAATCTCAAGATAGAATATAAAATGTAAACACCATGATGGTAATTTTGTTCGCGTGTTTATTGCGATGTCGCATCAATCAGTATCGTCTTATGTTTCCAACTGGATGATGATGCCATTTCTTTTGTTCTGCCCGTTGTCCGTAACTTGTCCTGTTGCAACACTAACTGCATCACTATACTCAGCGACAATACCGCTGCGGGCAGTAACAGCAATAGCAATGGTCGATCAAAGCAGTGCACTAAGCATTAGCAGCAGTTACATATCACAGTTTGTCTTGACATATACACTACACTGATACATTGGTTTATTTATAACAGACAGACATTTTTTTGTAAATCACAAGTCGCTTTCTGTAACTGAATGTGTTATAAAGAAGTGTATTTGCTAGATGCTAGTTAATTATTCACGAACTATACTATTGACACCGAACTAGGAAACTGTTTATCCTCGTTGCATAGGCGGTTACCCAGATACTTTGCAAGAGACAATTTAAGTATTACGTAAGCACTGGTGCGTATTTTTTAAATTTTTAGTTTTTTAATATTTCAAGATTTCTACAATTTTAGTCAAATCTGTTTTAACATATATTGTAACACTTATTATTGTGCTCTTAGCTACACGGTTTTATGTAATCCATAAAACAATTAAACAAAACATTTAGGAGTGTCTGAGGGCTGAAAGTGAGCAAACATGTCGACCAAGATGCATCTGTAATGTATTTTCTATTTACGAGTGTAGGTAGAAAATACGTATTTTGGGTTTTGTAATTACGTTATAAATAAAACTATTGCAAATTCGTTTTATCTATTGAATTAAGATAAAATTATTGGTATTATATTTTTGAGAAAACGTACATAAATTTGAACGCAGCGAGATTCAAACCCGCGCCTCTAGGATACCGTACAAGCACTCTGATCGTAAGTAAATATTAAAACAAAATAGCAATTTCTCTTGTTACACGATTATTTCTTAATAATGTTTAAGTAGAAATTTGTAAACATCTCTCTACAGAAATGCTAACAACATTAATAAGTTGTAAGAAACGTATAAGAATTTCGGCTGGCAGTAGAACGCATGGCTTTGCGGTCAGAGCACATAGACGGTATTCAAGAGGCGCAGATTCTAATCGGATAATTAATTGGGAGTAAAACTCATAATTAATAAAAATCGCCATTTGTCTCGAGTGAAACCGTGAACAGCTCTTAAAAGAACTTACAAGATACATTATAGTTTCGTGAAAGTTTTAAGTTTCAGAAATATCTTCAGAACTATCTCCTTTTCGTCAGTATTTTTGCTTAATAAATACCTTTGCTGCATGTCTCTGTCATTGGTCAATACTCTGTTCCTGATGTGTTTTACCTGCGCTCTCTACGCCGTCTCTATTGTGTAAACTTACGCAGATTCTCTATAATCAGTCTTGATAAATCAAACATTGCCTCTCCCCCCTCTTGACATCTTTATCTATTACTACCAATGGGGCAATGGATGCAATTTCGAATGCAACTGAAGGGCATATCAGTATTTCGGTCACATGAAGTATCTCGAGAGGAAACCAACTTCAACTTAGAACACAGTGTCGGGCTTGTGTACACCGTTTGTAGTGCGGGGACTTGTCTGTCCAGATCAGAAGTCTACTAAGGACGAAAGCCGTTTTGCGGTAGTCGTAATCTATGTGGGGTTTGAAGGACAGTTTACTGTCTAGAAGTACTCCTAGGTATTTGGCGGATTTAGCCCTTAGAGTTGATTTGCCGTGCAGTTCGGGTAATAGTGGCTCGTTCCGTTTCTTGTATAATGTAATATGTAGTACAACTATACATTGCGTGATCAAGTGTGTTCTTTAAGCAGGAGTTCCATTTCGTTTAAGTGTTTAAATCGTCGGAAGCCCTTATATTCAATAGATATTTAAAATTTCAGTCTTAATCTATTTAGATGTACCGGTAAAAGGGCTAGAAAACGGAACAATGTGTGCTGATAACAAATAACTGGTATACATCAGTACAGTACACTAAATCTTAGCTTTTGTAGAAATTAACGTAACAACTTAGTAAAGAAAATGAACAATCCTAAAAAAAGTATAAATAAAGTTTCTTATTTTATTTACGTAAATATTTTATTAATGTAAATATAATAAGATATTTTTTATTCTGAATAGGTACTTATTATAATTCTACCGTTCTATTAATACTTGAAGGAAAATATTTACTGTTATGTTTATGCGAACAAAGTATGAAAATACATAAAGATATTGTGTGACACATACTAACACGCGCTCGACACACACATGGGTTGAGGAACACACACATCGTCAACACAACGCGTGTTCAATGTTCTACAAGTTAGTTGTACTAGCAGTGTGTACCGTCATATCATTAGTTCAGCCGTGTTCTGTGAATATCTAAAATTAGAACACTTTCTCGAGGTTCCGGACATTTTAAAGAAATAGTGATGGAATGACATGAACAGTACACAGTACGTAACAGACTAAAGTACCATCACTTCCATCTGGATGCGTGGCGTTCTACTACTGTGCGGTTTGCAGTATCTTCCACGCACAATTGTGAAACGGTCCACCTGCGGCAATGTTTCCAGGTCGATACGACAAAAATACCTTCAAACAGCGCGCTTATCCCACCTTTAAGGCCGGCAATGCACCTGTAGCTCCTCTGGTGCTACACGGGGCCGTGAGTGACGTTGATCACTCATCGTCTGGTGAGACGCACGCTCGTTTGCCTTGCCTGTAATGTAACACAAAGAAAAAACAGTGTCGGATAAAAAACGTATCTACACATAAATTTCTTCTATTCACGGTGACACTTATGAGAGTAAACTGGTTCCCTTTTTATATTTTTACATATACGCGTATATTTTAGTATTAGAAAATACATTTGTAAAAATCCGATGTTTCGAACACTTTACATTAGTCCGTGGTCACAGGTAGACTACCTCGAAACTTTCAAATACTAAAATATACGCCATTAATCCGTTCGAAATACTTTTATTTAAAAGGTGTAAGAATCGCAAAAATTAAAGATCTTATAATGTACTAACGGCCCGCTTACAGCTTCGCCCGCGCTAACTCACATCTATAGCTATATTTACTATTTTTAAAGTGTTATTCCACGCTTAGGATTAGTAAACATTTTTGAAAAAACGTATAAAAATTTGAACGCAGCGGGATTAGAACCCTCGCCTATTGGATATCATCCAACCGCTCTTACCGCTAAACCATGCGTTCTACTACCAGCTGTGTCGAAATTCTTATACGTTTTCTAACAACTTAGAGTTTCTGTATAGAGATTTTTATAAATTTCTACTACTTAAAGATTATTGAGAAATAATCGTTTAACAAGAGATATTGCTATTTTATTTTAATATTTACTATTTTTAAAGTGTTATTCCACAATTAGGATTAGAAAACATTTTTGAAAAAACGTATAAAAATTTGAACGCAATTCATTCAAACCCGCGCCTTAGGGATACCGTCCAAGCAGGTAGGTAGTAGAACGCATGGCTTAGCGGTCAGAGCGTTTGGAGGGTATCCAAGAGGCGCGGGTTTGATTCCCGCTGCTATATCTCCCCTCGCTGTTATAGTCATAGATAATTTAATAGTTATAATAATAGTTATATAAACTTGCTTAAATGTAGATAGTTCTAAGTAACAACAGTAAGTAGCAAGTTTACAAGAGAAATAATATAGCAATAAGGAAAAAACAGTACAGACCTAGTATAGTGTAAAACTATGTTTGTGAATGTGTATTGTCTGTGCTTAGAACCACTTTTTAGTTAAGCTTCGACAGGTGAAGGGTGCCCTTTGTCAGGACAAGCTGCCAGTTCCCCGCTGGCGTTGTATGAAGACCAACAAGCCACTTACAGAGGAGAGACATTCGGCACTTCTACCATTTGTGAAGGGAGTTACAGACAGGATTGGCAACATCTTAAGTAAGCCAATGCTTGAGACCCGTGAAATGTAATATTCCTTTGCTGTGTACAGGTGTATATAAACTAGACTGTGACTGTCGTTTGTCATACATTGGCCAAACAAAGAGGAGCATCGGGGTTAGGGTGAAAGAACACATATACGATGTCAATAATGGGCGATGATTAAGTCCAACCACTACATCAGGTTTGATAAGCCACATATCCTCGCTAGGGAAAGTAGATATATTCCTAGAATGATCCGCGAGTCTATCGAAATTCAAAAACATCCTAATTTCAATAGAGAAGATGGTTGGAAACTCTTTAGCACCTGGGACCCATTCATAAAGAAATCAAAGTCACCACACCAGAGGCAAAGATACAGTCAGCTCATTCTGTAAGAATCCAGAGCAGTACGCGAGGCAATTAAGAAATAAATAACGGTAGATAGATATAATTAATTTTTGTATCAACTTACAGACGAATGCCATCTCTAGTCTACCTGTGACCACGGACTATTGTAAAGTGTTCGAAACGTCAGGTTTCAAAAATTTACTTTTGCATACCACAATATACGCGGTTAATCCGTTTAAAATAGTTTCATTTAAAATGACTATATTTGTAATTTTTGTGTAAAAGAAACGGTATTTCGTATACATTCTACGCGTTTGTTTTTATTCTACGCCAAAGCACATACTTTGCACACTTTACAAAAACAGAACATATTTAACCCACATTTGATCCAATATAACACCAACATTCTTTTTATCCAGCTTTAGCGCGATTAGTGAAGGAACGAACAGACTGACAGACAAACTAACATTCTGTTGAGTGATCGACTACATGTATCCACATACCCAATTAGTTTTTTTTCTTAAATATTTAATGTACAAAATTGACTTTTCAAGTCTTTTATTACGTATATGTATGTGGATATATTGGTAGATAAGTGGTAGAGGTTGTTGGTCTGCATAGATTTTTAGTTTTGAAGTAAATTGGTACGTGGGCTGTTTCCAAGACTTACTTTAAGTTTTTTTATTAGATAAAAATATAAATATTGGCAAAGTCTATCATTTAAGCGCGAACCCTTAAATGATAAACACACGAAATTGTACACCTATTCTCAGAGATTTTAAAAAAAGGTTAGGTTAACACAAAAAGTACAAAACATTTATTTTATTAATGAATCTAAAAATAAATCTTTCAAAATTGCTGAAACTTTTAATAGCTTTTTCATAGATCGAATAATTAACAAACAAAATTATAAACTTTAATATATGAATATATATATATGTATATATGTATGTATATACATATATATATTCATATATTGAAATTTATAATATATATATTAAGAATTAGTATTGACCTATTAAAAAATAAAAGAAAGTTGTTAAGTATGTGTCTGACAGTATAGCAACGCCTTTATGTCATATAATTAATAGTTGCATTACATCTGGTATTTTTCCTACTTCGTTTAAAAGTATAATAGTGAAACCTATCCGCCAAAATAAAGATAAAAATGACTTGCCTAAGTACAGACCTATTGCTTTAATTTTAATATATTCTCGAAAACTGTTGAACAACTTTTGTATAAATCAATATAAGGATTTCTAATAAACTGCGGAGTTATATTTCTGTGCAATATATACAGATATGACTAAAGCATCAGTAAACTCGATTCTAACGGAATTCGTGGAAACGCTCTCAATTTAATTAAATCTTATCTTAACGTATTGTTTGCGGATGACAGTACTGCACTTGTTAAATGTAGTGACAATACAACGTATGAAAATGATATAAACAGTGCTATTCAGATGATGATTTATTGGTTAGAAAATAATAATTTAATTATAAATTTACAAAAAACTCAAATAATGCATTTTTACCAGAGGCCACAAATTCAATCTTTAGATATAAATTACAATAATCAAAATAATAATCAAGTTAATGTTGCTAAGTTTCTTGGTATTTTGATAGACAGTCAGTTAACATGGAAACCTCACGTTTAAAATATTTGCTTATGCATTACATATTTTAACTAAAAAAGTTAATAGCAACACAATTGTAGTTGCGTATCATGGCTTAGTAGATTCAGTTTTACGATTCGGCTTCATATTTTGGGGCGACTGCTGTGAAAGACAGAATATTTTTATGGAACAAAAACGATGTTTAAGATCAATATTTAAACTATAGGCCTCAGATAGTTGTTTACAAGTTTTTAAGAAACACAGACTTTCGAAGTTTCCTTGTCTATATACATATTAGAAATAGCTATATTTGGTAAAACAAATAAACATCGAAATAAACAAATACGAAAAGTTATTATGTACAAGAAATTGCAAAACAGGAGTAGGAAAAAGGAGTGTAGTAAGCATGGCCCCTGGTATTTACAACAAAATACCCAAATTGTTTAAAGAAATGCCTCTTAAAAAATTCAAAAAATATTTAAGTACTTTTCTTATTATTAAGTGTTATTATTTCGTTAGAACTGCTGGGAACTAGGGTAAGTGTCGTTCCAGCTGGCGTGATATGGAATAGGGCTATATCCAGCAGTTGACATCTTCCAGCTGATGTCAATTAATCTTTAAGTCGTTTTAGTAATCTTTCATTTCAAAAATGTCCCTACAGAGATGCTAATAAGCAGAACAAACGTGTATATACGAGTAGCTAGAGAACGTATGGCATAGATGTTAGACCGCTTGGATTGTTTTCCAAGAGTCACAAATTCGGTCTGCTATGTTTAAAATTTTATAAGTTTAAAAAAAAAGTTTTAATACTTTCTCGATAACAATAGTGGAGAATAATGCAAGATAAAAATAATTTACGAAGCAAAGAAGTGTACTGGATACACAATGGTAATAGATTCAAATTCCGCTTGGAATAGTTTTTTGTTTACTCAATCTAGCTTAAATCATTACTGTTTTGTTTTTAATTCTTTAGGTTTCTATATTCACACTTACCCCTGTTATGATCAAGCTCCAAGGATATATAAATATATATATATATATATATATATATATATATATATATATATATATATATATATATATATATATATATTAGCTGTAAGTTATTATAATAATGTTATAAATTTAAGCATGTTATTATTTGCTTAAAGGCAGAATGTATATGGGATACATAACATTGTTAAAATTTTAATCAGCAATCTTGTTACTTACAACTACATTCGAAGCAAATAAATATATTATTGTTATTATTAACGCGGGCGGGTGGAAAAGCGAAATAGCTATCGCGGGGAAAGCGGCGAGCGTGCGCTAGTGTAGAGTGAAGCAAGCAGAGACAACACTCCGGTACATATTCCTCGAGCAAGTTGCAGACACGGCGACTGCAACTCGGGTCGGACACGATATCATCGCGCATTTGTGGATGAACGCGCGTGTATAAACAAAAACAATAACCCACTTCATAAAAACTTTCTTAAAACTTTAAACTATAGTCTTTTATTACGTAAAAGAAATATTACTTAACTATATAAATTGTAAATAGTTGTTTTAATATATCAACTTTAATAATATGTAATATAATCTATACTAATAATATAAAGCAGGAGAGTTTGTTGGTTTGTTTGAACGCGCTAGTCTCAGGATCTACAGATTAGAATTGAATAATTCTTTCTGTGTGAAATAGTAAGTTTATTGACGAAGACTATACGCTATATGACATCGCTCTACGACTGATGAGAGTGAAGCAGTAGTAATAGATGTTGTGAAAACGGGAGAATATGTATATTTTTAAAGCTTACCTCGCGCGCGCCGAGTAAACGGTGAAAGATACGCAAAAATTATGTGTGACATAATTGTTCCCCTCTGAAATTTCTAAGAAAAGTCCGCGACAGCATATATCTAGTTTATACGGTCGACTCAATATAAAAAGTTTTATGTATATATTTTTAGTTCTAATATAATATATTATTTGCGAATGTGTTTTTGTAAACTAAATATTATTCCTTATCATATAAAATATATTGAATTGATGAATACAAATGTACCGTTTCTGCAAGTACAGTATTATTTGACCCATATGCAAGGAATATTATCGGATTTAAAAATAATAATGCCAATATCACGCGTGCCTAAATTGCGGGGTGTGAAAAGCTGGTAGGCGGAGCGCCCGGCTGATAGTGTCAGATAGTCTTTTACTATATTATAAAAGCCATAATTTTGAGAAACTCACACATTCTAAACCAATTTCATCATATCACCATGGGGGCGAAAGCGCGAGCGGAAATATAGTATGTACAAAATTTAAATAGTCTATAATAAAAAAATAGCCTACAGTAGTATCACATCAGCTATCTGCCAAGAAAGTACGTTTAAAATCGGTCTCCAGCCGTTCATCAGCGAGAACAACCAATAAGATTTACGTATTAAAAACCGTTTGTTAGCTCGTAATGAATTACAAAGCCGACATATATGTTTGTATTATGTAGTAGCGAAATATACGATACTGTTTATGGTCAAAATGTGTGTATCTCTGTTAAATAGTTAGTCAATGTATATATGTAATGTACTTATCTTCTGTAAATCTTGTAATCTAAATATATGAATTTAATAAAGTTATTTTAAAACTACTTAAGTAATAAATAGTATTAATTAAAAAATATATGATAGAATAATGTAAAATATGTAAAGAACTAAACAAATCGCCTAAAATCATTTAAGTATATATAAGAATATGTTGTTTTAATAAAGGAAAACCCAAAATGTAAAAAGCAAACAAAATGGCGGACAAAAGTACTAAAAATAAATTCACGTTTCACAAACTACAAACGTTACAATATAAAAACAAAAGTAATTCTCACTACTAATGTATTAAATATGTTTTATTAACAGAAGCTACATTTAAAGATAATAAAGAACTAGCATTGTATTTTATTTTAACGTAGTGTAGGACGCCCTCTGGCCCGCTGGACTGACGACATACGCAATGTTGCCGGAGCAGGCTGGATGAGGGTTGCGGAGGACCGGGATGTTTGGCGCAAACTTGGGGAGGCCTATGTCCAGCAGTGGACTGCAATTGGCTGACGATACGATTGTATTTTATTATCTCAAATAAAAGATATATAGTGTAGATTTGTTCGTTATTGTTTTCTAACAATAGCTGGCGTTAGGCACAAAAACAACTTTAATTCTTCTAATATTATATAAATAATATAATAATATTGATATCTATTGATTGATTCCTTTTAAAACCAATATCTACGATTGTTATATATAATATATTTAAGGACTAATACTTATTGTAACTTTGAAAATTAATAATATTTACATATATATATATTACTTATTTTTCTCTTCTCGAATTCTATACTCACGTACTTAACAGAGCGCCAGTACTTAACACCGCGCATTGTCTTACACTTTACAAATATATCTTTGTATTTATATAAGACTCCGAACACATATACTTAAACGGTCACCATTTTAAACAAATACGAACTCATATTACACCCTGAAAGCAGATAGGTTATAATATTCCTCAGCACTCACTTTATTTACTCATCTACACTAGAAGTGGACGGAGCTGTCACAATATGTGCGCGAAATGACATTTATAAATATAACAATAGATCAATCTTCACAGACGTTTTAAATCGGTACAATTACATTGTTCACAATAAGTACGTACTTAGATATAAATATTTATTTATTATTCAAAATTTTAATATTGTTATTTCAAAATAAAAACTATTTTTTGTAAAGAAAATATTTTTTATTTTGTGTTTCCCTTTCTACTTGCTAACTAACATAGAAAACTGTACAACATGGTATATTTGATTAAATTGTTGCTTTACTTTAGCGAAACATTTAACAGTAAAACTGCAATAAAAATCAAAAATTACATACACTTGTAAAGACCATTACAGAAATACATACAAAAATAACCCTTATTCAGTTACTATTCAATTGATACTCGCGTGTACACATCGCTTGGCGCTCTATGCGTTGTATTGGTTAGTGACCACTTCAAACCAAACCAATGGCGGCGTGCGTCAATTCATTCCAATATCTTTGTAAATACAGATATCAATGAGCATATCTCTATTTACAATGAACATGTAAACTTGCTATTGGGCGCGTTTAATAATTTAATAGACCCCAAAACATTAATTTTTGATTTTATCTGTTTATCTGTATGTCTGTTGCGTTTGTGCTCGTTGTTACCAGCGTGTCACTATTGACATAGGATCGCTCTTGATAGTTGTTGAAGGTTTTAAATTATTTTGAGCGTCCAAAATATGTAAAAAACGTCTTTAAAGATTCCGTTAGGGAGGTATATGTTCATATAAATACAAGTCAAACTATTATGACTTGTATAAATATGTATATATACGTACCTAACGGAATCTTTAAAGTAGATTTTTTCATACTTAGGACGCTAAAATTAATTTAATCCCTTCAACAACTGTCAAGGGCGATCCTTTACAGTAACTACAAAGACGATAAACATATGCAATGAAAAACATACCTTCATTGTTATTTTTAAAATATAGTTCGTGTATTTGTATATTATAATGAAGAACGCGAGTCATATTGGGATAGATTAAAACTCGAGGAATGATTGTATTTAAATTATCTCCTCCAGTCTGGTACACAGCTGACACGGCGCGGCGTTGAGTTTTGGGAAGGTGTTACATTGAGTGTCTTGCGCAATAATGAATCTTTATGAAACGAAATGATGAGTTTGATCATTTTAAAGTTTATTTTCTTCTTTCAAGCGCATTAAAAAAAGATTTATTCAGAAAATGTATTACAACTTTGATTTTTAAAACGGAATTTTATTGTTTTTGTGTGTATTATTCGTATGTATATGTCAACAAATTAGCAGTGAAAGACAATAACCGCCATCTTGGGCCGTCCGCCATCTTTCTCAGCCCTCATTCTCCCACAGCCAAGTGTAGGTGTTACTAGACATACAACCGGTGACGTCATCTGCTCTTCATGTCCAGTCCCAGCTCTTCCTTCCCAGTTCTGACAACGAAGTTACATGGTTCATTATTTTAATGTAGTACAATTTACACGCGAGTCAGTAAAGTGAACCACATGTTAAAGGGGAGAGAGGGTGTCGGTTACATCAATTGATACCAGCTGTGACGAGACGGGGGAGGGATCAAAAAATCATGAAATTCATGTGACGTAATGTATGGAATGGATGGCCTCTTGGCTATCGTCTCACATTTCTTTTACCATATATAGGTGTCCTGTCTGTTTCTATAATATTTCTAATAGAATATTCGTCAGTTTTATACCGTACATACGGGTCCCGCCCATTTGCGTCGTCCGCCATACTGGAATCAGTGTGACATAATTAGGAGGCAGGAAGGGACGGCTGGTTATTACTAACAAAATATATACACATTTATTAAAATTTGAAACTTTCAATTTATATTTTATTATTATTGACCTTTGCGAAGTGATTGTACACTACATTTTTACCTGCCTATTATACTTACTACAATACAAGCAGATACTATACACGTACGGTTTTATTGTCTATACATCAATAAGTAAGTAAAAACATTCGATACGTTTTTAAGAAAATAAGAGGACGTGAAGTTAGGAGTATTTACAATGTAGATGCATTGCATTTGCAGAGGTTTATACTTCTGATATGAATGTATGAGGAATATAATAAATGACTTAATAAAGTGAATACTTTAGTATACAGTGATGTACTCGTTGCTATGGCTACGCGTACCTCAAGTGTCAACAAGGCGCCGTGCTTAATGAATTAACATAAGGAGGTATACTTGCAAAATGATTTCAAAACGTTTCATATAATATTATGACACTCGTATCACTTCCAAAGGTGTCGCTACTCTGAGTGTGACATCTGACAACTCGCTCTCATGTAGCTACAACAGATGGCATTGCTCTTCAATTACACGACGTGTGTTTTGTAATTGTTGAATTATAATAAAACACGGCGACTTCATTGAACACGTACTTTACAATGCGAGTTATATAATATATTAAAACAAAGATTAAAGAAACGATACTGAAATAATACTGTTAATGCAAATGTTCTAAGTCGCGTATATACATAATATATATATATACACATTTGCTTACTAAATGTTCTATGAACATTTAGTAAGCAAATGTGTATATATATTAGTACAGTCAGTACGTCTGTGGGGTCAGCCGCCTTGAGACCAGCCATTCGCCAAGCTGGTCCGCGTTGGCGCATTCAGACGGATCCCTCGGATGCAACTCATACTGCAGCGACCACTGAGCTCACTCGCACACCGACTCCTCGCACGCGTCGCTGACACCTCGTCGGTGACGGAAGCGTTGTATGGAATGACTGACGGTCGTTCCCCGCTCAAGGACGGCCTGCACCTCGTGCTGCTGCGTTAGTTTTGTTCGTATTTCTTTTTCTTAAATATTCTTTTTACTTGGATATATTAAAGTTGCTTGATTATTTTAATCAGTCGCTTAGTCAAAGTAAACTAAAATAAATCTGAATTTCTATAATATATATACGGAAGATAACATATCATATGGAACTCGACTCGGTAGTAGTAGTGAGAGGCTGGTGGCCCTTCGTATAACTGAGGAATCTCTTCATGTATTTGTAAGGGTTATTTAGAGAGCTATAGGCGTGTAGTCTTTAAGAGTAATTCAATACGTCTCATACTTTATTTATAGATGCTTATGAGAGATTGAATGAAATAAGAAGTGTCTATGACGTAGATACTTACTTTAAAAGAGCAACAGAGTCGTCAAGTTCCAACATTTATCGTTGCTAAAGTACAATGTAAGGCCTGTGTCACAGAGAGATCTTTGCAATGTTATCTATAACAGTTGCTATAATTTTAAAAAAATAGTAACAGATAATATAAAATAAACTCAGGTTTATTTCAACCAAAAACAAAAAGTAAGTAAGTCAGTATAGAAATGTAATAAAATAAACTACAACATCAACACGTACCTAGTAGCCTGCCCGGTCCCGCCTTGCGCGGCTTCATTGAAGTAGTCTTACAATGTAATGTTTCAATATTGCTCGCGAGTAATGTAAAGTACTGCAATACAAGTACTGCTGAACAACAACTGTAAGAGTAGCTCCGATGCAGCTCCATGTGGCAATAGAAGATGAAGCGGAGCTGGCAGCTCTCAAGCAGAGTGCTGTGATGTACGCGACTAGAATACAATACTATATTTACTGCGACGCAAGTGTGAATATTACTAAATAAATAGCATAACGTTCACAAAATAAAGGCTGTTACAATTTATTTTGGATAACATTATTCGAGTTCGACTTTAAATGTTTATAATGAACACTCGTATTTGTCTTCATTATGCTCGCGTCCTTATATCGTTCTCATTCATGTCTACCCTTGGTTTGTTTAACAACTTAGTATTTTTGTACTACGCTGATATTATTACTACCCACTTGCAACGCAAACGAGATGTGGAACCGACAGCAAGTAGTATCTACCTATATACCTATGTACGTGTGGTAAAATGAAAAGTTATATTACTTACATAGGCCGGTCGTGGCGCAATGGGACAAGGTCTGACTGCAAACGCGACCGGTTGTGGGTTCAATCCCCAATCGGGGGAGTGATTATATTTCAATTATTTCAATTTAATTATTATAGTTGAGTACCACTACACTACCACTCAACACTTAATGTCTCGAATTCGGTGGAAAGCGAAGAACAGACTGCCTTGACACTAGATACTTTCTGTTTACCCTGCTATGTGGGATAAAAAGCGTGAAGCTAAAAAAAATATTACCTACATATTTACATAGCGAGCCTGGTCGAGGCGCAGTGTGACAGCGTCTGACTGTAAACGCGACCGGTTGTGGGTTCGATCCCCACTCTAAGGAGTAATTATATATAAAATGATTATCACTTCCTCGCTCTGGTAAGACAAAGTGCGGCGTTGAGTTTCACCACTTAACACATAATGTCTCGAATTCTGTGTAAAGCGCAGTATGGAGAGTTGACACTAGGTACTTTGTCATATAAAAATATATCTTATTATAAGCAAAATATGTTTAAAAATGGATATTTTAAAATTTATATTTTCATGTGTATATTTTCCGACTATTGCTTTTTGTTGTAATCATCATACTATCACAGTTTTTTGAAATCTAAGCAGTTTTATTTTATTTGATAACAAGGATAGTAATTCTGCATGTTCTGACCATGTATGACTACTTTGCTGTGCGGAAAAAAGCAGGAAGCTGAAAACACTTTTAAAAACGTATAAAACCTCAGCGCAGGATTCGAACCCACGCCTCTTGGAAACCGTCCAAGCGGTCTGACCGCTAAGCCATACGTTCTACTATCCGCTGCATCGAAATGAAGCTGAAGCTGTTTTGTTTCTACTTATCAGCCAATTGCTGTCTCGCTTGCTCGTGCTCATATAATATCATGCTATCTCACTTCACTGATATACACCTTTTCTATTATTAATATAAAAAAATATGATATATATACATATTTGATTGGTTGTATCGAGTCAGTTTCTGTCTCGCGTTGCGTAAGCGATGCTTGTGTGGCGTTGGATGTTGGTATTGCTTGTGACATACGACTGGCGGGGTTCAGTATACTTTATAGCTTATTGATAACTGATGTCTGTGGCGCGACTTGTGTCTTCTCTGAAGCTGTCTTGCGTTGCACATGCGATACCTGTACGACGACGGACATGGTTTAATTGTTGGTTATGACAAACGACTGCTACGTGTGTGCTGTGCGTTATTATAAAACAATCGGCCGTCTAGCGGTTATGCGTCTGAACTGATATGCGAACCGGCAAGTAATATTGGTCTGGCAGGCCAATCTACGACAGATAATGGTCTTACAAACTATTCTACGACATACCTTGGTCTAACGAACCGATATACGATATATAATGATATCAAAAACCAAACTACGACATCTAATGGTCTAAAGAACCAATCTACGACATATAATGGTCTAAAGAATCAATCTACAATATATAATGCTCTCACAAACCAAAATACGACTAATAATGGTCTACCAAACCAAACTATAACAAAAAATGAAAATGGAAATACTCTTTATTGTACACCGATTAAAACATTTACAGGAGAGTAATGACTAATAAAAGGTAGCACAACAGGCGGTCTTATCGCTAAGAGAGCGATCTCTTCCAGACAACCTTGGGGTAGAGATTAAATTAAATGGGAAGGGGTGTACGTAGTAAACGAAAAGCAGTAAAAAATATAAGAATAATCTAAACATATAATTAAATACATATAATCAAACACACAAACATACATATATAAACATCTACATAATCCTTATATACATTAAAAAAATACATACACAAACAAAAAAATATATACATGAACACATTCATATATACGAACACTTTATGAAGATTAATTATAAATTTCTTACAGTTGACATTAAACCCTTTTTTTAAAAGTAAGCAACGTTTTTGCTTGCCTGACTGTTACAGGTAAGGAGATCCACAAGCGGACAGACTTCTCTGTAAAGAAATTCGTATAGAAGGAAGAGGAGTGGCAAGGAAATTTAAGAGATAAGGTTAACTTGGAGCGGAGGGAGAAATCATGTGATTCACACAAAAACTTAAATCGTTCTTTGAGATATGGAGGGGATGATGGATTGAAAAGGACATTATACAAAAGACAAAGAACGTGAGTATTCCTGCGAAGTCGAATAGGAAGCCACTTGAGCATTTTACGAAATTTAGAGACATGATCGTACTTGCGCATTTTTGAAGGCGCTCAAGCTTATTTAATTGTTCCTCATTTAAGTCAAGGTAACAACAATCAGCATAATCAAGGATTGGTAATAGGATTGATTGTGCCAACGCAACCTTAGTAGGGATGGCAGAAAGTTATTTCATTACTTACCATTACGTACTACAGCAATTCGTGACATAACAGTATAGCTCTTCTCGTAAGGAGGCAAATAAAACATACTTCGAAACGCACGAGACATAACAGCGTCACATAACCATTCATCCCACACCAGGGGTGTAAAACAACATAGAAATAGTTGAATCTATGTCCGTCGCCGTACAGGTATCGCATGTGCAACGCAAGACAGCATCAGTTATCAGTAAGCTATAAAGTTCACCGAACTCCGACAGTCGCATGTCACAAGCAATATCAACATCCAACGCCATACATACAGAATTGCTTACGCAACGAAAGACAGCAGCAGACTCGATCACACCAAAGTCAACTACAGCAGCCTCAGTGGCGCCAAGCAACGTTGGGTTGCGCCACCGACATCAGTTATCAGTAAGCTGTAACACTCACCGAACCCCGCGTCATGTAGTCGCGAAACGCAAGTACATGACGGACCTCCTATATGTTTAAGAATATTATATCAATAAAATGCTTTAATCGTTGAATAAATGATATTATATTAATTGTGATTTATTAGTTATTGTTTGCAGAGCTTAGTATGATATTAAAATATTTTATAATACTCAGGAAATTTAGTATATTTATATTACAAATTTCATATATCTGTTAGAATGTACATTATAAGCATTTAATATTTTCAATATAATTATTTTACTTTATTAATAATAATTTAATATTAATTTTATGCCATTTTTGTATTAATAATTGAAAAAGAACTTACCAACAAATTCTTCATATTATACAAAAGCAAATCTTACCGACCACTCATACTACGAAAACAATAATAATCATATTCCTATGTAATTCTGATATTAAACATTGCTATTACATTCACTTCCAACGTATTATATTTCTATTATTCCAAATAAATATAATGTTATACTCTCATATAGAGTAATTCAGACGGGTATATTCAGTAATATTGGCTTGTGGAAGGAAATAGTTCTCTAATGTCATTTTCGTTACGCAGCAAAATGTGTGGCTCACCTTCAGATTTCCGAAAGAAGACTGCCATCAGGTATCCAACGATTCTTGGAATGTTCCGACTTTCAAGCCAGTTGTTTCTCGTTTTTGATTGAAGTTTATTCACTTGGTGATAATTTCCTTAATGGTCTTGGTTAAATTGTCTTTATCTTTTTCCAATGCATTTATTTTTTTAAATCTTCTTGTTCTTCATGTAGAAACTCTGAATCATCAATTTTATCAATTAATGGTTCCGCATTATTACCTCTAAGACATAATTCGTATATTATATAATTTATTACCTCTAAGACATAATTCGTCTTTAGATAGTCATATGATTCTTGCAAATTAAACAAACGACTCTGTTATGTGACCATACTAAAAAGTATTTCTCAGTCCAAATTTCCTGAAACTGCCGATTTTCATCTTTAACCTTACGTTTTTTATTAGTTTCTGGCTTCTCTATGTTGCGCTCTAATCCTGGCTAGGATTAACATAGCACCTAAAAATAATTACAGTACCTACTTAAATTACCCATCCTTTTTTAAATTATCAAAAATAATTGATTGAATATTATAGATTAAATAGGAATAATAATTATTCCACTGAAATTTTAAGATTTTTATACAGATTTTATATCTGAAATAATGACGTTATTGTTACAGTTGGAGAAATTCTGATAAAAATAATAATTTATTTGTTTTATTTAAATATTTGGCCAATACTAAAGCTAAATTTGATTAAAAATGATTTAATAGGGATAAAAATTATTAATAACAGAGTTTTGGACAATATTTTCGAAAAAACCTACAATTTTTTATTTTGAACGCAGCGGGATTCGGGCCCGCGCCTCTTGTGCAAGTTCTAAACCCGCTGCGTTCAAATTTTTATACATTTTTTCTAAAATGTTTTTTAATCCTATGAATAACACTTTAAAAATAGTAAGTAACAGAGTTTTACTTACGATTTTATAACACAATTATACACGGCACTTGACAGGATAACACTGTAACAGGAAATCTCCGTTGAATGTGGATCAAAATATATGACACCTGCTAGTCGAGTTAAAATCTACACTAGTTTTTTTTGTGTTTCTTTACGAGGTAGTCAGAAAGCACTTAGCGCCAGACACTACGATCCCTGCATACCTCTTTCGCCCCGTTCAGTCATTACCCTCTTCATACATGCCTTTCGGAGGGTCCTCATGCTTTTTACGTGACCTTCCTCCGTATCTTCGATACTGTGTTTTCGAAGGTCAACCGAGGTCTAACTCGACTTGTCGACTTGACTCATACCACTCACCTTGGCTTCATAAATCTTTCTTATGATTCTTTCATTCTTTCAACGTGCCCAAACCACCTGAGCACGATCTTCTTCATTCTTACTGTGACATTCACGCTTACATCTGCCATTCTGCGTATCTCCTCGCTGCATATACGGTCAGCTAAACTGACTCAGCATATCTGACGAAGAGATCTCATCTCTACTGCATTCATGTTTCTTTCATTCTTCTTTTGACGCACCCTCGTTTCGCCACTGTATAACAACGTCGGCATCAGTATTGCATTGTGAATGGCAAGACGTGCTGTACGCTGACGTTTTGCCGTCGCATAAATGCCGCAAGAGAACCGTTAACATTTTTACCGGCAGCAATACGCCTTTCCACTTCCATTTCATACCTTCCATCTCTATTAAACATACTTCCCAGATATACCAACTCACCTTAATCTTGCATTCCGTTCTTTGTTCGTGTGACTTTTACTTTCATACCCTTCTTTTAGAGTGGTGATGCCTGTAACTCACATTCTGATGATGACATTAGTACTGCATCAACTGCATATAGCAGACAGTTAAGTGTCAAATCGCTAACTTTAATTCCTGTGATTATCACTATCTTTCACTCCTTGGAGACAGCTATCCAAATATGGGGTTTCCCAACAAGAACGATATGTTTTGAAATTGAAATAAAACATTTAATATATGTTCGAATTTCAATGGCTCAATGGCTTTATTTGATAGTAAATTTTATGTTATTTATGATTTAAACAAAATATCGTTCAAACGACCGCCACGGCTTTTTTTGCACTGGTGAATACGATCGGTCCAATTTTCGATGACTCGGTGCAGCATTTCGGCTGGTATGGATGCTATAGTCGCTCGAATGTTGCGTTCAAGGTCTTGAATCATATCTGGTTTATTGGCATACACTTGAGATTTAACATACCCCCACAAAAATAATCCAAGGGTGTTAAATCGCATTATCTTGTAAGAAGTACGGGCCAATGATTCCACCGTACCATAATCCGCACCAAACAGTCAATTTTTCAGGATGTAATGGTGTTTCATCAACCACTCTTGGATTTGACTCACTCCAGTAACGACAATTCTGTTTGTTCACATAACCATTGAGCTAAAAGTGAGCCTCATCTGAAAAGATGATTTTCCTAAGAAATTCAGTGTCCGTTTCCATAATTTCAAGCGCCCAATCAGCAAATTCACGACGTAATCGATGGTCTGCTAGCTTGAATTTTTGTGCCAACACAATCTTGTAAGGATGTAGGCCAAGATCCATACGTAAAATTCGCCAGGTTGTCATTCTAGATAAGCCCAAATCTTGTGCACGTCGTGAAACGGAAATATTTTGATTTTCTTCGACACTGGCTGATACGGCGGCAATATTTTCTTCACTACGGCCTGTCCATTATCGTGTTGGTGGTCTACTATCGTGCAAAGAATATTCACTTTCCAGTTTTTGGATTATGCGACGTATAGCGAGCTCAGACGGTGCACCATGACGACCATATTTAGCACGAAATGCTCTTTGAGTAGAGACAATACTTCTCGAATTTTGAAAGAAAATTTGGACAATTTCCAAACGTTGAGGTAACGTGAACTTGTTCATGATTAAATGGCAAACATTACTGAACACAAAACAACACAGTCAAATGTTAAACAACCAAGATGGCGGCTGTGAGCTATCAAAATCCTATCATCCCTATTGGGAAACACTGACACTCTCGTACAAATTGAACAGCCAATCTGACATGGCGCAGCCCTGTTTGACACTCAATTGAATATCAAACTGAGGCAACATGCCAGCTCCGACTTATACAGTCTAAGTGATCTCGATAAAGAGATTTTACAGCCTGCAACAAGAGTCCGTTCACATTGTACCGAGGCAGCATCTCCCATAACTCCTTTCTTACAGCCCTGTCAAATGCCTTTTCTAAATCCACAAAAGTGATTATGCGCAGAGATAAGACCTGATCCATGCACCCTCTTCCATGTCTAAATTATCCTTGGGCCTTCCATAAAAACCTTTCGATACTTTCTTGCATTCTTCTCGCTAGAATTGTAGCATAAATTTTACTGAACTGATAGCCCTGTAGCTTGCACAGTCTATCTGTGAACCTTTACCTTTATACAAAGGCACGATGGCGATGTGCAACTCGCCAATCATCCGGGAAATCTCCCTTTTTCCAACCTAAATTGCATAGAAAAAAGAACAGGTCCAAGATGCGCGACCCACCATATTTGATTATCTCTGCTGTCACTTCATCTGCTTCCGCTTCCTTACCACATTTCGGACTTCATATAGCATTCTCTGCCTCTTATATATAGATTTCGCCATCTGTTACATCAAGACTCAGCATATTGCTGTCGCTCGAGACAGAGGCATTCATACATCTTCTTGTAGAATTCCGTCCATTGTTGCAAAAGGTATTTTCTTTCCGTAAGTATTTCACCGTCCTCAGGAAGCACCCCATTCATTCTACAGGTTAAAGAACAACGCCGAAAATCACTAACTTCTCGCCAGAAATGCTTCGTGTTTTGCCAGAAATTGTTTGCCAATCTGTCGTCTCTTTCATGCTCTGGCTTTTCACGCTTCATCTTTATCAGTACTTTCGTTAGGTGCTTTTGCAACTTCTATTCTTTCTTCTTTATCTTTCATACTTTTATTCTTACTCGAGGCTTTATAATCCCGCCTTGCTTTCTTTCTTTTTACTGCCTCTTTACTTCAACATCTCACCATTCATCACGCTTTTTACTAAAGCCTCTTTTCGCACTACCACAGACCTCAGTTGCAGCTTCAATCATACAATTCCTAAGATTCTGCCAGCATACTTCAACACTTTCTGTACCTATTTCGCAGCTTTCTAGCTTCTTGTAAACTCTTTCTTTATTTTCCTCTCTAATCGATGGTTCTTGAAGCTTCCAGCTTCTTATGCGAATATTCGCCTCCAAGCTTGGACACCTCGTGCGGCTGCACCAACCGGCAAACAGACCTTATTTTAGCAACTACTAGATAGTGATCCGTTCTCAAGTCGGCACCCCTAAACACACCCGTGACCATAACTCGGTTACGAATACGCTGATCCATTAGGAATAGATCAATCATGCTTTTCTCTTCCGTCCATTCCCACGTGTACATGTGATTTCATTCACCAATCGAGAGGATAATAACTCAACTACACCTTGACAATCTCGTTCACTTTCTGGAACTCCCGCCCAGAAGGCGATTCGGTCTGGCAAATCGGTCATGCTATTGCCCTTTCTTTTGGTCTCAGTCACACAAACAAGCTAAATCTCTTTCATCCATCACATCTAATAATTCATTCATCTTGTATCTTGTATTTTTATTTGTAGCTCCGTTCTCCATTTCTTGCCGTCCTGGACATGGCGTGCTAGGTGGCGATCCCCAACGCCGCATTCGTCGCTACTTTTCACACCAGCGGAGACGCACTGGTGTGCGTCGCCTCAGGGGGACGCCGTAACATAATGCGCCCTGGTGCTCGCAGCGGATGAAATTTTGCAGCCATACACAACTGTTGATGTTATATAAGGCTGGCAGGGGTCACTGCGCGCAAGTCTTCCATCTTCTACTTATTCTCAAACATATGTAACTACAGATTCTTTAAAGGCGATTTTTTATAGTTTAGACGGTCAAAATATCTTATCCAAAACATGTCTTCATTGTTAGGTATACTTAAAATATAGTTCAAATATTGTAATGAAGAACGCGAGTCTCATTGGTTTAGATTCCCACTCGAGGGATGATTTTTAAATTATTTTCTCCATTCTGGTAAAACACAGCGCGGCGTCAAGTTTCACCACTTAACACGGCGATGCCTAGTCACGGAAGGTGATATATTGAGTATCGCAATATATAATACTTTATCCCTTGCAGGATAATCAAAAAGGATGAAGCGCCAAACGCTTAAGTCCTTGCTTATTTTTTTCACCTCGTTCACAGTGATTAGTCTCTTTATACATGCCCTTCGGAGGTCTGTGTTTTCGAAGGTCAACCGAGGTCTCCCCGACCTCTTGCACCATTCAATTTTGTTTCATAAATCTTTCTCACCATTTTTTCAACGTGCTCAAACCTGCTGAGCACGTTCTTCTTCATTCTTACTATGACAATCACGCTTACACCTACCATTCTCCGTCTCCTCGCCCCATATATAAACAACTAACCTGACTCCGCATACCTGGACAACAAGATCGCATCTCTACTGCATTCATCTTTCCTTCATTCTTCATTCTATCCAAATACAAATGAACAACCAAGCTGACATGGCACAACCTTGTTTGACATCTGATCTCGTAAGATGTCTGATGATACTCGTACACAGGCTAAGTGATCTTGATAAAGAGATTTTACAGCCTGCTACAAGGGCCCATTCACAATGTACCGGAGCAATACCTCCAAACACTTCTTTCTTACAAACCTGTCAAATGCCTTTTCTAAATCCACAAGAGGACAAAAAAATTTCTGGTTCACAGCCAAAAACTTCTTTATGATCATGTGGAGAGAAAGAACTGATCCATGCACTCTCTTCCAGGTCATAATTCTCCTTGGGCCTCCCATAAAGGTTTTTCGGGTCAGCAGCGATAGTAACGTCTGTAAATGTCAAATGAAACAGGGAAACATCAAGGTAGCTCTGAAAAAAGCTCAGACGATCACAGTTCTGAAAAGAACTTTTTCCACTGTCCTTTAAAACAGCATAGTTCTGAAAAGAACTTTTTGTATGTAATGTTCTTTTATATGTAATTTACCTTCAAAAACTTTATTCTCTTTTTCTATCTTCGCCAATGTTCAACATAATAAAAGGATTTACTATGAAAGCTCTGAAAAGAGCTGTTTGATACGTTCTTTATCTATTGATCAAGTAAGCTCTGAAAAGAGCTGTTTGATACATTCTTTATCTATTGAAACACAAGTAAGCTCTGAAAAGGGCTGTTTGATACGTTCTTTATCTGTTAAAACACAAATAAGCTCTGAAAAGAGCTGTTTGATACGTTCTTTGTCTATTGAAACACAAGTAAGCTTTGATAAGAGCTGTTTGATACGTTCTTTATCTATTGAAACACAAGTTAGCTCTGATAAGAGCTGTTTGATACGTTCTTTACATTATAAAACAGAAGCAAGCTCTGAAAAGAGCTGATTCTCGTAATTAACCATGATAAACAGCCAACAAGCTGTTGATCAAAGTTGTTAAATATTTTGAAGATAAGCTCGCACCAATGAGGGTAAGAAGTAAAAAATAATTAGTATTTTGTTTACATAAATAATTTAATCTCAAGATAGAATATAAAATGTAAACACCATGATAGTAATTTTGTTCGCGTGTTTATTGCGATGTCACATCAAGCAGTTTCGTCTTATGTTGCCAACTGGATGATGATGGCATTTCTTTTGTTCTGTCCGTTGTCCGTAACTTGTCCTGTTGCAACTACTAACTGCATCACTATACTCAGCGACAATACCGCTGCGGGCAGTAACAGCAATAGCAATGGTCGATCAAAGCAGTGCACTAAGCATTAGCAGTAGTTACATATCACAGTTTGTCTTGTAATATACACTACACTGATACATTAGTTTATTTATAACAGACAGACATTTTTTTGTAAATCACAAGTCGCTTTCTGTAACCGAATGTGTTATAAAGAAGTGTATTTGCTAGATGCTAGTTAATTATTCACGAACTACACTATTGACACCGAACTAGGAAACTGTTTATCCTTGTTGCATAGGCGGTTACCCAGATACATTGCAAGGAACAATTTAAGTATTACGTAAGCACTAGTGCTTATTTTTTAAATTTTTAGTTTTTTTAATATTTCAGGCTTTCTACAATTTTAGTCAAATCTGTTTTAACATATATTGTAACACTTATTAGCTACACGATCTTATGTAATCCATAAAACAATGAAACAAAACGTTAAGGAGTGTCTGAGGGCTGAAAGTGAACAAACATGTCGACCAAGATGCATCTGTAATGGAGTGAAGACTGTGCATTTTAAACTTCATATATCAACATTCAAATATAATACCAATATTGACTATTTTTAAAGAGTTGTTCCACACTTAGGATTAGAAAATATTTTTGAAAAAACGTACGTATACGTATAAAATACGTATTTTCTATCTACGAGTGTAGATAGAAAATAATTACGTTACAAATAAAACTATTGAAAATGCGTTTTATCTATTGAACTAAGATAAAATTATTGGTATTATATTTTTGAGAAAACGTACAAAAATTTGAACGCAGCGAGATTCAAACCCGCACCTCTAGGATACCGTACAAGCACTCTGATCGCAAGTAAATATTAAAACAAAATAGCAATTTCTCTTGTAACATGATTATTTCTTAATAATCTTTAAGTAGAAATTTGTAAACATCTCTCTACAGAGATGCTAACAACATTAATAAGTTGTAACAAACGTATAAGAATTTCACAGCTTCACAGTCAGAGCAGTTAGACGGTATTCAAGAGGCGCGGATTCTAATCCCGCTGTGTTCAAATTTTTGTACGTTTTTTCAAAAATATAATACTAATAATTTTATTTTAGTTCAATGGATAAAACGTATTTACAATTGTTTTATTTATAACGTAATTACAAAACCCAAAATACGTATTTTCTATCTAGACTCGTAGATAGAAATACGTATTTTGGGTATTGTAATTGCGATTTAAATGTAAACCTATATACTTATTTAATGTTAAAACAATATTTTTCGCTATATATTTCTAATTTAAAATAGGAAAACACTTTGCAACTAAAAGCCCAGTTAACATTACCAATTAAAAATGAAAGAATAGGTGAAACAAAAGATGAAAACAAAAGGTGGTTATAAAATATAAAAATTAGATCGATAATAACCCTGGTAATAGCAATGATGACCATAAAAATAATATTTATTATTCCTAAACGAGTTGCCCGAGTCTCGGTTAGTAACTACTCTGATCACGAGAGACGTCCAACTGATTGCGGACAGTCACGACATGATACATCGACAGAGTCAGAAATAAGAGTAATTCATACCAGAGATCATGATACACCTAAATAGATTTACATATAGACGTTAATGCTTACTTTTTCCTGACATGTGGAGAGTGGATAATAATTTTTAAAAAACCTTACGTAATACTTAAACGACCCCTAAAAGACGTTAATAATTAAAACAATGCAATAAATTACATTATTTTACATATACCGGAAACTTAAGGTTTTAGAAGAACTAAAAATACATAATTAAGTTCAGATAGGTTATTATATGTTTTGAGTAGACATTCTAATAATAAATAGTGAACGCGTTGTTTTGTGTCGCAACGAATCCTCGCATCCTTGCATTGAAACACTCCGGGATATCATCAAAGCACTCTTCTCGAGCACATCTGTTACATGATCCACACTGAATACAGTTCACAATGGATGTAATATTCACCTCAAACAGTACGGTATTTTATCTGCTGCTTTTGAACATAACATTAGCTTACGTTAAGTTATAACTAAAAAAGAAAAGGCCATTTTTGTGATTAAATATCTAAAATCTTTTTGTTAGTGACAATTTTTGTTGATAATTTAATAAGATTCATTGGGAGTAAAACTCATAATTAAAAAAATCGCCATTTGCCTCGAGTGAAACAGTGAACAGCTCTTGAAAGAACTAACAAGATACATTATAGTTTCATGAAACAGTTTTAAGTCTCAGAAATATCTTCAGAACTATCTTCTTTATGTTCTGTTATGTATTTTTTTGTGGTGTACAATTATAAAGCAGTATTTTCAGCGTAGACAATTGACAATAGTGAAACGATGATTAGCTCTGAAAAGAAATTTCATACCCTACAGTGTCACGTGAAACAACAAGTAGCTCTAATACGAGCTTTGTTCTCACGTTATTTATCAAATAAAAAAGAGATTAGCTCTTGAAAGAGCAATTTCTGTTGTGGGTTTAAGAACCTGTGGTCATATATTGTAGCGAGAACAGCTTTTTTCAATTTGAACTAAAATTCAAGTATCATCTACATTTTCAATGAAGTTCATAATCGTCAGTATTTTTGTACAACAAATTCCTTTGCTGCATGTTTCCGTCATTGGTCAATACCCTGCTTCTGACGTGACGTGTAATACCAGCGCTCTCTACTGTGTAAACTCACGCAGATTCTCTATAATTAGTCTTGATAAATCTGTTGGAGTAGCAGTGATAATAGACGTCACAGTACAGCCCACACACTGTTGGTTTCTCCTCTTGATCTATTACTACGAATGGGGCAATCTATACTGTTTCATCTCGTGTAAAATTTAAGTTCGGAATCGGTGATCAAATAGTTATTTTACGATTTCGGTCACATACAGTATACATTGCACTCCTATGCTTGCACCATGTTCTAATATTGTTTCTATCTGCTTCTCTCGATTCAGTTCACCCATCACTGTCCTATTACTTGAGCTGGTTGTTAATTATGGATTAGCAATGTTTTGTTCTTCAGGGCGGAAACTACGGTGCGAATATCAGAAGTAGCAGTCGTATACTATAGTCTAGTAGTAGTATAGAGGCTGCAAGTAGACAGGGTAATAGTTTTCTATTCTTTTCGATTGTGACAACCTTGATAGCGTCACAGGGTTTTGGGGGAGGCCAAGCTAGGAGAACTCTGACCATGAGGCGTGGAGACCTCGAGAGGAAACCAACTTCAACTTAGAACACAGTGTCACGGCTTGTGTACACCGTTTTTGCCTTGCCTTTAGGACTTGCCTGTCCGGATCAGAAGTTTACTCTAGGACGAAAGCCGTTTTGCGGTAGACGTAATCTATGTGGGGTTTGAAGGATAGCTTACTGTCTAAAAGTACTCCTAGGTACTTGGCGGACTTAGCTTAGATATGCCGTGGCAGTTCGGGTAAGTGGCTCGTTCCGTTTCTTGTATAATGTAATATGTAGTACAACTATACATTGCGTGAACAGGTGTGTTCTTTAAGCAGGAGTTCCATTTCGTTTAAGTGTTTAAATCGTCGGAGACCCTTATATTCATTAGGTATTGTTAAAATTAGATATTATAAAAGAGCTAGAAAACGGAACAATGTGTGCTGATAACAAATAACTGATATACATCAATACAGTACACTAAACTAAATCTTAGCTTATTTAGAAATAAATGTTACAACTTAGTAAAAAAACGAACAACGCTGAAAAAAAAATGTATAAATAAAAAGTTTCTTTTTTTATTTACGTTAATATTTTATTAACCTAAACATAATAAGATATTTTTTATTCTAAATATGTACTTATTATAATTCTACTGTTCTATTAATACTTGAAGGAAAATATTTACTGTTATGTTTATGCGAACAAAGTATGAAAATATATAAAGATATTGTGTGACACATACTAACACGCGCTTGACACACACATGGGTTGAGGAACACACACATCGTCAACACAACGCGTGTTTAATGTTCTACAAGTTAGTTGTACTAGCAGTGTGTACCGTCATATCATTAGTTCAGCCGTGTTCTGTGAATATCTAAAATAAGAGCACTTCGAGTTTCTGGATATTTTAAAGAAATAGAGTGATGGAATGACATGAAAAGTACACAGTACGTAACAGGCTTAAGTACCATCACTACCATCTGGTTACGTGGCGTTCTACTACTGTGTGGTTTGCAGGCAGTATCTTCCACGCACAATTGTGAAACAGCCTACCTGCGGCAATGTTTCTAGGTCGATAGGACATAAATACCTTCAGAAAACGCGTTTATCCCACTTTAAAGGCTAGCAATGCACCTGTAACTCCTCTGGTGCTACATGGGGCCGTGGGTGACGTTGATCACTCACCGTCTGGTGAGACGCACGGTCGTTTGGCTTGCCTGTCCTGTGAAACGAAAAAAACAGTGTCAGATAAAAATTGTATGTACATACACATAAATTTCTTCAGTTCACAGTGACACTTATGAGAATAAACTGGTTCCTTTTTTATATTTTTACATATATGCGTATATTTTAATATTCGAAACTACATTTGTAAAAATCCGATGTTTCGAACACTTTACATTAGTCCGTGGTCACTGGTAGACTACCTCGAAACTTTCGAATACTAAAGTATACGCCATTAATCCGTTCGACATACTTTCATTTGAAAGGTGTAAAAATCACAAAAATTAAAGATCTTATAATGTACTAGTGTATCGCTCGCAGCTTCGGCCGCGCTATTCCCATCTAAAACTATATTTACTATTTTTAAAGTGTTATTCCACACTTAAGGTTAGTAAATATTTTTGAAAAAACGTTTAAAAATTTGAACGCAGCGGGTTTCGAACCCTCGCCTCTTGGATACCGTCCAACCACTCTGACTGCTAAGCCATGCGTTCTACTACCAGCTGCGTCGAAATTCTTATAAGTTTTGTAACGACTTATTTATGTTGTTAGCGTCTCATGTATACCGTCCAAGCAGGTAGGAAGTAGAACGCGGTCAGAGCGCTTGGAGGATATCCAAGAGGCGCGGGTTCGATTCCCGCTGCTGTATCTCTCGCTGTTATAGTTGAGATAATTTAATAGTTATAATATTAGTTATAAAAACTTAGTTTAAATATAGACCTTAGTTCTAAGTTAAATCAGTAAATAGCAAGTTTACGAGAGAAATAACATAACAATAAGGAAAAAACAGTTAAGACCTAGTATAGTGAAAAACTATGTTTGTGTATGTGTATTGTCTGTGCTTAGAACCACTTTTTAGTTAAACTACGGTTTACAACTAAAATATTTAGGGTTTTTAAGTGAAGAAAATGACTAGCCGTCATTATCACATTCATACTGTTTTTGTAATAATATGGTATCAAATATAGTGAATAATATTATTAAAGACGTCAGTTATTTATATACATCACCACCCTACATTGTTCTCTACCGTTGGCAAATCTTTGTTTCAGAGAGCTTCGACAAGTGAAGGGTGCCCCTTATCAGGACAAACTGTCGGCCACCCACAGTGGAGAGACATTCAGCACTTCTACCATTTGTGAAGGGAGTTACAGACAGGATTGGCAACATCTTAAGAAGAGCTTCTATCAAAACCATATTTAAGCCTAATAAAAAGATGAGCCAATGCTTGAGACCCGTTAAATGTAATATTTCTTTGCAGTGTGCAGGTGTATATAAACTAGAATGTGACTGTGGCTTGTCATTGGCCAAACAAAGAGGAGCATCGGGATTACGGTGAAAGAACATCCGATGTCGAGAATGGGTGTGTATTGCAATCAGCTGTGCGTGAACATACAATGAATAAGTCCAACATCAGGTTTGATAAGCCATTATCAAACCTAAACTAGGGAAAGTAGATAGATTCCTAGAATAATCCGCGAGGCTATCGAAATTCAAAAACATCCTAATTTCAATAGAGAAGATGGTTGGAAACTCTTTACCACCTGGCACCCTGGCACTTTTTATAAGTTATAAAAAATTCAAATTCACCACACCAGAGACAAAGATACAGTCAGCTCATGCTGCAAGTATCCAGGGCAGTACGCGAGGCAATTAAGAAACAGATGGCGGTAGATTGATATAATTAATTTTTGTATCAACTGACAGACGAATGCCACCTCTAGTCTACCTGTGACCACGGACTATTGTAAAGTGTTCGAAACGTCAGGTTTCTAAAAATGTACTTTCGAATACAATATACGCGGCTAATCCGTTTAAAATAGTTTCATTTAAAATGTTCTTATTTGTAATTTTTGTGTAAAATAAACGGTATTTCGTTTACATTCTACGCGTTTGTTTTTGTTCCACGCCAAAGCTCATACTTTGCACCATTTACAATAACAGAACATATTTAACCCATTTTTTTTATCCAGCTTTAGCGTGACCAGTGCAGGAACGAACAGACTGACAGACAAACTAACATTCTGTTGAGAGTATTATTGACTACATGTATTCACATACCCAATTAGTTTTTTTCTTAAATATTTAATGTACAAAATTTAATTTCACCTCTCTTATTACTTATATATGTATGTGGATATATATTGGTAGATAAGTGGTATAGGTTGTTGGTCTGCATGGATTTTTAATTTTGAAGTTAATTGTTACGTGGGCTGTTTCTAAGACTTACTTTAAGTTTTTTTATTTCATAAAAATATAAATATTGGCAAAGTCTATCATTTCGCGCGTTCGCGCTTAAATGATAGACACACGAAATTGTACACCTTTTTGTCAGATTTAAAAAAAAATGTTAGGTTAACACAAAAGGTACAAAACAATTATTTCATTAATAATTTTAAAAATAAATCTGAAACGGCCTGGCAGGTAATTAATAACAATAAAACTAAACATTGATGTATTACTCAAATAACAACGAATAATAAAATAATAATAACTTTCCTTTCAAAATTGCTGAAACTTTTAATAACTTTTTCATAGATCGAATAATTGACAACCAAAATTATAAACTTCAAAATAATTTACATAAATTAGAGTACAACACAAATTCTACATATATGTATATCTCCTATTGTTCCACAAAATATATTAAGAATTACTATTGACCTATTAAAAAATAAAAGAAAGTTGTTAAGTACGTGTCTGACAGTATAGCAACGCCTTTATGTCATATAATTAATAGTTGCATTACATCTGGTATTTTTCCTACTTCGATTAAAAGTATAATAGTGAAACATCTCCGCCAAAATAAAGATAAAAATGACTTGCCTAAGTACAGACCTATTGCTTTAATTTTAATATATTCTGGAAAATTATTGAAAAACTTTTGTATAAATCAATATAAGGTTTTCTAATAAACTGCGGAGTTATATTTCTGTGCAATATACACAGATATGTCTAAAGCATCAGTAAACTCTATTCTTACGGAATCCGTGGAAACGCTCTCAACTTAATTAAATCTTATCTTAACGTATTGTTTGCGGATGACAGTACTGCACTTGTTAAATGTAGTGACAATACAACGTATGAAAATGATATAAACAGTGCTATTCAGATGATGATTTATTGGTTAGGAAATAACAATTTAATTATAAATTTACAAAAAACTCAAATAATGCATTTTTACCAGAGGCCACAAATTCAATCTTTAGATATAAATTACAATAATCAAAATATTAATCAAGTTAATGTTGCTAAGTTTCTTGGTATTTTGATAGACAGCCAGTTAACATGGAACCTCACGCTCAAAATATTTGTAAATAGCTTAACGTATCTGCTTATGCATTACATATTATAACTAAAAAAGTTACATAATTTAAGTAAAAAAGTTAATAACACAATTCTTCGTTGCACATCATGGTTTAGTAGTTACAATTTTACGATTCGGCATCATATTTGGGGCAATTGCTGTGAAAGACAGGATATTTTTAAGGATGAAAAACGATTCCTTGTCTTGTCTTGATTGTTGTTGTGTTAGAAATAGCTATATTTGGTAAAACAAATACACATCAACACACAAAATAAATATATTATTATTATTATTAAGCGGGGAAAGCCGCGAGCGTGCGCTAGTGTAGAGGGAAGCAAGCAGAGACAGACTCCGCTACATATTCCTCGAGCAAGTTGCAGACGTGGCGACTGCGACTCGGCTCGGACACCATACCATCGCGTATTTGTGGATGAAAACGAGCAAATATATACAAAAACATAAAACACTTTCTTAAATTTTTAAAATAAAATTATAGCCTTTTATTAAAAAAATTTAATATAAAAAATTCTCAATATAAAATTATTTACTTAATAATTTTATATTATTTACTTAATAATTAATTTAACGGTACTTTTAATATATTAACTTTAATAATATGTAATATAATCTATACTAATAACATAGAGCAGAAGAGTTTGTTCGTTTGTTTGAACGCGCTAATCTCGGGATCTACTGATTGGTATTGAATATTTTTTTCTGTGTTGAATAGTCCGTTTATTGTCGAAGGCTATAGGCTATATAACAGCGCTCTACGACTAATGAGAGTGAAGCAGAAATAATAAGTGTTGTGAAAACGAGAAAATATGTACATTTTTAAAGCTTACCTCGCGCGCGCCGAGTGAACGGTGAAAGATACGCAAAAATTATGTATGACAAAATTGTTTCACTAGAAAAGCTTTTACGGTTGACTCACTATAACAATTTTTATGTATATATTTTTAGTTCTAATATAATATATTATTTGCGAATGTGTTTTTGTAAACTAAATATTATTCCTTATCCAAATATAAAATTTATTTATCACGGGAAATTAATTTGAACAAAATTGGAGGACGCTGGCTGACAGTGTCGATAGTCTTCTTACTAAAATTATAAAAGCAAAAGAGAAAAGAAGATTTCTGAGAAACTTTCTAAGTAAAACTTTCGGGAGAAAAAATTCTGTGATAATATAACGGTACTGTCAAGTACAAATATAGTCTTATCAATATCACCATGCGGGCGAAACCGCGAGCGACATCTAGTATGTAATAATTCTAAATATATATTAGCCCATAATAGCCTATAGTACTTATCATTACATCAGCTATCTGCCAAAGAAAGTACGTTTAAAATGGGTCCAGCCGTTCATTAGCGGGAACAACCAATAAGATTTACGTGTTTAAGTAGAACCTAATTGTTGGCATTGTAATGAATACAAAATGGCTGACAAATTTGTTAGCATTACGTAGTAGCGAAATTATACGATATTTGTTCAAAATGTAGTATCTATATTTTAAATTAATAAATATTTAATGTTATATTTAAATTTATCGTTTATATTTAAACTTGCGTAATGTTTTTATTATATCTAAATATATGAATTTAATAAATCTATTTTAAACTACTCTTAACTATTAAATAGTATTAATTAAAAAATATACAATGAAATAATGCAAAATATGTAAAGAACTAAACAAATTGTCTAAAAATATATTAAAATATACGTAAGAATATATTATTTTAATAAAGGAAAACCATAAATGTAAAAAGCAAACAAAATGGCGGACAAAAGTACTAAAATATAAATTCACGTTTCACAAATTACAAAATGTATAATACAAAAGCAAATGTAATTCTCATAATTAATGTATTAAATATGTTTTATTAACAGAAGCTACATTTAAAGATAATAAAGAACAATCAAATACCGACATGATTTGTAATATAAATATGAATCAAAATATTATTAGCACTCACACATCCCCAATCCAGACACAATACACACTTTAAACACTACGAGCAACTCACTACGGCAGTGACAAGACACTCCTTTATTATTATGAACTAGTTCACAATCCTCAACATCTCTCAAGCTCGCAACACAAGCGCTCTGGAGCGCTGTTCCGCGCCGAATGAAAGGAAACGCGCGAATTCTGAAGCTCGACGTCTTAGTTTTCGATATTTCACGCGCTATTATTGTGATGCTATAAAGGTCTCTATTACATGTTCATAACTGTCATTATAGCTTGCACATTTGTGGATATATAAAATTTTTTATTTGCCACAATTTACAATACTTTTAAGATGAAAAAGATTTTCATTGTAATGATAATTAATAATGTTATTGTATAATATTCAAAGTAAGTATGTGATAAGTAATCAGTAAGAGTGAAGTTAGATTCGGTTTCTGCTTTACAGTTAAAGAACATGTAACGCTCTGACTTACATTGATTAGCGTACAATTGATTACCAAAAGACGTCAAACACCGAATGTGTTTTGATTGTTAAGACAGTGATGTGAGGTTTATTTAAATTAATATTATTTTTGACTTTTCAACACTTCACTAGCATTGTATTTTATTGTCTCAAATAAAAGATATATAATGTAGATTTGTTCGTTATTGTTTTCTAACAATAGATGGAGCTAGGCACAAAAAATAGTTTTAATTCTTCTAATATTATATAAATAATATAATAATATAGATATCTATTGATTCCTTATAAAACCAATATCTACAATTGTTATATATAATATACTTAAGGACTAATACTTATTGTAACTTTGAAAATTAATAATAATTACATATATATAATACTTAATTTTGTCTTCACCAATTCTAGACTCACGAACTTAACAGAGTGCCAGTAATTAACACCGCGCATTGTCTTACACGTATTTATATAAGACTCTGAACAGTTTTAAAGAAATTTGAACTCATATTGCACACTCAAAGCAGATAGGTTATATAATATTCCTCAGCACTAATTTTATTTACACATCTCCACTAGAAGTAGATGGAGCTGTCACAATATGTGCGCGAAATGTCATTTATAAATATATCAATAGATCAATCTTCACGTTTTAAATTGATACAGAAACAACAGAAGATAACAAACACAATAACAATAAATAATACATATTAATTACTTGCTGATTAACAAAGAAACAACGTATAATATAACTTCTGTTCGTACACGAGCTACGACGCGACTCGTCACTTCACGAGCAAGAAACAGAAGCGACTCTCTTAGGAGCTACTTATTCATAGGTCATTGTAGTTTGATTCTGAGCCTGTTAGATAACACTTGAAATATTGTAATTGTAATACTATATACATATAGTTAGAATGAAACTGAGCGCTGTCTGTACATTGATATTATTGGAAGCATTTATTAATTAGTACTACCTAAAACAATATTTTTAGTTTTTGTTTTATCTGTCTATATGTATGTCTGTTCGTTTATACGCGCTAATGTCGGACACGTTAAGCCGAATTGAATTCAGTTTTCGCCATTATATTTTTATATTTAAACTTGAATTTTCAATTAAATATTAATATTTTACCAGCATGTCAATATAGTTTGACTTGTATAAACATGGATACATACCTAACTGAAGGAATCCTCAAAGGCAATTTTTTCATACTTTGGACACTCAAATTAATTCGTTACCTTCAACGACTATCAAAGGCGATCCTTTACAGTAAATGCGAAGACGATAAACATATATTACACTTATTCAAATTCAAACTCCCAATTTATTTTTATCCTTTTTTTACAATATATGTAATAACTTATTTACAAACTTTATTTAAGATATCATTCTCCATATTATTGACCTTTGTGAAGTGATTGTACACTACACTTTTATTTGCCTATTATATCTGGCATCGCTGCTTTTGCAGCGGCTTATATTTCTGATATGAATGTATGAGAAATATAATAAATTACTTATTAAAATGAATACTCTAGTATAAAGTGATGTACTCGTTGCTATGGCTACGCGTACCTCAAGTGTCAACAAGGCGCCGTGTTTAATGAATTAACATAAGGAGGTATACTTGCAAAATGATTTAGAAACGTCTCATATAATATTATGACACTCGTATCACTTCCAAAGGAGTCGCTACTCTGAGTGTGACATCTGACAACTCGCTCTCATGTAGCTACAATAAATGGCATTGCTCTTCAATTACACGACGTGTGTTTTGTAATTGTTGAATTATAATAAAACACGGCGGCTTCATTGAACACGATATGAGTTATAAAATATATTAAAACAAAGACTAAAGAAACGATACTGAAATAATACTGTTAATATTCATGTTCTAAGTCGCGCTATGAACATTTAGTAAGCAAATGTGTATATATATTAGTACAGTCAGTACATCTGTGTGGTCCGCCGCCTTGAGACGAGCCAGTCGCCAAGCTGGTCCGCGTTGGCGCATTCAGACGGAACCCTCGGGTTTGCAACTCATACTGCAGCGACCACTGAGCTCGCTCGCACACCGACTCCTCGCACGCGTCGCTGACACCTCGTCGGTGACGGAAGCGTTGTATGGAATGACTGACGGTCGTTCCCCGCTCAAGGACGGCCTGCGCCTCGTGCTGCTGCGCTACGCCAGTAACGTGTTGACCCCACTTTTTGCACATTGTCTTTTGTAACTCCACTTATTAGTTATTATATCCTATCGGTCGTCCGTACTCTAAGCGTTAACAGTCAGTGACGTTAATAAATCGGAAATGTATACTTTTCGCAAGTCATTTTAGAGTTTTAGTTTTGTTCACATTTTTTTTTCTGAAATACCCTTTTTATCTGGATATATTAAAGTAGCTTGATTATTTGAATTAGTCGTTTATTCACCCTAAAACTAAAATAAATCTTAATACGGAAGATGGCGTATCATATGGAACTCGACTTGGTAGTAGTAGTAAGAGGCTGGTAGCGCTTCATATAACTGAGGAATTTCTTCAGGTATTTGTAAGGGTTATTTAGAGAGCTATAGGCCTGTAGTCTTTACGAGTAATGTAATACGTCTCATAATTTATAGGTACTTATGAGAGATTGAATGAAATAACGAATACCTATGACTTAGATACCTACTGTAAAAGAGCAACAGTTACGTCAGAGGGTAATACTTTCAACCTCTAATTGGAGTCTCCTTCACGACTTACACGGAAATGCTAAGTTCACAGTCGTCGAGTTCCGACATCTATCGTTGCCAAAGCACAATGTAAGGCCTGTGTCACAAGGAGATCTTTGAGATCTTTCCAAGCTTCATTTAAGTAGTCTTACAATGTAATGTTTTAATATTGCTCGTCGGTAATGTGAAGTACTGGAACACAAGTACTGCTGACCAACAAATGTAAGAGTAGCTCCGATACAACTCCATGTGGCAATAGAAGATGAAGCGGAGCTGGCAGCTCTCAAGCGGAGTGCTGTGATGTACGCGACTAGAATACAATACTATATTTACTGCGACGCAAGTGTAAGTATTATGAAATAAATAGTTTGACGTTCACGAAATGAAGCATGTAACAGATTGTTTTGGATAATATTATTCGAGTTCGATAATCGTAATTGTCTTCATTGTGCTCGCGTCCTTATATCGTATTCTTCTTTATGTCTACCCTCGGTTTGTTTATTAATTTAGTATTTTTGTACTACGCTGATATTATTACTACCCACTTGCAACGCAAGCCAGATGTGGAACCGAAAGCAAGTAGTATCTACCTATATATGGGTCTGGTCGAGGCGCAGTGTGACAGCGTCTAACTGTAAACGCGACCGATTGTGGGTTTGATCCCCAGTCGAAGGAGTGATTATAATTAAAATGATTTTCACTTCCTCGCTCTGGTGAGACAAAGTGCAGCGTTGAGTTCCACCACTTAACACAATGTCTCGAATTCTGTGGAAAGCGAAGTACGGAGTGTCTTGACATTTCTACTTTCTGTCTACCCTGCTACACGGGATAAAAAGCGAGAAGCTATAAAAATACATATAAAATCACATATTTTATTATAATCAAAATATGTTTAATAGTGGATATTTTAAAATTTATATTTTCATGAGTATTTTTCCGACTATTGCTTTTTATTGTAATCATCATACTATCATAGTTTTTTGAAATCTAAGTAGTTTTAATATAATTTGATAACAAAGATGGTATTTCTGTATCTTCTGACCATATATGATTACTTTGCTGTGCGAAATAAAGCATGAGGCTGAAAATACTTTTAAAAAACGTATACAAATTTCAACGCAGTGGGATTCGAACCCGCGCCTCTTCGAAACCGTCCAAACGCTCTGACAGCTAAGCCATACGTACTACTACCAGCTGCGTCGAAATGAAGCTTTGTTTCTCCTCAGCCACCTGCCATTGCCATCTCGCTTGCTCGTGCTAATATAATATCCTGCTATCTCACTTCACTGATGCACACCACTACCAAATGGCGTCACATAACACTCAGCTCCCGTAAGTGCTATATATATATTATGTTCTCTAAGTACATTCTCCCATTTAATTACTGCCTAAATATGCAGTATAAATAATCAGGATATATTTTTATTTAAAATGTATAATAATAATTATTAGTACGCATATAAAAAAGTTGGTCCGCCATCTTGGATGACGCGCCATGTTGCTGATAACGCTACTTGATTTATGATTGTCAGTCGGTGATATCAAACATATATTTATAAATAGACTAGCCGTCGCTCGCGGCTTCGCCCGCAAGGTATGTTGATATAAATTTTACTTGTACTTGACAGTTACCGTTACATTATCACGGAAACTTCTCTCCCCGCGCCGTGAGTCCTCATCTGTTAGCCACTTTATGGCGCTCAAGTCAATCATATCGTCATCATTTTTAAACTATTCGGCCAAATTACTTGGTGTCAAAGACGGAAGATCCTGAGATTAGCGTGGCGCTGCACAGTGCTTGCAATCTTCTTTATATTTGGCTCAAAGGTACTTGTAGCAACACGTAAAACTGCTTCCAAACTTTCATTTGCACGGCGGTTTCGATTTTTTGTTTTATTACTATTTAGAAGTGAAAAAGATTGTTCACATATACGGAAAATGATTGTAATTTTCGGAATTCAATTGTAATCTGAAAAGTGTCAGCTTGCATTGAAAGGATGATACATGAGTGTAAAGCTGGGATATCAGGTGAGTGTTGCCTTGAAGCTTTGTGTTCAAAACATTCAAATGATTTGTAATGTCAACTAAAAAAGCCAAGTCACATAACTTCTATTAAATTTGGAAATCGTTCCAGTGTCAATCCACGACTTAGCCACCTTACTTGTGTATAGTACATGTACAGTAAATCTCCGCATTCGCTTTCGATGTCATCAAGGAATTGTTTGAGTTGTCTGTGACTGAGTCCTCGTGATTTAAGAAATTTACAGTCGAAACTACCACTTTCATGACGTTTTGAAATTCAATTTTTTTAGAACACACGAAGCCGTGTGTTCGTGTGTAAAGCTTTGTGTATAATCCAGTGAACCTGCATGAGACCTTCAGCGTTTATGTTTTATTCTTGTAGATGCTTTTTCAACAAAGTAACTAGCCCGGAATTTACACCAATCATCGAAGGAGCACCGTCAGCTGCAACTCCAAGTCCAAATCAGTTTTTGAACACTCATCTAGAAGTACATTGAGTATGCTGTCCCACTGCGCCACCACCGGCAACCGGATTGATAAACATACATAGTAAAGTATTTGTTCCATGCATTATTAATTAATTAATGTTAATTGTCAATGTTACAACTTCCGGGCAGTCGTGGTACAATAAGGCAGCATCTGACAGTAAACGCGATCGGTTGTAGGTTTGATTCTCAATCGGGGGAATCATTTATATTTACATTATTTTCAGTTCCTCATTTAAGTAAGACAAAGCCCGGCATTGAATTCTGCCACTCAATATACAATGTGTCTAATTCGGCGGGCAGCGGAGTACTAGTCGTCTTGACACTGGGTAATTTCTATCTACTATGATGGAAAAGTTTTCCCAGATATGACCTACAGCCTGTCTTGAAAAGTAAATACTTTCAAAGGGAACTTTTCTTCTTCCCAGCTCGTTTACTGCCTTGTCTCTTGACCACGGGTTCCGGCCATCATAGTTTAGTTGTTTTGTTTGACTAACTGAGTATTCAGCGTAATTAAATGGAGCTTCAACTAGTACCTATAGCAAACCAAGGTTAATAGCGAGATTCAGAACTTGAATACTTTATACATCTTATTTTATTGCATTGTTTCTTTTTATAATTGACATATTTATTCAATTAAAATGCAACTTTTTTAAAATATTTTTTATATTTTATAATAAATTCTTAAATACACTTGAAATAAAAAATAGATAACATGATTATAAGAGAGATGGCGATGCAAGAATCATCACCGACACTTAGAGTCGCCATCAAATGATACTAGATGTCGTTGTTTCTGATTTTATGAAACAAATGCGCTGAATAATATTCATTTTTGGTAAAATATTAAAGTAAAAACACACAAATAATTGTTTAAACAATATTAAATGAAGTAATGTAACAACAGCAAAGAAATGATAATTATGTTGTTATCATACTTATTATAATATTCTAAATTTAATATATTTCAGTTTAAAATTAAAAAGAAAATAGCTTTTACTATTTAAAAGAAATGTAAAATGCATGCTTTTAATCTTATTAATCAATGCTTTTGGCAAATAAAATATAGTAATAATAAAACTTTTTGTTTATTTTTGTGGATTCTAACTAGATATAATCATTCCTACATCGCGCTATTAACATTTTGTTATCAAATGAGTATATATAACAGTATAAATTTTAATTGGTGGTCCTCGCCCGAAATTATTAAAAGCGACCTTAAGACGCGTTAACCAGTGCGCGAAGTACATAGAATGTACAACATCAAAAAATAATTCACCCCTCGGCCCGCTGATTCCCGTCTCGCGCGCGTTATACCATTAGCCCTAAAAATCGCGACATTCAACGCAAACGGTGTCAAAGGCCAAAAAGAACTTATGAGTGAGTACGTCCACTCAAGATTTCTTTTGTATACAGGAGTCTTTTCTTAAACCTAGCGTTCGCTCTCCTGGCATTGCGAACTATAGGATTGTAAGGAATGATAGGGTCACCGCAAGAGGTGGCACTATGATTTATTACAATAAGAATTTACACTGTATACCGCTAGACCCTCCGTCGCTTGCTAACATCGAAGCGTCAGTGTGCCAAATTCATATGACAGGCCATCAGCCAATAGTCACAGCCTCGGTGTATCTCTCGCCGAACAAATCATTACTAGAAAGCGACATCAAGTCGCTCCTAGATATGGGTGACTCAGTCCTTCTGACTGGGGACCTAAATTGTAAACACATCAGCTGGAATTCGTCGAAAACCACCAAAAGAGGTAAGGCTCTCGACGAAATAGCTGTCAAGTACAATGCGGCCGTCATCAGCCCCCCCACCCCCTTCCGCTTTGGCCACTCTGGCACGCCGGAGGTGTTAGATATTGCGATCCTTAAGAATGTTACCCTCTGGCAACACTATCGAATCGCAGCCGGAACTAGATTCCGATCATAGACCGGTGCTAATTAAGCTAGGTACGGAGCGCCCCTCAGGCCCTCCGACCAAAACAATCACAGACCGGAAGAAGTTCGCAAAGCTTCTTCGAGCCAATAATTCTCTAAGTTGATTTAGCAATAGACGCGGCTAATCAATTCTCAGAATATATACACGACGCGATCCTCAGCTGCTCTAAAGAGATTACAAACGTACCGAAAGGACGATTTGAAATCACAGAAAAGCTCAGGAGATTAATAAGGCGTAAAAATGCAGCAGCCAGACGACACGACTCATACCCGACAGACGACAACTATAGGGAACTAAATAGGTTGAGGAGGAGCGTTCGACACGCGTTCGACATGCGGCGAGTCGTGGGACAAGAGACTAGAGGGACTCGCGCCTTCGCACCAGGCTTTCTGGGCGCTGTCGAGAGCCTTCCGGTCGGATGGTCTCGCGACTATGCCACCTCTCATTAGGCCCGACAATTCGATTGCCGCCGATGACACTGAAAAAGCGGAATGTTTAGCCGACAGTTTAGAGGCTCAATGTTCCCCCAGCGATCAGCATTTCGAACCGAACCACCGAGCGAAGGTTGACTCCGAGGTTGCAACCTGGGCTTCACTACCTCCCTCAGGTAAACTGCTTCGCCCAACCTCTGCCGGTGAGGTTCAAAATATCATTAAAAACCTGAAAGACAGAAAGGCCCCGCGGCCCGACGGTCTTAATAACAGGACACTAAAAACGTTACCGGCCCAGTTCGTGTCTTTACTAGTACTCATTTTTAATTAACTCTTCAAATCTTGTACCTTCCCAGATCAATGGAAGGAGGCAATAGTCATAGGTATTCCGAAGCCGAACAAGGAATCTTCCCAGCAGCTACAGGCCTATTAGCCTGCAATGCTGCCTAGGCAAAATTTACGAGAGGATAATTCTCATTAGACTCTCCGAAGCGGTAGAGACGAAACGTCTGCTCTTAGACGAGCAATTCGGGTCCCGCAAGGGCCACTCCGCCGTACACCAAGTACATCGGCTAGTAGAACACATAGCCAGATATAATGTTAGATACCGTGCCCGCAGCTCTACTGCGGCCATTTTTCTCGATATCGCGAAAGACTCCACAGTGATTCGTGGGACAAGAGGCTTGAGGGGCTCGCGCCTTCGCACCAGACTTTCTTTTTCTTTTTCTTTTTAGCAACCTGGGCACCTTTACCATCTTCAGGTGAACCGCTTCGCTCGACCTCTGCTGGTGAGGTCCAAAATATGATAAAGAACCTGAAAGACAGGAAGGCCCCGGGGCCCGATTGTCTTAACAACAGGACTTTAAATGCTTCACCGACCCGGTTCGTGCCCTTATTGGTTATCATCATTAATTGCCTCCTCAAATCTTGTACCTTCCCAGACCAATGGGAGGAGGCAATAGTATAATATAGGAATAGGAATATATATATATATATATATATATATATATATATATATATATATATATATATATATATATATATATATATATATATATATTCCTCGGAAGGTGCCTCGGCTTGCTAGGCTTTGGAATACCTATGACTATTGCCTCCTCCCATTGGTCTGGTCCCCCTCCCAGTGTCGCGGTAAAGACCATTAAGGTCAACAGCATGTAATCCAATGACAGAAAAAAAAAGAAATTACCTCCTCCTGTTTATATACAGGAGTTCTCTCGCCGAACAAGGCAATAGTAGAAAGCGATATCAAGTCGCTCCTAGATATGGGTGACTCAGTCTTTCTGACTGGGGATTTAAATTGTAAACGGAGGTGTCAGATATTCAGTTCCGATTTGGCACCGACCGGCGACGGTCGTGTGACAACATTGGGGCATCCCCTTCTCGATTGTGCGTCCGAGCGCTGCTTTTCGTGTCGTTGTGCGTCAGTGATCAGAGTTACAGAGTGCTGCCGCTGTGAGGACCGCGCCGTGCCGTGCCCCGTGTGCTGTACTGCGCGTCGTCTAGCTGTGGTTGGCGTTTCTGGGAGTAAGTGTTCACAGTTGTCCTTACACACCCCCGTTCACCAAACGGGCATACTTAGTGTACTTAGTGCCACACACCCTCCCCCGCCGAAAGGTGAGGGGAGACATTTAATCTCGTCGCCGCCGCCAACATGGAGGGCCTCTCGAAGGAGGACCTCATAAGGTACTTGCGTACCTTCCACGCCGAGGTCTACGATGGCCTCCAAAATTTCGCTTTCGCGAAAGAGAGCCCGCGCTCTCCCGACGCCGGCCCGAGCGCCGCCGAAGTGCCCCGAGGCACTATTAGGACGCGCACGACGTCCCCCGAGCGGGACTCTAGTTCCGCGTCAGAAATGGACGTGTCGGGCGCCGAGTCGGACACGTCCTCTCAGGATTTTGAGACCGTAGTCTCAAAATCAGCAAAGAGGAAGGCGAAGAAGGCCCCTCAGGCCGTAGCGCCTTCGAAAGCGCGAAAACCCGACGCGCAAACGTCGGCCGTGCGGGCTTCACCCGCCCCCGCGTCTACCAAGCCGCTTCCCCCGACCGCTCCGGTGTCCGCGCACACCGCAACGGGCCCTCGCCCCGCGCCGGCCCCACGTGCCGCTCCCCTTGCGCCCTCTGCGCCCGGTCCTCGCCCTTCAGGCGCAGCGACCGGAAATCAGCAACCGCCTCGCCCTAAATTACCGCCGCCGGTCTACATCCAGGAAAAAGGCAGGTGGAACGAAGTATCCGCGTGGATGCTCTTAAATAAAGTGGCGTACAGCTCCGCGAGGCTGACGTCCATAGGGATCAAAGTTCAGGTCCCGTCGGCCGCGGACCACCGCGCCTTAACCCGCCGCATGCGGGAAACAAACGTAGGTTTTCACACCTACGCTTTAGAGGAGGAGAAAACTCTCCGAGTCGTCATTAAAGGCGTCCCCCGCGAACTGGACGCCGAGTTCATAGAGAGCGACCTTAAGTCGCGGCTTCCGGTACGCGAAGTACACCGTATGTACAACATGCGTACAAAAGTCAAGTATGACAGCATACTTGTAGTATTAGACCGAACAAACGAGGGCAAGGAGGTCTTCAACCTCCGGTCAATCTGTAACCTGACGGGGATCCGCGTAGAACTCCCCCGGTATAAAGGCTTAATAGGGCAGTGTCACCGCTGCCAAAACTACGGGCACTCGGCCAAGCACTGCCACGCGCGTCCGCGCTGTGTAAAGTGCCTGGACGACCACGCCACCGCGGAATGCCCGCGGAAAGTTCCCGACCCGGAAATTCCTCCCAGCTGCGTCCTCTGCGAGACGCAGGGTCACCCCGCGAACTATCGCGGCTGCGTCCGCGCCCCGCGCAGGCGCACTGGTAAAGGAGGGTACCGGAAGAGGACCTTCCCCTCTCGCCAGACGGAGCAACCGAAGGAGCCCTCAGCTCCGGAGGTGTTTACACCGGCTCCACCTCCAAAGGTGAACGCGTGGTTCAAGCCCACGCCACCTCCAGCAGCGGCACGTGTTGCGGTGCCGGCTGCGACTCGCGCACCGACGGCCCCGCGGCCCTCCCCGCGCCCGCAACCCCCTCAGGGTAGTCCCGCGAGCGACCTCTCGCTCGTTATGGACTTTGCCGGCGCGCTAAATTTCGTCGAACTCGGCGTGTTCGCGGCTAAGCTGCGCAACACCAACGGGAATAATATGGCTCGCCTACAAGCGGTATGCGAGCACGCCACTCTTCTGGAAGCCATCGTAGGCTTCCAGGCTAAATAAATTCTATAGCTAAATAATTAGATGGCGGTCAACAATAGATTCACCCCTCGGCCCGCTGATTCGCGTCTCGCGCGCGTAAAACCATTAGCCCTAAAAATCGCGACATTCAACGCAAACGGTGTCAAAGGCCAGAAAGAGCTTATGAGTGAGTACGTCCACTCAAGACAGTTAGATTTCTTCTGTATACAAGAGTCCTTTCTTAAACCTAGCGTTCGCTCTCCTGGCATTGCGAACTATAGGATTGTGAGGAATGATAGGGCCACCGCAAAAGGTGGCACTATGATTTATTACAATAAGAAACTACATTGTATACCGCTAGACCCTCCGTCGCTTGCTAACATCGAAGCGTCAGTGTGCCAAATTCATATGACAGGCCATCAGCCAATAATCATAGCCTCGGTGTATCTATCGCCGAACAAACCAATAATAGAAAGCGACATCAAGTCGCTCTTAGACATGGGTGACTCAGTCCTTCTGACTGGGGACCTAAATTGTAAACACATCAGCTGGAATTCGTCGAAAACCACGAAAAGAGGTAAGGCTCTCGACGAAATAGCTGTCAAATACAATGCGGCCGTCATCGGCCCCCCCACCCCCTCCCGCTTTGGCCCCTCAGGCACGCCGGAGGTGTTAGATATTGCGATCCTTAAGAATGTCGCCCTCTGGCAACACTCTATCGAATCGCAGCCGGAACTAGATTCGGATCATAGACCGGTGCTAATTAAGCTAGGTACGGAGCGCCCGTCAGGCCCTCCGACCAAAACAATTACAGACTGGAAGAAGTTCGCAAAGCTTCTTCGAGCCAATAATTCTCCTCTTAAGGAGCTAATCCCAGGCATCACTGACTCGGTTGATTTAGCAATAGACGCGGCTAATCAATTCTCAGATTATATACACGACACGATCCTCAGCTGCTCTAAAGAGATTACAAACGTACCGCAAGGACGATTTGAAATCTCAGAAAAGCTCAGGAGGTTAATAAGGCGTAAAAACGCCGCAGCCAGACGACACGACACATACCCGACAGACGACAACCGTAGGGAACTAAACAAGTTGAGGAGGAGCGTTCGACACGCGTTCGACATGCTCCGCGGCGAGTCGTGGGACAAGAGACTAGAGGGACTCGCGCCTTCGCACCAGGCTTTCTGGGCGCTGTCGCGAGCCTTCAGGTCGGACGGTCTCGTGACTATGCCACCTCTCATTAGGCCCGACAATTCTATCGCCGCCGATGACACTGAAAAAGCGGAATGTTTAGCCGACAGTTTAGAGGCTCAATGTTCCCCCAGCGATCAGCCTTGCGACCCGGACCACCTAGCGAAGGTGGACTCCGAGGTTGCAACCTGGGCTTCTCTACCTCCCTCAGGTGAACCGCTTCGCCCAACCTCCGCCGGTGAGGTTCAAAATATCATTAAGAACCTGAAAGACAGGAAGGCCCCGGGGCCCGACGGTCTTAATAACAGGATGTTAAAAACGTTACCGGCCCAGTTCGTGTCCTTATTAGTACTCATTTTTAATTGCCTCCTCAAATCTTGTACCTTCCCAGATCAATGGAAGGAGGCAATAGTCATAGGTATTCCGAAGCCAAACAAGCCGAGGAATCTCCCCAGCAGCTACAGGCCTATCAGCCTGCTGAGCTGCCTAGGTAAAATTTACGAGAGGATAATTCTCATTAGACTCTCCGAAGCGGTAGAGACGAAACGTCTGCTCTTAGACGAGCAATTCGGGTTCCGCAAGGGCCACTCCGCCGTACACCAAGTGCATCGGCTAGTAGAACACATAGCCAGATATAATGTTAGATACCGTGTCCGCAGCTCCACTGCGGCCATTTTTCTCGATATCGCGAAAGCGTTCGATAAAGTTTGGCATAGTGGCTTGATTTACAAGCTGCACAATGCCGGCCTCCCGGATCATTTAATTCGCGTCCTCAAGGACTATCTCTCAAACAGATATTTCCGTTTTAAAGTGGAAGGTACACTCTCCACTCCCCGCCTAATTCGCGCCGGAGTCCCTCAGGGCTCCACGCTCTCTCCTATTCTGTATGCGCTGTACACCAGCGACATACCGAGAGTCGACAATGTCCATCTGGCTATGTACGCCGACGACACCGCCCTATACACCACTTCCCGCCACTCTTTCGTCATTGCCGAGAGACTCCAGGCGGCCGCCGACGCCCTAGGCGCTTGGTACCGCAAATGGAGGATCGAGGTCAATCCCGAAAAGAGTGCCGCGGTACTGTTCCCTCGACTTAAACATGAAACGGTCTCTACCGTATACCTAATTAACAAGCCAATTCCGTGGCAAAAACATTTTAAGTACCTCGGAGTCACTCTAGACTCCCAACTCTCCTTCAGAAAACACATTAGTCGAGTGTGTAATAAAGCCCGCTTCTATCTCAATAGATTGCACCCCTTAATTTGTAAACGCAGTAAAATGTCACTTAGAAATAAGCTGACATTGTATAAAACCTGCATTAGGCCCGTCCTCACGTACGCTTGTGTGGCGTTCGCGCACACCGAGCTTAAACCACTTCAAGTGGTTCAAAACCGATTTCTACGAATCGCATCGGGTTCCCCCTGGTACGTTCGTAATATAGACTTACATAAGGATTTCGAACTGGAATCGATAAAAGAGTTCTGCAACGGCCTAGCCAAGCGCTATTACGAGCGCGCAGATACTCACGCAAATCCCCTCGTCGTACGGGCGTGCGATTACGCCCCGTCCGCGCATCCTAAACTTAGACGCCCGCGTAGCGTCTTATTAGACCCCGACGACCCCATCACGGCAGCAAATGGAAAAATGTTAGGTAGGAAACACTCCACCAACACTACACACAAACACCGCCGTCGTCGGAAACGACGGCGAAGTTCAGCTTACGTCACGGCCCGTCCGCGCGGTGGCGCGGCCGGGTCCAACGGTTAGGGACTGTAATAGGCTCCCTTAGAATAGTTAAAAAATTCCCCCAGTCGCGACTTCACGCCGCGGCTGGCTTGTGTTTTAGAGTAGGGAAAAATCCCCCGCCCGCTCGCCGACCGCAAGCCGAGGTTCGAGCCCCGCAGGGGGCGCCCTTGCGGTCGTCGGCTTCCTCTCAAGCAGACACGTCAGTGCTTGCTAATACTTCGCAGGGCTAGAGTACCCTCTTCCCTCCCCCTCCCGGTGTCGCTGTAAAGACCATTAAGGTCAACAGCATTTAACTCAAGGACAGAAAAAAAAAAAAAGAAAAAAAAAGTCAGATATTGTGTAACGATACGTACTATATATAAATGTACAAATAATTTAATAATAACATTAAATATTATTTTATATAGTATTTATAGGTAGGTAGTAATAACATAATTAATAATTTTATTTTTATTAAATATAATTTTGGCTGAATGAATTACTGGCAGTCTAGAATGATACAATGGATTTTGGAAAAAAGAAAAAAGATGGAGGATTGGCGGGAGCGTCATGTACGGAAAAGGACGCTTGAGAATATTGTTAATATTTAATTTGGAACAATAGAAATATAACACATTGAAAGTGAATATAATAACAATATTTAATATCGGAAATACATAGGAATATGATTATTATAGTTTTATGGTATTGGTGGTCGGTAAGATTTGCATTTCTATAAGAAGAATTTGTTGGTAAGTTCTTTTTCCATTATTAATATAAAAGTGCCAATAAATGAATACAATGTTAATATTAATAAAGTAAAATAATTATATTAACGATATTAAATGTTTAGAATGTACATTCTAAGAGATATATGAAATTTGTAATATAAATATACCAAAGCGTCTGCCGCCATCTTTGAATAGTGTTGTATAAACATATTATTATATGCATTTACTGAGTATTATAAAATATTTTTAGTATCATACTAAGCTCTGCAAACAATAACTAATAAATCATAATTAATATAATATCATGTATTGAACGAATTAAGCATTTTATGGTTATATTTATATAATATTCTTAAACATATAGTAGATCCGTCATGTACTCGCGTTACGCGACTGTCGGGGTTCGGTGAGCGTTACAGCTTACTGATAACCGGCGTTGCCGGGCGTCGTTCAGAGCGCCTGGACGGTATCCAAGAGGCGCGGGTTCGAATCCCGCTGCGTTGAGATTTTTATACGTTTTTGAAAATATTTTCAGCTCATGCTTTATTCCGCATAGCAAAGTAGTCGTATATAGTCAGAAATATCATCTCTGTTATTAAATTAAATAAAACTACTTAGATTTCAAAGAAACTGTGAATGTATGATGATAACAATAAAACGCAATATTCGGGAAAAATACTCATGAATATAAATTTTAAAATTTCCATTTTTAACACACGTAGGTATATAGGTGAACCGAAAGCAAGATACTACTTGCTGTCGGTTCCACATCTCGTTTGCGTTGCAAGTGGGTAGTAACAATATCAGCGTAGTACAAAAATACTGAGTTATTAAACAAACCGAGGGTAGACATGAATGAGTACGATATAAGGACGCGAGCACAATGAAGACAAATACGAGTATTCATTATAAATATTTAAAGTCGAACTCGAATAATGTTATCAAAAATAAATTGTGAACGTCAAACTATTTATATAGTAATACTTACACTTGCGTCTCAGTAAATATAGTATTGTATTCTAGTCGCGTACATCACAGCACTCCGCTTGAGAGCTGCCAGCTCCGCTTCATCTTCTATTGCCACATTGTAACGTTCATCTCCCCCTCATATTGAATATATATAAATACTATAATTATAAAACATGTCTTGGCTCATGATACGTCTCGCGGTTAGGACCCAATATCGTCATGTTCGCAATAACTCAAGAACTTTTAGCGATTCAGAGGCAACAGTGTCAAGAAATGTTAATAACTACCTATTATCTTAAAAAGGATATAAAACTTTCAGAAGACATTATAGTAAGAGATTTTAGTACGTTAGATATTCCATTGTAACCACCTCCAGCTTTTCCAAGGAAAGCCGAAGATGCGTCTTATTTAACCCTCTATTATAAGTATCCTTTGCTGATAGTCATAGCAGAAGGGAAAATAGCTTAATGGCCCCACTCCGCCATATGCCGTGAATTCCGACCGATCGGCGGACCCGACCGACCTCAGAGTGAACCCTCCGAGACGCAACGGAACTTCGAACGTATATGTTACTTACAATGCCTTTGCAAACGAACAATTATTAGTTATTTGTTCCGTCCGTGTAAGGATCCCTCAATTAGGCTAATAAGCTTAATACACTTTTAAATACATATCTCGATACTTAAAATTACTTATGGTACTTCTTTACGTACTTTTTACGTTAAAATATATTAAAAATATGTTATAATTATATATTTGAATTGGTTTGTGAGACCATTATATATCGTAGATTGGTTCTTTAGACCATTATGAGTCGTAGATTGGTTCTTTGGACCATAATATGTCATAGATTGGTTCTTTAGACCATTACATGTCGTAGATTGGTTCTTAAGACCATTATATGTCGTAGATTGGTTCTTTAGACCATTATGAGTCGTAGATTGGTTCTTTAGACCATTATATATCGTAAGTTGGTTTGTGAGACCAATATATGTCGTCGATTGGTTTGTGATAAGAAATTTTAAATAATATGAAAAAAAAAGATAAAAAAGAAAATTTAATTTATTGTATCTTGTGTAGTTTATTAAAAAATATTTCAGAAATAATTAAATCTCGAATTTAAATGAGTTAAATAATTAAAAAAGTTAATGTAGAATAATTATTTTCAATAATTAATTAGAAATGAAATGTTACTCGTTTCAAAATATATCTAGATTTTTAGAAATATAAACTATTAATTTTTTTAATTAAATATATTAAGGGATAAACTTTAATTTAAAGATTTTTTAAAATTTATATTGTTTAAAAATAAAATTTATTATAAAAAAATTATAAAATATAAAATTTAAATTAATATTTATTTTTTATATATTAAAAAAATATTTTTTTAATAAAATAAAATTAGTAATAATGATAAAAAATATCTTAGGGTAATAGCGTAATTCTTTTTTGGTACAAATTAAAAAGGTTGCTACCTCAATTTTGGATTAAGATAAAATTTAAATGCAAAAGTTTAAAATGTTGATCTGTTCGATCATTAACATCTTACATGATCTGAGTTCAAACCGGTGTAACCCAGGTTGGTTTCTATATTTTAATAAATAAAATATTTTAATACGAAAGGATCAAATATTTTAAATAATTTAATAAATAAGAATATTATTAATATTATAATGAGCTATTTTGGCAGACAAGATGTTATGATTTTGGAAGTTGCAAATATATAATTTATTATATAAGTAGTATTGATAATAATAGATATCGTTAATATTATGATTGGGATTTTAATTTTAATAATTGGGGTTTTAATTGGAGTTGCTTTTTTAACATTATTAGAGCGAAAATTATTATTAATTAGGATAAATTCAAATTCGAAAAGGACCTAATAAATTAGGATTTAAAGGATTTAAGATTAAAAATAAAATATCTAAGTATTTAAAACTCATAAATTTTAATTATTATGCATTTAAAAAAGTCTTGATAAATATCTTAAAACATTTCCATACAATGAAACAGAAAAAATGATAAAATCAGTTCAATAACACATTAGCAATTTCATCAACTTTAACAAAACAATATAAATAAATAATAATTTATAAAAATACATAATTAAATAATTCAATAAAAAAACTAATATCTTATATATTGGAGAACTCAAAACACAAATTACTGAACATCTTTATCCACACCATTCATGTATACATATTAACATATACATACATATAAACAATTAATTTATGTGTATATATATATATAATTTTAACCAAGTACAATATATATATATATATATAGTATATTGATTTATTTTCAAAACTGAGAAGGTAATATGAATTTTGCTCAAAATTGACGAAGAATGGTCTACCACTAATGAAAATATATCAAAAAGCAATCAAAAGCAAAAAATAATAATATAGGTATTTTTCAAATTATTTGTAATTTTAGTCACCCTACTTATTCTTACCGGCTATAGTTAAAGGGATCATGGAACAAATCAATTATTTATATTGATTAAAGAAATAAATATAAACAATACATTATGATCTATGTACTGTCATAATACAAGAATATTGTTATAAACTACAATTAGTAATTCTTAATGTAGTTTAAAATATAATAGGAATTTTATTATATTTGTCTTCATTTATTATAAGAATCATAGTACAAAAATACTAATAAATTATAAAAAAATAGACTGATTGATGATGATGTTTGAAACCATGTTTAAGGGTATACTTCCTGGTCATATACGCCTTATATATACACTTGAAAGTGTATGAATATCATAAAATTGATTTACAAACTATATTATAATAAAATTATTAACCTTATAATAAATATAATAAACCTCCTTTTTCAAACATAGATAGACTAAAACTTTAAAATAGAGCAGTCAAAGAAACACAGAAACAGGTGCCTCGTTTACAACATACTTTCCAGTATGCTGCTTCACTCTCAGAGACATGTCAGCTCGAAGTATCAGCAAATATGACTTAAATAACAACTACGTATAACTTCTTTTAGCATTTGATTTTACCACATTTTTTATATATTTATAATGAAATGTTATAATATTGGCTTATTTTACTAATTTCAGGATACAAGGACATAAGGTATAATGATAATGCTAGCAAATATTACAAAGAAGAAAGAAAAATGTAGTAGGCAAATACAAATTGGTTAAATTGATAATCATTTAGCTACAATACAAATGATATGGCAAAGGCTGTAACTGAAACAGCCTAACATTAAAAAAAGATTTTTTTAGCATGCATGGCTTTGTGGTTAAAGCTCTTGGATATTAAACAAGAAGGGCAAGTTCGTGTCCCGCTGCATTCAAATTTTCGCAGTGAAGCCTCCCTCACCCTCAGCCTCACCTCCCTCACTCTCAATTCCCTCATCTGCCTTACAGTGTTTCATCTATGTTGCTGTTATTTATATGTTTTTTTAAACTTAGGATAAAACAATGTATGAAAATTTGAATGCAGCGGGACAAGAACTTGCGCTTCTTGTTTAATAACCAAGAGTTTTAAACCAATCATCACAATCCTGGATTCCAGACCCTTCCACACTCCAGCCCAGCCGAGCCTGCCTACGACGACGTCGACGACTGCCCACTGTTGCTGTCTTGTCCAGGAACGGGCAAAATTAAAATTGATTTTAAATAAACTATATTAAATGTCAAATAAACTAAACATTATAATTCTATACAATGGTAAAGTATATTAATGCTCAAAATAATAAATAAAATAAAATTACATTTCCCAACTCTAATAGAAACAGAACAGCGGCGTTATGTTCCACCACTCAATAAAAGAAATAGGAAAAATACACATTCAATTACTATACTCGCTTCACACACACACGCGTGTGTTATTTAATTAGTGTGTAATAATGATTGATAATTGTATGATGTGTAATAATTATTATTAACAAATAATATAAATGCTCCTATATGTAATTTCTTTTTCTCTGTAATTCGACATTGTGTTCTAATTTTTTTATTGATTTATTTCTAAATAAATTCAGAATTTGCTAATCATGTTAAAAAAAATGTATTATTCCCAAGGTTATAGGAACAAGTTTTACAATCAATTATTTATTAGCGCACATTATTATATATTAATTTAATTTTATAAATTGAAAAAAGATGATACATTTAGTTTTACGTTTTTAAACTGTATTTTATATTATCATGGTTTAATGTTTTTGTCGCAGATGGATCTAAGTAAATAAACACAATAAAATTCCAAGGTACAACTCTGAACGGGCTCCTGCCTGCTCCGATATACAATGTAAAAGACAACATTCAGTCCACAGCGGAAAATTATCAATTTTTATTATTGCAAAATTAAGAGATAAAAATAAACTTTTAATTATAAAGAGAGAACGCAAAGTAAAGTAGAGTATCTTCACTCTGTACGCGGATTGAAGAGTTACTTTGATGACTTACAAAGAGCTTAAGTTCACAGCCGTCGAGTTGCGATATCCATAGTTCCTAAGCACAATGTAAGGCCTTTGTCACAGAGAGGTCTTTGTGATGTTATTCATAATAGTTGTACGTAATTTTAATAAATAAGTACCATATAGGTACTTATTTATTAATAACGTTTTGAAAATTTAACTTTGGAAACAGATTTATTTTAACCATAAATAAAAGCTACGTATAGCAATGTAATAAAGTAAACTACGACATCAACACGTACCTAGTGGCCTGCCCGGTCCCGCCTTGACTAGCTTCATTGAAGTAGTCTTACAATGTAATGTTTCAATATTGCTCGCGAGTAATGTAAAGTACTGCAATACAAGTACTGCTGACCAACAACTGTAAGAGTAGCTCCGATGCAGCTCCATGTGGCAATAGAAGACGAAGCGGAGCTGGCAGCTCTCAAGCAGAGTGCTGTGATGTACGCGACTAGAATACAATACTATATTTACTGCGACGCAAGTGTGAATATTATTAAATAAATAGTTTAACATTCACCAACTGAAGCATGTTACAATTTATTTTGGATAACATTATTCGAGTTCGACTTTAAATGTTTATAATGAATACTCGTATTTGTCTTCATTGTGCTCGCGTCCTTATATCGTACTCATTCATGTCTACCCTCGGTTTGTTTAATAACTTAGTATTTTTGTACTACGCTGATATTATTACTACCCACTTGCAACGCAAACGAAATGTGGAGCCGACAGCAAGTAGTATCTACCTATATACCTATGTACGTGTGGTGAAATGAAATGGTATATTACCTACATATTAACATGTTATTATTAAAATGGAAATTATAAAATTTAATTATTAAAATGTATATTTGTATGAGTATTTGTTTCCTAACTTTACTGCTTTTCATTATAATCATCATACTTGCACAGTTCCTTTAACTCTATTTATGAAACATTTACCACAAGTAAAGTCACTCTTATAATAAAACTCAGATAACATTATTATAACATCTGTCTATTCTGACCATATATGGTCATTCCTACATCACGCTATGAACATTTAGTTATCAAGTGAGTATAAATGACAGTAACATCGATCACATCAATGGAGTCTGCCGCCTTGAGGTACGCCAGTCGCCAAGCTGGTCTACTTTGGCGCCGTTCAGATGAAGCCTTCTAGCTTATACACTCTCAAGAGACCGCACTCACAGTGCCTGGTCTCTCCGTGGCCACAGTGACTCAGATCACTCCCGATTGATTGCCACGTGCGCGACGACATCTCGTCCGCGTCCGATCTCAGGGACGACTTCGGTCGTTCTCTCTTCTCCCCTCAAGGAAGGCCAGCGCTGATGGTTCACGCACCAATAGCGACTCGTGTTGACTCCACTTTTTGCCTTTTGGTTTTAAAATTTAATTTAAGTTAAAAGTGTCGAACTTTTATGAATATCAATTAGCACTGCATTATCTGCGTACAACAGAATGTTAACTGTCGAATCACTAACTTTTACTCCTTGAAGATAGTTATCCAATTACAAATTGAACAGCCAAGCTGACATGGCGCAGCCCTGTTTGACACCCAATTGAATATCAAACTGAGGCGACATGCCAGCTTCTCTGTCACATATCTTAGACCTGAAAGACGCATATTTCCGAATAAAAGTTCATAAAAAATCTGGAAAAAAATCAAGATTCTATTTTGAAGATAAATTGTTTGAATTTAATGTTTTACCATTCGGGTTAAGCACAGCCCCATATATTTTTATAAAAATAACCAAGCTTGTAGGTAAAGTGTTGCGATCTATCGGCTTCTTTATAACTGTGTATAATAAAAAGTACCCAGTGTAATGCCCAGGATGTTGAAGAATAATTATCCCAAATTTCATTGTAATCTAAACGGGAGTTTCCGTGTGATGCTTAAACAAACAGACAGACAGTCAAAATTTTGTTAATCACATTTTTATGTTCAGTATCAATGTAGTAAGACGTCGTGCTACTTTTATTTGCATTACCAATGTACAAAATTGACCCTTACGAGTAAAATCACATGTGGATCATGATGTCATATGTGGATGGGTGAAATGGCATGTGGACTGTGATGTCATATGTGAATGGATGAAAGCATATGTGAACCAAGATGTCATGTGTGGACGGGTGAAATCACATGTGGACCAAGATGTCATATGTGGATGGGTTGAAATCACATGTGGACCAAGATGTCATGTGTGGATGGGTGAAATCACATGTGGACCAAGATGTCATGTGTGGATGGGTGAAATCACATGTGGACCGTGATGGCATATGTGGATAGGTAAAACCACACGTGGACCAAGATGTCAAGTGTGGATGGGTGAAATCACATGTGGACCAAGATGTCATGTGTGGATGGGTGAAATCATATGTGGACCAAGAAGTCATGTGTGGATGGCTGAAATCACATGTGGACCAAGATGTCATATGTGGATGGGTGAAATCACATGTGGACCATGATGGCATATGTGGATGGGTGAAATCACATGTGGACCAAGATGTCATGTGTGGATGGGTGAAATCACATGTGGACCAAGATGTCATGTGTGGATGGGTGAAATCACATGTGGACCGTGATGTCATATGTGGAAGAGTAAAATCACATGTGCGGATGTATGAAATCAAACAAATGTGGGAGTAGAAGAAATTTGTCAAATACGTTTTTTGACATATATACAGATGTAAGAATATGAAAGTTAAACCTTCATAATCTTATCCTCGGGGTTTTTGCAAATTTATTTGAAGTCTTAGGTTTTATGTGCCTAAGTAGGAACAAGTTTTGAGATACCAGAACGGCCGATTTAAAGGAATATTACAAGGGTGTAATATTTCTAGCGAAATATTACAATTATATTATGGGTAATTCTACTGAAGAAGGACTGCAATTCAAACAAATTAAGTAGTTTGAATTATAGTTTATATTGTTACTACATAAATCTGAAACGGACCAGTAAAAAAACAACATAATATAAACAAAACAACATAAATAACAACATACAGATTTTTAAATTCAATTTTCTCTTCTAAATTTAATTTTCCTCATATGTCACTATGTGTATTAATAACTGGTGGTAAAATCGTTCATTTATTTACTACGAAATGATATTGTAATGTATATGAAAGGGTCCAATAATGATGCTCGGTATTAAGTCACCCTAAAATAACATGCGAATTAAATCCCATTGATGATTGATGATTTGGTGAGTTATAGGCAGAAACGATGGTAGTTTCCTTGCCAGAGACAAGTATGCTACCGCCAACACATTCAATTCGTTGCACAAAAGGCAGTGTCAGTTAATTGTGGGAGGATTTCGGATCTAATAAGAAGTATTACCCTTTAACCAGTGCCATCTAGTCTTTTATCCTGTCTTATACATGAATATCCTGGTAACACTAAGGGATATTTAGAAGTCAGTTATATTTCGCATAAGGCGACAACATCTATTGTTAATTCATCTAATAAGTTAGATGTTCATGCATTTTAGATCGAATACCATCCTTCATACAAATAAAAATGGATTTTTTTTGTACAACTAAACATATTGCCCTAGGTGGTTTAGTATCAACATTACCTTGTCTATTAATGTGTGACAATTAAGAAATTTTTGTTTAATGATCTTGAAATTGGTATTTATTTGAAATTGGTTTGAAATTGGTGTTTAATGATTTTGAAATTGTTTAATGATTTTGAAAGTTGGTAGATATTTTAATCCTTTCAGCCGTGACTTCATCAGAATGGTGATCACCAACTGGAGGTATTGAAGAGCCCTTGGGCGGCATAGTGTGAGGTAGAGTGGTGATTTGGCTAGCGGCGACAGAAGACCAAGCACGGCCATCTAATACAGCATTACGTAGAAGACGCTTAGTTAATTAGACGAGTGTTTGTTTGTTTGTTTCTTTCTTTCTTAACAGCAATGTTTTTCAGAACTTTTGTCTCTCGTGACATTATCTGTAGTTTGCTAGATGATTTTGACTACAGTTGCAACATTGGGCAAGAGTATCACCATATTTTTTTGGGCAATTCAATGTCACGTGGGGCTCAGTGTATTTAAAACATCGTAGTGATAGATTGCAGTGCTTAACTGAATGTCCAAAAGCCTGACAGCGGTAGCATTGAGGACCAAGATAAGTTTTAGCTTTATACTTCTTCTTCTTCTTCTTATTTGAACTGAACAGCTATTAAAATATTTAATTTTTTGAAAGCCTCTAATGTTGCTTCTCGGTGGTAGTTGCACGAGGACTGGCGGACAGCGCTTTGCATTTTTCGTGTGGGTATTAACAAAGCCAAGAGAAGTTAACTCAATATTCAATTGCTCTTTGGCATAGGCAGGAAGGCGAAATATGACGTACTTGTACGTACGCTCATCTTTTCGGCAATAAGTATAAAATGCCACAATATTGCAGCGTAATCCATCTTGTAAAGCAGCATGTCAAGTTGAATAACAAAACACATATAGTTCATTTTAGCCCAAATATTTAAAATGATTTTTTTTTAATACAACGTTTATGTCTAAGTGTATAGGTGAAAACTTCTTTGTAGATATCGCCTCCCAGAGCTGTGTAGTTTCTAAAGCATTTTTACTTGGGCCATCCGAAAGCACATCGTAACACTTAGAAGTTTTTACTGGAGGATTGGTCTGCAAATGGGCAATAAGAGCGGCGAGCTTGGGTGTTTTCTAAGGGAGTGCCGAGTCACCAGATCTTTTAGATCTAGTATTCATGGCTGGGATAGAATTTGAACTATATATATATTTCTCCATTTTTATGAGCTGCCAAAGAAACTATCGAAAACGTAGGTGCCATAAAATATGAAAAAAACCTTTATTTCTTACTACTCAAGTACAAAAATACAATACAACGTTTTGTAAGACACAGTTCATTGTCAGTTCTAAATAATTACCAACTACAAAAGAAATTCACATTGGTTTTGTATTTTATAAATATTACTATTATTGTTATTATTGTTATTTAATTAATTTGTTTAATAATATTTCTGTGTGTTTGTTAATTTATTTATTTCCTTTTTCTTTTGTTTTATTTATATTTTATATTTGTTGTGTGTATTGTACAATTATATTATATATTGCAACTGCAAGGACCTCTCCCAACGAAGGCCTCCTCTAGAGATGACCCGTGTCTTCTGTTTCCTGCAACTCGCATCCAGTGGGAACCTGCTATTCTTATAATGTCGTCTGCCCAGCGTGCATACGGCCTACTCTCTTTTTTGGCCAGAGATAGCATATATTTTTTATGTGAGAGCCAATACAAAGAAAATAGTGAACTATCAATTTAATTAAAATGAATATTTTTTATAATACCATTTCGTTCCAATTTAGTCTTCCTTTTGTAATTATAATAAATTATAAGTATTCAAAGTCCGTGTGGAGAGCTGATACAGATAATATAATATATATTCACAGAATGTTCCGGACGTACTCATCACTTTTAGTGTTAGAAACGTTCGTTTCATCTTCACTTCCAGAAAAAAATATTTAGTTAATCTTCAATATGCAATATACCATGATTTATTACATTTACTATATACGATGCGATTTTTAAAAGGTATAGTAGTAATATATTTTTTTAATTTGATAAAAGTATAGCAGATAGATAAATATATATTATAAATACGTGTTTGACGTAACAGACTGACAATCAGAATCAGTAGCGTTATCAGCAACATGGCGCGTCTTCCAAGATGGCGGACCAACATTTTTACATGCATACTAACTAGCGCCCGTTCGCGGCTTCGCCCGCGCGAACTCACAACTATAGTTATTTTGTTCTTTCACCTGCGCGCGTTGTTTACAAGGAATTGTTGTATTTACTCTGCAAAGTAAGAAAGTAATTGAATGCGAAAATGTAATTAGAAAACAAAATATTGTATAGGACTAAAAGAACGGGGCGGCGTGCCATATGACGCCGTTTTGTTAGTAATATGCATTCAAGTAAATGAGACAGCATGATAGTATAATGATGTGAGTAAGAGGGAGAGCAATAGTAGGTGTGTCTGAGTATATGAAACATTTAAAGTCAAACTCGAATAATGTTATCCAAAACAGTCTGTTACATGCTTTATTTTGTGAACGTTAAACTATTTATTTAGTAATACTTACACTTGCGTCGCAGTAAATATAGTATTGTATTCTAGTCGCGTACATCACAGCACTCTGCTTGAGAGCTGCCAGCTCCGCTTCGTCTTCTATTGACGAGCAATATTGAAACATTACATTGTAAGACTACTTCAATGAAGCTAGTCAAGGCGGGACCGGGCAGGCCACTAGGTACGTGTTGATGTCGGAGTTTACTTTATTACATAAAAATGTATAAAAATACTAACTTACTTACTTTTTGTTTTTGATTGATCAATAACATTGCATAGATCTCCCTGTGACACAGGTCTTACATTGTGCTTTCGTATCGTCAGCCAATTGCAGTCCACTGCTGGACATAGGCCTCCCCAAGTTTGCGCCAAACATCCCGGTCCTCCGCAACCCTCATCCAGCCCGCTCCGGCAACCTTGCGTATGTCGTCAGTCCAGCGGGCCAGAGGGCGTCCTACACTACGGTTGCCAAGACGCGGTCTCCACTCCAGGACTCGTCTGCTCCAACGGCCATCGGTCCTGCGACAGACGTGACCGGCCCATTGCCACTTCAGCTTACTGATTTTGCGAGCTACGTCGGTTACTTTAGTTCTCTCACGGATAACCTCATTCCTGATTTTATCCTTGAGAGAGACCCCGAGCATAGCTCGCTCCATAGCTCGCTGAGCGACTTTAAATCTGTGGACCAGCCCTACTGTCAGTGTCCACGTCTCGGCAGCGTATGTCATTACAGGTAGGACACATTGCTCAAAAACCTTCGTCTTTAAGGTTTGCGGAATTGTTGACGTAAGGACTCGACGGAGCTTGCCAAATGCCGCCCAACCCAACTGAATCCTCCTATCCGCTTCCTTCTCGAAGTTGTGTCGGCCAAGTTGTATTGTCTGGCCTAGGTAGGTGTAGTCCTGTACAACTTCAAGAAGAACGCCTTCGACCCGCACTGGTCTCGGCATGACGTTTCTGTTGAACATAACTTTTGTTTGTCAAGTTCATACCAAGACCAACACGTCGGGAGGACCCATTTAGGTCGTTCAGCATTTGATTTAGCTCTTCCAGTGTCTCTGCAAAGATGACTATATCGTCGGCAAAACGCAGATGAGAGATATACTCTCCATTGACGTTGACGCCTCGTCCAATCCAATTCAGGGTTTTAAAGACGTCCTCCCTCGCGTTGGTGAACAGTTTCGGGGATATCACGTCCCCCTGTCGCACCCCACGATGGAGCCGAATAGGTCTTGTCCGCTGATCTTGGATTTGGACGGTCATCGTCGCAGCGCTGTAGAGACATCTCATCACCTCGATATATCGCCAGTCGATTTGACATCTCTGCAGGGACTCCAAAACAGCCCAGGTTTCGATGGCGTCGAACGCTTTCTCATAGTCCACAAATGCCATACACAGCGGCTGATTATACTCCTCGGTCTTCTGTATAATCTGCCGAACAGTATGTATGTGGTCTATGGTGCTGTAGCCTTTTCGAAACCCGGCTTGCTCCGGAGGTTGGTATTCGTCGAGCTTGATGGCGAGACGATTCGTGACGACTCTTGAAAACAACTTGTAAACGTGGCTCAGGAGTGTAATCGGCCTGTAGTTCTTGAGGAGGGTTTTATCACCCTTCTTGAAGAACAGACGGCCACACCCCTGGACCACGCTTTGGCGTCATGCCTTGGCGGATGACGGCATTAAAAGAGTTCTGCTAAGGCCTTTTGGACCGGTAGTCCACCAGCCTTTAGGAGCTCAGTGGTAATGCCATCATCCACCGGGGCCTTCCCCTTCCTGAGCTGTTTAAGAGCCGCACTAATCTCACTTACGTCAACCGTCCCGGGATGTCTTCCGAGTAATCGGCGCGTCAGTGGTTGCCCGTGGATCTTCACAGTGTCCTGAGCTATAGGATTGTGTGTGCGCGATGAGTAGAGTAGACCTCATTCTGATCTGGGGTCTTGACGTGGCTATTGTGCCCTCCGCTGTCTTAAGACTTTGCAAGGTGGCTTTCCCTAGCGGTTTCTTTGGAAAACTTTGGACCCCCTATTTTGCTCAATGAGGGTTGTAATATTTATCGTGTTTGAGAAACGGAGGTCCCGGCGCGTGCGTTTCCTTATCGCCTAGAGACGAGGAGCCCGTTGATTGGGAGAAGTGCTTGGCGCATGGCCTTTCCCGTCTCTGCCTATCAGATCCAGGGTTTCGGGAGCAAGTTTGGACTGCTTAGTGGTACTCGTCGGCGGAAAACTGCTACGGCCCAGTTTACACACTGTCTTCACCACGCTGTCGGTTATCTCGTCCACATCGGCAGTGGTTTCCAGCGAGTCGAATCAGATTTTGCAGTCCAATTGGAACTGCTTGAACCACACGGTCTACTTGGGGCGGCGTCCGTAGGTCGGAGAGTAGATTTCAGCAGGCGTTTTCGTTCGACTTTGACGCATATATCAGAGTGCCTCGTACGAGTCGGTGATCGCTGCCGGTGTTAACCTGTTGATCACAGAGAATCTTTTGAATATATACTTTCTGTCAGCCATGATAAAATCTACTCTCGTTCCTTGTCACAGTATCTGGACTTTGCCAGGTCCATCTCTTTGGGGCTTCTTCTTGAAGAAAGAATTCATCAAGTAAAGCCCCTGCATCTCGAGGGAAGTTGACCAGCATTTGCCCTCTGTGATTTCTGCACCCCAACCCATGTGGTCCAATCTTCGATTCGTCGCATTCCTGTACTCCCACTTTAGCGTTGAAGTCTCCCATGACCACGTTGTAGAAGCATGAGGTCGTACCATGTATGGCTTTAGTAATGTCCTCATACATGGCTTCAACCTCTTCATCGGAGTGTGTCGAGGTCGGCGCATATACCTGCACTACCTTCAGAGAGTACCTGTCGGTAAGCTTGATTACGAGGTACGCTACCCGGGTCGACACATACTAACTTCCACAACGTTGCCAACAAGAGCTCTGGACCAGAAAACCGACACCACCTTGGGAGGCCCTATCACCTTCCGGGAAGTAGAGCAAGTGACCAGAGTCAAGGGTTATTGTATCCTCTCCCTCTCTTCGGACTTCCGATAACCCCAGAATACTCCACTTTATATGACTTAACTCTACTTCCAGTTCTGTGAGGTGATGGTCCAGCCGAATCGTACGTCCGTTGTACGTTGCCAAATATATATGTTGTTTTCGGCAGCCTTTACTCCGGGGATTCTTAGCACCCTCTGCCCCGCCGTGACCACGACCGCTGCCTTGGCCGGGAATAGCGGGGCTGCCGGGCACTGAGGGCCGTATTTTTGGCGCTGTTTCCATGGGGGATCTTGCCATTGTCACCACGCTTGGCAGGCGGGTGGTGACCGCAGTAGGTGTGTTATGTTAGACAGGGCCACGCTGCCCATGCCCTGATTTTTCCCTTAGTCGCTTCTTAGGACACCCGCGGGAGGATATGGGGTGATGCTATTCTAAGCCGGCATCACACAACAATTGTGCTTTAGCAACGATAAATGTCGGAACTCGACTACTGTGAACTTAGCATTTCCGTGTAAGTCGTGAAGGAGACTCCGAGTCGAGGTTACAGGTATTACCCTCTGACGTCACTGTTGCTCTTGAGAGTAGGTATCTACGTCATAGATATTCTTATTTCATTCAATCTCTCATAAGTATGAGACGTATTGAATTACTCGTAAAGACTACAGGCCTATAGCTCTCTAAGTAATCCTTACGAATACCTGAAGAGATTCCTCAGTTATACGAAGCGCTACCAGCCTCTTACTGCTACTACCTAATCAAATAATCAAGCTTACTTAAATATATCCTGATAAAAAGAATAATTAAGAAAAAAAATACGAACAAAACAAACTCAAAAATGACTGCCTTGAAAAATATGCATTTCTGATTTATCCAACTGTCGTGTGTCTGAGTATATGACTGACTTGAGTTGCAAAACTCATCTGTATATGTAATAAAATAATAGAAATCTACTCTGTACATGAAATACTAAAGTAAATATCTTATATATCAGTAAAAGAAGCCAAAAACCACTCGGTAGTATTTTTGTCTGTTAGTCTGTCTGTGACAGAAGTAAATGAATTCTGGTATGGCAATATCTTATAGTGTGGGAAATATAGGATAGTTTTTATCCTGATATTTAATACACTTTTCGTATAAAAATAAATATAAAAACGGTAATCTGCTTTATTTACTGATAACTGCGGTCTATAGATATGTACGATTTGTTTCATGGTAGTAGGTTACACTTTGAAGCATCATACACGCTAGTGTTATCCTGATACTCAATGGAATTCAAGAGTCCTTTTGGAAAAATAAAACACCAACAATATCTAATTACGGCGATTACTCGCAGATTCTTACCAACCTTACTTAGGAAGAATAAAAACATATAAGGGAAGATACATGTACCATGGTGAATGGATTTGGTAATAAAGCGGGACACAGCGCTGCATCGGGTGTCGTAAGTGAACCTTTAATGACTACTCACTAAGAAAATAAATTTAACATAATTTCAACAAAAATAATTATTAAGACCATCGGGCCATCAAAGAAGAAGGGAGTAGGCGTATGCACGCTGGGCAGACGATATATAAGAATAGCTGGTTCCCACTGGATGCGAGTTGCAGGAAACAGAAGACACTGGTCATCTCTTTCATCATCACGGGAGACCTTTACCCTCCATTGTGAGGGGTTATAAATTACAAGCAAAAATCCATAATTATAAATTACAAGCAAAAAGAATATTATTTACTATTTTTAAAGTGTTATTCAATATAAGAAAACCTTTAAATAAACTCATATTAAAAAAAACGTATAAGTTTTATTTTCAAAAATATCTCTATAGATATGCTAACAACATAAATAAGTTGTAACAAACGTATAAGAATTTCGACAAAGCTGGTAGTAAAACGCATGGCTTAGTGGTCAGAGCGTTTGGACGGTTCGAATCCCGCTGCGTTCAAATTTTTATAAGTTTTTTTCAAAACTGTTTTCTAAATTGAATATTACTAAGCAAACAAATAGAAATATTATTAAACCATTTCATTTGTTATTTATTTTATTTAAATTACTAAAGTAAATATCCCACACTACCCAATGCGTGACTGTCATATGCTTTTGTACAAAGTAACATAAGCGTTGCTATGGTAACGCACATTATATGTACATTATATTCGTCAACGGTGAAAGAAAACTTTAAGTATTGATGTTCATAAAAGTTCGACACTTCTAACTTAAATTAAAATTTAAACTGCAAAAAGTGGAGTCAACACGAGTCACTGTTGGTGCGTGACCCATCAGCGCTGGCCTTCCTTGAGGGGAGAAGAGGCAACGACTGAAGTCGTCCCTGAGGTCGGACGCGGACGAGATGTCGTCGCGCACGTGGTAATCAATCGGGAGTGATCTGAGTTACTGTAGCCACGGAGAGACCAGGCACTGTGAGTGAGGTCTCATGGGAGTGTATAAGCTAGAAGGCTTCATCTGAACGGCGCCAAAGTAGACCAGCTTGGCGACTTGCGTACCTCGAGGCGGCAGACTCCATTGCTGTTATCGATGTTACTGTCATTTATACTCACTTGATAACTAAATGTTCATGGCGCGATGTAGGAATGACCATATATGGTCAGAATAGACAGATGTTATAATAATGTTATCTGAGTTTATTATAAGAGTGACTTTACTTGTGGTAAATGTTTCATAAATATTTACTAATAGAATTACTTCAAAGTTAAAGGAACTGTACAAGTATGATGATTATAATAAAGAGCAATAAAGTCAGGAAACAAATACTCATACAAATACATTTTAATAATTAAATTTTATAATTTCCATTTAATAATAACATGTTAATATGCAGGTAATATATACATTTCATTTCACCACGTACATAGGTATATAGGTAGATACTACTTGCTGTCGGTTCCACATCTCGCTTGCGTTGCAAGTGGGTAGTAATAATATCGGCGTAGTACAAAAATACTGAGTTATTAAACAAACCGAGGGTAGACATGAATGAGTACGATATAAGGACGCGAGCACAATGAAGACAAATGCGAGTATTCATTATAAACATTTAAAGTCGAACTCGAATAATGTTATCCAAAACAATCTGTTACATGCTTCAGTTGGTGGACGTTAAACTATTTATTTAATAATACTTACACTTGCGTCGCAGTAAATATAGTATTGTATTCTAGTCGCGTACATCACAGCACTCTGCTTGAGAGCTGCCAGCTCCGCTTCATCTTCTATTGCCACATGGAGCTGCATCGGAGCTACTCTTACAGTTGTTGGTCAGCAGTACTTGTATTCCAGTACTTTACATTACTCGCGAGCAATATTGAAACATTACATTGTAAGACTACTTCAATGAAGCCGGGCAAGGCGGGACCGGGCAGGCCACTAGGTATATGTTGATGTCGGAGTTTACTTTGTTACGTTTCTATACGTGACTTCGAATTTTGTTTTTGTTCGAAATAAATGCGAATTTATTTTATATTATATGTTACTTATTTATTAAAATTATAGCAGCTGTTATTAATAACATTGCAAAGGTCTCTCTGTGACACAGGCCTTACATTGTGCTTTAGCAACGATAGATGTCGGAACTCGACGACTGTGAACTTAGCATTTCCGTGTAAGTCGTGACTCCGAGTCAGGGTTGAAAGTTTACCCTCTGACGTCACTGTTGCTCTTTGAGAGTAAGTATCTACGTCACTTCTTATTTATTTAATCTCTCATAAGTACCTATAAATAAAGTATGACACGTATTGTATACTCGTAAAGACTACACGCCTATAGCTCTCTAAATAATCCTTACAAATACCTAAAGAGGTTCTCAGTTATACGAAGGACTACCAGCCTCTCACTACTACTACCGAGTCGAGTTCCATGTGATATGTTATCTTCCCTATATATATTATAAAAATTCCGATTTATGTTAGTTTACTTTGACTAAGCGACTAATTCAAATAATCAAGCAACTTTAATATATTCAAGTAAAAAGAATATTTAAGAAAAAGAAATACGAGTAAAATTAAAACTCAAAAATGACTGCCTTGAAAAGTATGCATTTCTGATTTATTAAACTGTCGACGCCTACAGTACGGACGACCGACAGTATATAATAAATAAGTTGAGTTACAAAAGACAAAAATGTGCAAAAAGTGGGGTCAACACGTTACTAGCCGTACATGAGAGCGAGTTGTCAGATGTCACACTCAGAGTAGCGACACCTTTGGAAGTGATACGAGTGTCATAATATTATATGAAACGTTTTGAAAACATTTTAAGGAGTATACCTCCTTATGTTAATTCATTAAGCACGGCGCCTTGTTGCCACTTGAGGTACGCGTAGCCATAGCAACGAGTACATCACTGTATACTAAAGTATTCATTTTAATGAGTCATTTATTATATTTCTCATACATTCATATCAGAAATATAAACCGCTGCAAATGCAATGTGTCTACTTATATATTTCACCTCTTCTTACTTTCATAATGACATATCCAGTGTTATTACTTACTTACTAATGATAGATAATAAGGGCGTACGTGTGTAGTACCTGCTTGTACTGTAGTACATATAATAGGCAGATAAAAGTGTAGTGTACAATCACTTCACAAAGGTCAATAATATGATATCATAAATAAAGTTTGTAAATAAGTTATTATAATTATTCAAAAAATAAGATAAAAATAAATTAGGAGTTTGAATTTGAATAAGTGTGTAATGTATTCTGTTTGTAATTACCAGCCGCACCTACCTGCCTCCTAATTATATGATACTGATTCCAATATGACGGACGACGCAAATGGACGGGACCCGTATCTACGGACACCTATATATGGTAAAAGAAATGTGAGACATTAGCCAAGGGGACATCCATACATTACGTCACACGCATGTCATGATTACTTGATCCCTCCCCCGTCTCGTTACAGCTGGTCGCACTCATGTAACCGACACCCTCCCTCCCCTTTGACATGTGACGTCATTCATTGATGACCCCAATAAGGTAATTCACTTTTCTGACTCGCCTGTAAATTTTTCGACATTAAAACAATGATACATGTAACTTCTTATTTCGAATAATATCATTTGACTTCGACGCGCGGATGGACTGGGACTGGACAGGAAGAGCAGGTTTGTATTTACAATGTACCGAATATATAAAATAATTTAAATACAATCATCCCTAGGGTGGGATTCAAACCAAAAACAATTCACGTTTACACACTACGCCATGATGGTCTTTGTTTCATTATGATATATAATATATGAATTATATTTTAAGAATAACTATAAAGGCCTGCTTTTAATTACATGTGTTGTCGGCTTCGCATTTACTGTAAAGGATCGCCCTTGATAGTTGTTGTAGGTTTTGAATTAATTTGAGCGTCCAATGGATGAAAAAGTAGCCTTTAAGTATTCTGTTAGGTAGGTATATATTCAAATATGCTGGTAAATTTTATATAATTAATATTTATACACAAGTAAGTACTAAATGTGAATGTTATTGTATCAATTTAAACCTCTATGAAGATTGATCTATGATATATTTATAAATGTCATTTCGCGCACATTTGACAGCTCCGTCAGTTTCTTCTAGAGTGAGGAGTAAATGAGAGAGCTGAGGCTGAGGAATTTAACCTATCTTTTCAGTGTGTAATGTGAGCTCATATTTCTTTCAAATGGCGACAACTTAAGTATGTGTTTGGAGTCTTATATAAATACAAAGATATATTTGTAAAGGGTAAGACAATGCGCGATGTTAAGTACTGGCGCTCTGTTAAGTACGAAGAGAAAAATAAGTAATATATATACGTAAATATTATTAATATTAATTTAATATAAATATATATTAGTTAACTTAGCTTCGTAAATTATTAAAACATTTTATAAGTTTAACTGTATCTGTAAAAAGAAATACTTTATAAATTGTATGACTACTTGCGCCATCTATGGACGGAATGGGAGTACTCAAAGAACAGTATACAGCGTTGATAGAACATTCAAATAGTTTTTTAACATTTTCAAAGTTACAATAAACTTTAGTCTTTCAAATATATTATATATAATTCATGTAAAATATATTTTTATATGGAGTCGATAAATATTCTTATAATTATTTATTTAAATAATATTAGAAGAATTAAAATACATGTATTTTATTTGAGACAATAAATACAATGCTAGTGAAGTGTTGAAAAGTTAAAAATATAATTTAAATAACCTCACATTACAGTCTTAACAATCAAAACACATTCGGTGTTTGACGTCTTTTGATAATCAATTGTGCGCTAATCAATGTAAGTCAGAGCGTTACATGTTCTTTAACTATAAAGCAGAAACCGAATCTAACTTTACTCTTACTAATTACTTACTTTGAATATTATACAATAACATTCTTAATTGCATTTACAAAGAAAATCTTTTGCATCTCAAAAGTAATACAAATTGTAGCAAATAAAAAAGACATTAATTCATGACTACAAATGTGCAAGCTATAATGACCGATACGCACACGTAATAGAGACTTGAATAGCATGAATGTAGTAACAACAATGGCGCGTGAGGTGTCGAGAACTAAGACATCGAGTTTCAGAACTCGCGCGTTTCCTTTCATTCGGCGCGAAACAGCGCTCCAGAGCGCTTGTGTGCGGCTGAGAGTGTTGAGGATTGTGAACTAGTTCATAATAATAAAGGAGTGTCTTGTCACTGCCGCAGTGAGTTGCTCGTAGGTAGTGTGTGTGTTTGTGGGGGAGTGGGAGTGGGATGTGTGAGTGCTATAATATTTAATTCATATTTATATCACAAATCATGTCGTATTTGATGTTCTTTATTATCTTTAAATGTAGCTTCTTTTAATATCTAATAAAAAATATTTATACATTAATAGTGAGAATTACACTGTTTTTATTGGTAACGTTTGTGGTTTGTGAAACGTGAATTTTTTTTATTTGCCGCCATTTTGTTTGCTTTTACATTTTGGTTTTCCTTTATTAAAACAACATATGCTATATATACTAAATGATTTTAGGCGATTGTTTAGTTCTTTACATATTTTGCATTATTCTATCATATATTTCTTAATAATACTATTTATTACTTAAGTAGTTTTAAAATAACTTTATTAAATTCATATATTTAGATATAATAAAAGATTACATAAGATAAGTTACATTAAATATCTACATATGAAATAAAAATTTTAAAACATAGATACAACATTTTGACCAATAAATAAGTATCGTATAATTTCGCTACTACATAATACAAACATATATGTCGGCCATTTTGTATTCATTACGAAGCTAACAATTAGGTTAAATACGTAAATCTTATTGGTTGTTCTCGCTGATGAACGGCTGGACCGATTTTAAATGTACTTTTTTTGGCAGATAGCCGATGTAATAATACGTACTATAGGCTATATGGGCTAATATATTTTAGAATTATTACATACTAGATTTCGCTCGCGGTTTCGCCCGCATGGTGATTTTGATAAGACTATATTTACTTGACAGTTATTGTTATATTATCTAAAAAATTTTTCCCGAAAATTTTGCTTAGAAAATTTGGAGTTTTTCAAAAACTTGCTTTTAATTATATTAGTAAGAAAACTATCGACACTGTCAGCCAGCGTCCCCCCGCCTCATCGCCTCCGCGCTACACACCCCACCATCCCACAACACCGGTATTATTTTAACAATAATAATTCCTTGCATACTGTCAAATGCAATTTTATTCAAAACTAATTGCCCGTGATAAATAACTTTTGTTTGGACAAGTAATAATATTTGGTTTACAAAAACACATTGGCAAATAATATATTATATTAGAACTAAAAATATATACATTTAAATTGTTATAGTGAGTCAACCGTAACAGCTAGCCATACGCTGTCGCTGACTTTTCTTGGAACTTTCAGAGCGGGAACAATTTTGTCATACATAATTTTTGCGTAACTTCACCGTTTACTCGGCGCACGCGAGGTAAGCTTTAAAAATATACATGTTGGCTCTTTTTACATCTATTATTACTGTTTCACTCTCGTAGTCGTAGAGCGATGTTGTATAGCCTAGAGCCTTCGACAATAAGCGAACTAATAAACACAGAAAGAATTATTCAATCTAATCAGTAATATTAAAAACAAATGTTTATAATTTTATGTTGAAGAGTTTTTTATATAGTAAGTAATAGTTTTTTTACGTAATAAAAGACTATAGTTTAAATTTTAAGAAAGTGTTATGAAGTGGGTTATTGTTTTTGTTTATATACGCGCGTTTTCATCCGCAAATACGCGATGGTATGGTGTTCGAGTCGAGTTGCAGTCGCCACGTGCAACTTGCTCGAGGAATATGTAGCGGAGTGTTGTCTCTGCTTGCTTCACTAACACTAGCGCACGCTCAGGGCTTTCCCCTCTATAGCTATTTCGCTTTTCCACGCCCCGCGCTAATAATATATATTTATTTGCTTCGAATGTAGTTGTAACAAGTATATTGCAGATTTAAATTTTAACAATGTTAGTATCCCATGTATGTACATTCTGCCTTTAAACATGCAAACATTAACTTACTAAATTTTATAACATTATTTAATAACTTACAGCTAAAACTTGTCTAGTAGGAATTCTGTTACGGAATAATAACACTTCTTAATAAGAAAAGTACTTAATATTTTTTGAATTTGTTAAGAGGCATTTTTAAACAATTTTGGTATTTTGTTGTATATATCGGGGGTCATGCTTACTACATTCCTTTTTTCCTACTAATGTTTTGCAATTTCTTGTAATTCTAATTAATTTAATAACTTTTCGTATTTGTTTATTTAGATGTTTATTTGTTTTACCAAATACAGCTATTTCTAATATATATAGTCAAGGAAACTTCGAAACTCTGTGTTTCTTAAAAACTGATACACAACTATCTGAGGCCTTTAGTTTAAATATTGATCTTAAACATTGTTTTTGTTCCATAAAAATATTCTGTCTTTCACAGCATTCACCCCAAAATATGATGCCGAATCGTAAAACTGAATCTACTAAGCCATGACATGCAACTACAATTGTGTTGTTATTAACTTTATTAGTTATAATATGTAATGCATAAGCATGTATGTTAAGCTTTTTACAAATATTTTAAGCGTGAGGTTTCCCTCTATCAAAATACCAAGAAACAAGAAATAATGAATTTGTACCCTCTGGCAAAAATGTATTATTTGTGTTTTTTGTAAATTTATAATTAAATTGTTATTTCCTAACCAATAAATCATCATCTGAATAGCACTATTTATATCATTTTCATACGTTGTATTGTCACCTCATTTAACAAGTGCAGTACTGTCATCCGCAAACAATACGTTAAGATAAGATTTAATTAAGTTGAGAGCGTTTCCACGGATTCCGTAAGAATAGAGTTTACTGATGCTTTAGACATATCTGTATATATTGCACAGAAATATAACTCCGCAGTTTATTAGAAATCCTTATATTGATTTATACAGAAGTTTTTCAATAATTTCGAGAATATATTAAAAATTAAAGCAATAGGTCTATACTTAGGCAAGTCATTTTTATCTTTATTTTGGCGGAGAGGTTTCACTATTATACTTTTAAGCGAAGTAGGAAAAATACCCGATGTAATGCAACTATTAATTATATGACATAAAGGTGTTGCTATACTGTCAGACACATACTTAACAACTTTCTTTTAATTTTTTAATAATTTAATAGTAATTCTTAATATCTCTTGTGGAACAATTGGAGATATATATATATATTGAATTTGTGTTGTACTCTAATTTATGTACATTATTTTGAAATCTATAATTTTGGCTGTCAATTATTCGATCTATGAAAAAGTTATTAAAAGTTTCAGCAATTTTGAAAGGAAAGAAATTATTATTTTATTATTCGTTTTTATTTGAGTTATACATTAATGTTCAGTTTTATTGTTATTAATTACCTGCCAGGCCGTTTCAGATTTATTTTAGAATTATTAATGAAATAATTGTTTTATACTTTTGTGTTAACCTAACATTTTTTTTAAATCTGACAAAAAGGTGTACAATTTCGTGTGTCTATCATTTAAGCGCGAACGCGCGAAATGATAGACTTGCCAATATTATATTTTATCGAATAAAAACCCTTAAGTAAGTTGGAAAACAGCCCACGTACCAATTTACTTCAAAACTAAAAATCCTTGCAGACCACAACCTTTACCACTTATCTACCAATATATATCCACATACATATATAAGTAATAAGAGAGTTGAAAAGTCAATTTTGTACATTAAATATTTAAGAAAAAAACTAATTGGGTATGTGAATACATGTAGTCAATAATACACTCAACAGAATGTCAGTTTGTCTGTCAGTCTGTTCGTTCCTGCACTAATCGCGCTAAAGCTGGATAAAAAGAATGTTGGTATTATATTGGATCAAATGTGGGTTAAATATGTTTTGTTTTGTAAAGTGGCAAAGTATGAGCTTTGGCGTAGAAGAAAGAAACGCGTAAAATGTATACGAAATACCGTTTTTTTTACACAAAAATTACAAATATAAACATTTTAAATGAAACTTTTTTAAACGGATTAACCGCGTTTATTGTGATATTCGAAAGTACATTTTTGAAACCTGACGTTTCGAACACTTTACATTAGTCAGTGGTCACAGTTAGGTAGATGAGCTGACTGTATCTTTGTCTCTGGTGTGGTGAATTTGAATTTTTTATAAGAGGGTCCAAAGTGGTAAAGAGTTTCCAACCATCTTCTCTATTGAAATTAGGATGTTTTTGAATTTCGATAGCCTCGTGGATCATTCTAGGAATATATCTACTTTCCCTAGCTTAGGATTGATAATGGCTTATCAAACCTGATGTAGTGGTTGGACTTAATCATTGTATGTTCACACACAGCTGACTGCAATACACGCCCATTCTTGACATCGGATATCCTTTCACCCTAATCCCGATGCTCCTTGTCCCGATGCTTGTTTGGCCAATGTACGACAAGCCACAGTCTCAGTCTAGTTTATATACACCAGCACACTGCAAAGGAATATTAGGTTCACGGGTCTCGAGCATTGGCTCACTTTTATTAGCTTAAATATGGTTTTGATAGAAGCTGTTCTTAAGATGTTGCCAATCCTCTGTAACTCCTTCGCAAATGGTAGAAGTGCTGAATGTCTCTCCACTGAGGGTGGCTGGCAGCTTGTCCTGATGTGTGATTCACCTGTTGAAGCTCGTCCCTAGGTCTTCAGCGTCGAAAAATGGTATGCTCTCTGAAACAAAGATTTGCCAACGGTAGATAACTGTGTAGGGTGGTGGTGTATATAAAAACTGAAGTCTTAATAATATTATTCACTATATTTATACCATATTAATAAAAAAACCGTATGAATGTGATAATGACGGCTAGTCATTTACTTCACTTAAAAACCCTAAATATTTTCGTTGTAAACTGTAGTAATTACTAAAAAGTGGTTCTGGCAACACACATCATATACACCATGTTTCACTATACTAGGTCTTCACTGTTTTTTCCTTATTGCTATGTTATTCTCTTGTAAACTTGCTACTTACTGTTTTTACTTAGAACTAAGGTCTATTTAAGCAAGTTTTATAACTATAAATTATCTCACCTATAACAGCGATAGGAAATACAGCAGCGGGAATCGACCCCGCGCTCTTGGTACCCTCCAAGCGTTGACGGCGTTCTACTACCTACCTGCTTGGAC